>CM029018.1:214788928-215388928 GCA_016801055.1 Panax notoginseng
TTAACGTAATAAAAACAGAAACATCTTTTTATATAAAACAGAATACTTTATTAAAGTTATTCTATAAATAGAATATATTATATTTTATTTAAAAAAATTTTCTTTAAATATGGACCGTCAGATTAAAGTAATCAATCTGGACCGTTCATGGATTAGTTACTATGCATTCTATTTTTCTATAAATAGCAGCTCATTCCTTCATTATTTCTTACGAATTCACTGAACTCTAGAGAGAGAAACTATAGAGAGAGAGAAGAAAAGTATTCTGCTACTTAACTACTTCCTTATTTCATTCTTCTTTAAAACGGTAAGGGGTGTTAATCTTTCTTATTCATAAAGAGAACTGTTGTTGTTTTATTTCTTATTATTCTGTTAGAATAACCTGTATACGCGTCTACCCTCTTGGTGACATTCTTCTGTTATTCTGTTGGAACATCCTGTCTGTGTGTTTTACACCGGACCTAGTTCCGTTTTTATTATTATTCTGTTGAAACATCCTGTCTGTGTGTTTTACACCGGACCTGGTTCCGTTTTTTATTATTATTCTGTTAGAACATCCTGTCTGTGTGTTTTACACCGAACTGGTTCCGTCTTTATTATTATTCTGTTGGAATATCCTGTCTGTGTTGTAATCCTTATAGATTATATCTATTGAAATTATCGCGCAAACATTAGAAATCATGAACAAAGCGTAGACTTGATCCCGATAAGATTGGAAGAGTTTGACGTAATATTGGGAATGGATTGGTTGTATAACCATGCTGCGATAATTGATTATCAGAATAAAAGTGTAAACCTACTCCGAATAAGTCTAAGGTAGTGTTTTATGGTAGCTCATCGCTTAAGCAATCGTGTTGCCTTACGATGATGTAGACCAAGAAATTGTTAAGGAAATGATATGTAGGTTATTTAGCTTACATTGTTGATACAACGGAAAAAGGGAGTGAAAATTAAGGATATATCCGTAGTGAGAGAATTTCAAGATGTATTTTTAAACAATCTGCATGGTCTTCCACCAGACAGAGAAATCTAATTCGTAATAGACTTAGCACCGGGAACGACACCAATTTCGAAAGCCTCATATCGTATGGCACCAGTAGAAATAAAGGAAATGATGATACAACTACAAGAGTTACTAGATAAAGGGTACATACGACCGAGTATGTCTCCTTGGGGGGCACCAATGTTGTTTGTAAAGAAGAAAGATGGACCGATGAGGCTCTGTAACGATTATCGACAATTGAACAGAGTAACGATCAAGAGTAGATATCTGTTACCAAGGATAGACGACCTTTTCGATCAACTATGGGGAGTGAAGTGTTTCTCGAAGATAGATCTATGGACAGGTTATCACCGGTTGAAGGTACAGGAGGAGGACATATCGAAGGCGTCATTCTAACTCGTTACGAACATTTCAAATTTCTAGTGATGTCATTCGGTTTGACAAATGCTCTGGCAGCATTTATGGACTTGATGAAGCGAGTTTTTCAATCCATTCTTAGATAAATTCGTAGTAGTTTTCATCGACGATATCTTGATCTACTCAAAGACGGAAGAAGAACACGCCAAACATCTGAAGATGGTTTTGGGGGCGCTAAGGAAGGAGAACTTGTATGCAAAGTTTTCCAAGTGTGAATTTTGGATAAAGAAGGTTCAATTCTTAGGACACGTGGTGGATAAGGATGAAATTTCAGTAGACCCTGCAAAGGTAGAAGCAGTGAGTAATTAGGAACAAACCAAAGACGCCAACAGAAGTAAGAAGTTTATTAGGGTTAGATGGGTACTATCGAAGATTTATCCAAAAAATTTCTAAGATAGCAACCCCGTTGACCAATCTAACGAGGAAGACGGTGAAGTTCGTATGGACGGACAAGTGTGAAGAAAGTTTCCAAGAGCTGAAGAAGAGACTAAGAGAAGCGCCTGTATAATATTACCAGATGATACGGGAGGATTTGTAGTGTATAGTGATGCGTCACACAAGGGACTTGGCTGTGTGCTAATGCAACATAGCAGAGTCATTGCATATGCATCACGACAACTGAAGGAATACGAAAAATGATACCCTATCATGACTTAGAGTTAGCGGCAGTAGTTTTTGCGTTAAAGATTTGGAAACATTATTTGTACAGAGAGAAATATGAGAAATACACGGACCACAAGAGTCTGAAATATATCTTCACACAGAAGGAGTTGAACATGTGTCAGAGAAGGTAGTTAGAATTAATCAAGGATCATGACTGTGATATTCTTTATCACCCAGAAAGGCAAACGTAGTAGTCGACGCGCTAAGCAGGAAAGGAATGGAGAAGTTGTTTCAACTAACAACTTAGGAGGAGTTAATAAGAGAAATGGAGAAATTAGAGATAGAAGTAAAGGGACCAGAGAGGTCTGAAGAAAAATTATTTGCAGTAGAAGCTCGTTCAACCTTGTTGGACAAAGTAAAGGAATCACAAGAGAAGGATGAAGAGTGCGAGAAAATCTGGAAGAGGATCACATAAAATGAGGAGAGGAGATTCAAAATGGATAAAGACGGTATTTTTGAGATTCGAAGGGAGAGTGTGGGTGCCAGCGGTAACCGAGTTGAGGGAAGAAATTTGCACAAGGCATACAATACGACGTATTCCGTTCATCCAGGAGGCACAAAGATGTACCGAGATTTGAGGCAACATTTTTGGTGGCCCAATCTGAAACGAGAAATCACAGAATACGTTAGTAAATGTCTTACTTGTCAACGGTCAAAGCAGAGCACCAGAGGCCGAGTGGTCTACTTCAACCGTTGGTAATGCCAGAGTGGAAATGGGAGCACATTATGATGGACTTCGTGGTGGGACTTCCAGTCACGTGAAAAGGTTTCGATGCCATTTGGGTTATCGTAGATTGACTAACGAAGATGGCTCATTTTTTACCAATCAAAATCTGATATAGTTTGAATCAGTTAGCGAGCATGTATGTAAAGAAAATTGTCTCACGACATGGAGTGCCGGTATCGATTGTCTCTGATCGAGATCCGCGCTTCACGTCAAAATTCTGAAAAAGCTTACAAGAAAGGATGGGAACACAATTGAGGTTGAGTACAACTTATCATCCATAAACAGACGGACAAAGTGAGTGAACGATACAAACGCTGAAGGAAATACTTAGAACTTGCGTGATGGACTTCAAGGAAGTTGTGATGATCACCTACTCCTAGTGGAATTTTATATAACAATAGTTATCATGCGAGTATAGGCATGCCACCGTATGAAGCTCTTTACAGGAAAAAGTGTAGAACACCTTTGTGGTGGGATGAAGTTGGAGAACGAAAGATGCTAGGACCAGAGTTAGTGCAATAAAACGCAGACGCAGTGGTAATAAAAGAGCCAGACTGGTAGCTGCACAAGATCGCCAGAAGAAATACGCAGATTTGCATCGTCAGGACCACGACTTTGAAGTGGGAGTTACGTATTTTTGAAAGTATCTCCTTGGAAGGAAAAGATAAGATTTGGTAAGATGGGAAAGTTGTAACGCCCCCAAATTCAGGTACTTAAAACCCGAACTCGGTACTTTACGATATCATTTCTATGAGCGAATAATACTAATAATAATATAAATATCAAACTTAATTTACATATATCAGAGTCTAATCCCAAGTACGCAACCTTTACTAAAATGCATTACATGATAGATAATAAATATCATTATCTTAATACTGTCTAACTATTACAAAAGATAATCATAAGATTATTCTGATTGCTTTCCTTCTCCCTTGTTCTGGCCTGAACATTCTAGTTGACCATGCTTAGCTGAAAACATTTAAATTTAAAGCAAGAATGAGCATTTGATTGCCCAGCAAGTAATAGCGACAATAAATATAAGCTGAAAGAATTAAATATTTTCTTTGAATAACACTTCTACAACGAATCAACAGTAGTAAAGTAAGCTGAACCAACAATAACAACATATCAAATCTATTTCAAATTTTTGAAACTACGTATTGACTATAAATGGAGAGCATTCGACAGACTATATGAACTTTATTTTTAATTTTTGCTAAGGTTTAGCAAAACTTCATCTGCAAACCGTCATAACTTACGGCACGAGGGTGATCATCCCAATACGCCCTGTATTGATCATACTACATGCAAGAACGATATTATCGTTCACTCTATCCACCTTAGGCGCACAAAAGTTTTACCATGTTCGGATGTTCATACTTAGTCGGGAATCCGAACCAAAATAATCTGGTTGGATACAATAACGTTCTATCTTGTTCAACAATATTTTATGTCTAGCTGAATCAAATAGTTTAGACGACTTTTTATGTCAACGTATACATACTCGAAATCAATAAGTATGTATCAACATGTGATTAAATACAATGATTATTCAAGTGGGGACACTTGTCTAACCCTATATAGGAAAAGAATAAATATCTGAATGATACAGTAATACAATGATCAGATAATTTAAGAACTTGTATGAATACAAAGATTGGATACATAATCGATAACAATAGAGTTAATAATCTGGCATAATGATAATATAATTCTGAAACTTTCTTACTCATGTCCATTACATAAAGTAAATGCAAAGTTAGGATACTTGCACAATGTAAAGAATAGTTCAGATACTACTTGCCTGAGCTACTACTTACAGTTACGCAACTTAGATTAATCTTTTATATCAAGACCTATCATTAATAAGATCATTTTATCGATTAGAAATACATATCATAACACAAGTACTGCTAATTGCAGTCAGCACATAACCCAATCACATTGTCACATATGTTTAACAGTCATTGCATCACAAACAAACATTTATCGAGTTCAATTATACAAGTCTAGATCAATTTCTAAATATTTCGGTGTACCGACGGCTTTATCGGATAATTATCGAGTCTAAAACTCTATCCTGTAATTCAATAACTGAAAATATCAGTCATATTATTTTATTTGACTTATAATAATTTTTAAATAATTATTATAATTTATCATGATTTTTAAATACTGGAATCATTATTAAATGATTTAAATATTAACTAATTCTATTATCATTAATATTTAATTAATATTAAATTATTAATGAAACTATTGCCAAAATATTACAGTTATTTATAATAATTCAAAGTATTTTTAAAACATTAATATTACCACTTAAATAATTTTTAAATATTAAAAATTATTTTTAAATAATTACTATTAATATTAGAATATTAATTTATTATTTATCAAAATATTAAAAGTTATTTATTATAACTTAAAAATATTTTAATTCATTTATTTTTTTAAATGATTTTTAAATCAATAAAACTATTTTTAAACTATTTATTTAATATAATTATTAAATAACTCAAATATCATTTAACATTAAATTATTAATGAAATTTTTCTTTAAATATTAAAAGTTATATTTTATAACTTAAAATATTTTTAAAACTATTTATTTCCATTTAAAATGATTTTTATAATATTAAAATCATTTTTAAATTAATTTATTTAATATAAGTATTAAATAAATCTAACATCTTTAATGCTAAATAATTATTGAAATTTATCTCAAAATATTAAAAGTTATGTTTTATAACTTAAAATATTAGTAAATACCTTATTATCATTTAAAATAATTTTTAATACAATAAAATTATTTTTAATTAACTTATTTAATACATTTATTAGATAAATTAAATACCAATAATATCCAAATAAATATTAATATTTATAAAAAAAATATGTCAAATTATTAAAAGTTAATTTCTATAACTTAAAATAATTTTTAAAATAATTTTTGTAATTTTCAAAAGTTATTTTCTATTTTTAAATGATTTTTAGAATTTAAATTAATTAAAATTAATAGAACTGTCGCTATAGGTCTTTAGCGACAGAAAGTGTAGTCTAATGTGTTCTTGAGCCTTCAAAGTCAGTTTTTGAGTTGGGTAGTTTGACCATTGATAAATTCCAATCTGTGAGGTTTCTGGGCAAGCTAAAACATTTTTCTTGTAGTACTAGTGTCACACTACATGTAACAACCAATAACCAGGTCATACATCATCACAATCAAAAGTTATTAAACTTTGAACTAGCTGTCAGAACGTGTTCATCATATTCTGGGCTGCCCAGAATTTTCAGTCATGGTTGATCAACGCCCTTTGTGGCCTCATTACAGTAAATCAGTTCATGTTATAGTTGTGTTAGACGTCGGGCCTTGTAGACTAACTAACAGGGTATCTATTTGGATCACTGTGAAAGCCTAAACATCAACAACAAGAAAGATCTAAGCTATAGAAAATCCTGTCAGAGACTGTTCTTCATTTCTGGGTTTTCTAGAAATGAAGAATAGATCAAGTGTGCATGTTTGGGCTTCCACTACATGCTGTTCGTGTGATGTTTTTATGATATAAGAGTTGTAGTGAGTAGCTAACATGTAGGTGAAGAGAACTATTACATATAAACATCATAACAACAATAAAATCTCTAGATCCATTCCGGTCAAACCATGTCAGAGATGGGGTTCATACGTTTTCTGGGTTACCCAGAAAACAGAAACGTGATCGGACTACCTAGTTTGGCCGTCTATTAAATCCATCCTGTTAGTCATCTAGGTTATATAAAAGCTTGAATATGTAGTACATATACCATACTATAACATGTATACAACAACAGAAACAAAACAACAAACATGAGCAAGATCTGAGGACATGAACGTCTTTCAAAGCCATCTGGGTAAGTTCTGGGTTACCCAGAAAGACTTGGTCATGGTCGGTCAACCGACTTTGACCATTAATAACTTCCAATCTATGCTAGATATGACCTTGATTCAAGTTCCAGTTCATAGATCTCGTAGCATACAATAACTACCAACTTTCAAAACACAAAAAAAATTAAACGTCACTGAGATCTGAGGTCTGACATTCATTATCAGACAACAAAATAAAATTTTCCAGAATTTTTTAAAACTGCAAATCCGAGCCTCTAGATATTATGGATCTAACATCTAGCAACCCATATCATTATTATACACTATAAACAACATGTTTTAACATTAAATCATAACATCTAACATGGCCTTTGTGACGCCCCCAAAATAGGTATACATCACCCATCTTGGGTCGTCAGATACATGGTACAGAATACAAATACAACTTACTAATACAACTGTCGTGTACAATACGACAAAACATAACTGTGAGTTTGAATACAATTATTGTCTACTAGAGACTATACAAACTCAAAAGGAGTCCTCATTATAATTATTGTCAAACTATTTAATAGAATAGTGAGGACTACTAAAACTATCATCTAGTCCATCACTCCGTTCCTCGACTCGCCCAGCTATATTCTCATTTCCTGAAGAGAACAGTGAAGAAAGGGTGAGCTCAACTAGCCCAGTAAGAAATATTATGACTAAGATAATGCAAAATAAATTATCATTAGCCTTCAACAGTGTTAAACTGATAAAATATAACGAACATCAAGTTTAACTGCAGCGGAACAAGCAATCCATTAAAAGAGTCAAGTAGAGAATAAAATCTACTATCTTCTATGATTTAAAAGGTTTTTCAACACTGTTATCGCTGGGACTCAGCTTAATAAAATAATCCACATCATCGAATCACTCCTGCACTACGGCCAAGGATATTCGTGTATTCATCAATGGTAATGATCATGCCAACAACAGTCCATCAATGCACTACGGGCCAATGAGGACTTTTACCACATCATTTGTGACATTACGGTCATGATTATACCGAATAATCCTTGGTCATAATCATACCAAGTCTATCTATGCACTACAGGCCACAGATGACTTTCAACATTTTATAAACATGAGGATGATGACAATGATATAAGAATTCAATAAAACAAGTTCAAGAATTAATTTAACCAAGAATTAACAACGTCCAAATTGTCAACATGATACTGTTTTGTGGAGTAAAATTTAAGAATGCTTAGAAGAATATTTTCATGAAAAGATACTGGATGAACCGCAATTATCAAGGATATTCCACTAATTTCATGGAGTATAGAAGTTAAAACTTAACCAACTGAGTATAATAAAGAATGGAATAACAAAAGAAATCACCCGGCATGCGATAGACCGCACAGACAGGTTATTCCAACAGAATAATAAATAATAGAACCAGGTCCGGTATAAACGCACAGACATGATATTTCGACAGAATAATAAATAATGGAACCAGGTCCGGCGTAAACGCACAGACAAGATATTCCGACAGAATAATAAATAATGGAACCAGGTCCGGTGTAAAACACACAGACAGGATGTTCCAACAGAATAATAATAAAAATGGAACCAGGTCCGGTGTAAAACATACAGACAGGATGTTCCAACAGAATAATAGAAGAATGTCACCAAGTATAGGGTAGACCGCGTATACAGGTTATTGCAACAGAATAATAAGAAATGGAATAACAGTTCTCTTCATGAATAAGAAAGAATAACACCCCTTACCGTTTTAAAGAAGACTTAAATAAGGAAGTAGTTAAGTAGCAGAATACTTTTCTTCTCTCTCTATAGTTTTCTCTATCTAGAGTTCAGTGAATTCATAAGAAATAATGAAGGAATGAGCTGCTATTTATAGAAAAATAGAATGCATAGTAACTAATCCATGAACGGTCCAGATTGATTACTTTAATCTGACGGTCCATATTTAAAGAAAAATCTTTTAAATAAAATATAATATATTCTATTTATAGAATAACTTTAATAAAGTATTCTGTTTTATATAAAAAGATGTTTCTGTTTTATTACGTTAATAATACGAATAAAACAAAACTTCATTATCGCTAAATAATTCATATTATTAACTGACAATAATTGAATCAAACTGAGTGACTTCTCACATAAGCATTAATAATCAATACCGTGTGCTACTATGCAATCACACGTATTACTGTACTTTTACTACCGAGTAGTTCAACAGTATCAATGGTAAAACTTTCGCCGTTATTTTTAATAAAATATTTTTTATCGTTTTCTCAATCCGACAATAATTCCGTTGTGGGGTCCACCAATGATTGTGCCGTTGTACGAATATTCCCTGACCAAATCGAATATTATATAACAACTTGCGTACTTTGTAAAATTTATAAATATTACCCACAACTATAACATTATATCAAATTAACTCCATAATATTTAAAAATGATATTTATAGAAAATTCATCTTTATTTATAAAAGTTGGGGTCTTACAACCTCCCCTTCTTATGAAATTTCGCCCTCGAAATTAGGGTACGTACCTGGTATGTCGAAGAGGTAAGGATACCTTGATTTCATTTCAGATTCTAACTCCCAAGTCATTTCCTCAACATCGTGGTTTCTCCACAAAACTTTGACTTGAGGTATAACCTTGAAGCGCAGAATATGTTCCTTCTTATCCAAGATTTGAACAGGAACTTCTTCATACGTCAAATCTTCTGCTATTTCGTCCGTTCTAACTCAATAATGTGGTTCGGGTCTTCCACATATTTACGTAATATGGATATGTGAAAAATGTTATGAACACGAGACATACTTGGCGGTAAAGCGAGTCTATAAGCCACAGTTCCTACTCGATCGAGGATTAAAAATGGACCGATGAATCGAGGATTGAGCTTTCCTCTCTTTCCAAATCTCGTAACTCCTTTCCATGGAGCAACACATAAGAACACATGATCTCCTATATCAAATTCCACGTCCTTTCGATGAAGATCAACATAACTCTTTTGTCGATCTTGTGAGGTTTTTATACGTTGTCGGATCGTTTGAATCTTTTTTGTAGTCATACGTACCAACTCCGGTCCCAACAACGTTGCTTCACCCACCTCATCCCAGCATACTGGAGAACGACATTTTCTTCCATACAATGCTTCGAATGGAGCCATGTCAATACTTGCTTGATAACTGTTGTTGTAGGAAAACTCCACCAATGGTAAGAACTTGTCCCAACTTCCCTTGAAATCAAGGACACAGAGTCTTAATAGATCTTCAAGAGTTTGAATAGTCCTCTCTGATTGTCCGTCCGTCTGAGGATGATATGCCGAACTAAATCGTAAATCTGTGCCCATAGCTTTTTGTAAACTAACCCAAAATCGTGAAGTGAATCTTGGGTCTCGATCAGAAACTATGGATACTGGCATACCATGCAGTCTTACAATCTCGTTTATGTACATACGAGCAAGACGTTCAAGTGTATAAGTTTCTCGTATCGATAAGAAATGAGCAGACTTGGTCAATCTATCAACAATGACCCAAATCGCATCTATACCTTGAGAAACCTTAGGAAGACCGGTAACGAAATCCATGGTAATGTGCTCCCACTTCCATTCTGGAATTTCAAGTGATTGCAATGGACCTTTTGGTACTTGATGCTCCACTTTGACTCGTTGACAAGTTAGACACCTTGAGATAAACAGCGCTATCTCTCTCTTCATATTGCTCCACCAAAATGTATAACGAAGATCATGATACATTTTGGTACTTCCAGGATGGATTGCAAACGGTGTGTTGTGCGCCTCCATTATGATTTCATATTTTAAATCAGGGTTGTTAGGAACACAAAGTCTGGAGTTGACTCGAAGTTATTCCTTCTTCATCGATTCTTGCTTCCGGCATAGCACCTTCTTGCACTTTCTTCCTCATACGCATCAGCTCCAGGTCTGTAGCTTGAGCAACTTTAACTTTATCGATTAAAGCTGGTTCTACTCGTATATTCGCCATCATCACATGGGTCCCTGGAGTCTTTAACTCTATCTCCATCTTTTGCAAGTCACACAAAATGGGCCTTTGTGTTGACAATATCGCACTCGTACTTGCATATGATCTTCTACTCAATGCGTCAGCTACCACGTTCGCTTTTCCAGGATGGTATTGAATGGTATGATCATAATCTTTCAACAGTTCAAGCCAACGTCGTTGTCGCATGTTGAGTTCCTTTTGAGTGAAAAAATATTTAAGGCTTTTATGATCCGTAAAGATCTCCACCTTCTCCCCATACAAGTAATGCCTCCAAATTTTAAGTGCAAAGACAACAGCTGCCAACTCTAGATCATGAGTAGGATAATTTCTCTCATATTCCTTGAGTTGTCTTGATGCATAGGCTATGACTTTTCCATGTTGCATGAGAACGCATCCCAACCCTTTGCTCGAAGCATCACTGTAGATGACAAATCCCTCCGAGCCAGATGGTATTGTTAGAACAGGTGCTGAAATGAGTCTCCTCTTGAGTTCTTGAAAACTCTTCTCACATTCTTCGCTCCAACCGAACTTTGTATCTTTCCGAGTCAGCTGAGTTAATGGAGTAGCGATTCGAGAAAATCCTTCCACGAATCTCCGATAATAACCAGCTAAACCAAGAAAGCTACGTACTTTGGTCACTGATTTAGGTTGCTCCCAGCTTTGAATAGCTTCAATCTTTACCGGGTCAACCGATATTCCACGACTTGATACTACGTGCCCAAGGAATGCTACCTCCTCCAGCCAGAACTCGTATTTCTTCAACTTGGCATAAAGCTTGTATTCACGAAGCTTTTGGAGTACCAGCCTCAAGTGTTGCTCATGATCTTCACGGCTTTGGAATAAATAAGGATGTCATCAATAAAGACGACCACAAAGTGATCCAAATATTCCTTGAATACCTGGTTCATCATATCCATGAAGGCAGCAGGAGCATTAGTCAATCCAAAGGACATGACTAGGAATTCATAATGCCCGTACCGAGTTCTGAAAGCCGTCTTTGGAATATCCTCAGTTCTAACCTTCAGCTGATGATATCCAGAACGAAGATCGATCTTTGAAAAGAATTGTGCTCCTTGCAACTGGTCAAACAGGTCATCAATACGTGGCAATGGGTACCTATTTTTGATGGTGACATGATTCAACTCCCGATAATCAATACAAAATCGCATACTTCCATCTTTCTTCTTCACGAATAGCACAGGAGCACCCCAAGGAGAAGTACTAGGACGAATAAAGCCAATGTCTAACAATTTCTGCAGTTGGATCTTTAACTCCTGAAGTTCAATAGGAGCCATTCGATATGGGGCTTTGGAAATGGATTTTGTACCGGGTTCAAGGTCGATACAAAATTCAATTTCACGCTCTGGGGGTAGGTCAGGAAGTTCTTCAGGGAATACGTCAGGAATTTTATTAACAATAGAAATATCATTCAAAACTGACGTATTTTTTTTAGATCCGTGACATGTGCTAAGAAAGCTTGACATCCGTTTTTCAATAAACGAATAGCTTTATGGCTTAAGATGACAGCGATTGATTTTAATGGTTTGGTTGCTTGAATTCGCATAATAGGTCGATTAGGAATATGAAAGCTAACAACCTTACGAAAATAATCAATTTTTGCATGATGAGTAGTTAACCAATCAATCCCTAGAATCACGTCAAATGCAAGTATTTTTAATGAAATAAGATCGACAGGTAATGTGTGGGTACCAACTTGAATCAAACAAGACTTATAAACCGTGGATGTAATGAAGGTTTCTCCCAATGAAGTTTCAACAGATAAGTCAAAGTCTAATTTCTCCGGAGTCAAATTTAATCGATGAGCGCAAGTAGGAGAAATAAAAGAATGGGTAGAACCGGTATCAAATAAAGTATAGACTTCGTTAGAGTTTATGATAAGCTTACACGTGATGACCTCATTCGGGTTCCTTGCTTTCTGGGAGGTCACAACAAACGCTCTCCCTTGCACTACCGGTTTTGACTTTTTTAGGACGGCCTTTGGTGTCTCCATCTTGGCTGAACTTATTTTTGGTAAACGACAAAATCGAGCTAAATGACCTTCTCTTCCATAATTATAACATGCTTTAGACGGCATCCCGCAGTTTGGACTGATGTGCCCCTCCCCTCCACATTTGAAACATATAATAGGTGGTCGTTCTCCTTCCTTAACAACGGGTGCTGGTGCTGACGTCTTTCCATCATTGTTGAATCTCCTCTTCTTGAAATGACCATTCTTATTGTTTTGGCCCTGATTACCACCGAAGTGGTTACCATTTCTGGCATGTTGATTCCCTCCACGCTTGTTGTCATCGCTTCGATGACTGCTCTCACTGGTATTATCATTTTGCCGATTGCTCTCTTTTAGTTGCGTTGACTCGTTATCGCGCTCCACTAACTGAGGCCTATTCACAACATCTGAATACAAACACAGTTTATGAGAAATAAGATGTTGACGTATCTCAGGTTTCAAACCTCGCAAAAACATTCACGTCATTCGCTCTTCATTATCCACTAAGTGGGACGCAAACCGGGACAACTCAGCAAATTTAGCGTCATACTGCGACACGGTCATATTATTCTGCTCCAATTTGATGAACTCCACCTCCTTCATGTGACGAACACTTTCGGAAAGTATTTGTCATTGAACAGCTCTTGGAACTTCTCCCAAGACATTTTCAGTGTGGCAGGTTGAGTACGCTTAATCGATTCCCACCAGTAATCTGCCTCTCCTCGCAACATAAAGGCGGCAAAGGAAACCTTTTGCTCCTCAGAGCATCCCAAGACATCAAATATCTTGGTGATCTGCTTTATCCATGTTTCTGCTATAAGTGGTTTTGGCTCTCCCTTACACTCCGGTGGTCCCAGCTCCTTGAAATGTTTAGCGGTGACCGTCCGAGAGTTTTCAGTGTTTCCACCTATATTTTGGACAGGAGACGCTCTCGCCTGCTGTTGCATAAACTACATAAAGTTTCTGAACATTCCATCATTCATCATCTGGTCAGTGTTGTTGTTTACAGGAGGATTATCGCCATCCTGTTGCACATTGTCCTGATTATTGATTTGTGGAGAATCAACGATCCATGTGCTCCATTGCTATCTCAACATTTTCAGATGCCATTTTCAAATACTGCCACAAAATAAGGGTTAATTAACATATCACATATTATCTCTATACGCTGACCGACCAATTAAATAACAAGTAAACTTAGGTAGGTCATACTAGCGAAGGAATTCCCCGTCTCTCCCCTCCTAGTTCTATTCTCACATCCTAGCCAGGGATCATATCCCTAAGCTCTGATACCAACTGTGACGCTCCCAAAATTAGGTATACATCACCCATCTTGGGTCGTCAGATACATGGTACAGAATACAAATACAACTTACTAATACAACTGTCGTGTAAAATACGACAAAACATAACTGTGAGTTTGAATACAATATTGTCTACTAGAGACTATACAAACTCAAAAGGAGTCCTCATTATAATTATTATCACACTATTTAATAGAATAGTGAGGACTACTAAAACTATCATCTGGTCCATCACTCTCGTTCCCCGACTCGCCCAGCTATATTCTCATTTCCTGAAGAGAACAGTGAAAGAAAGGGTGAGCTCAACTAGCCCTGTAAGAAATATTATGACTAAGATAATGCAGAATAAATTATCATTAGCCTTCAACAGTGTTAAACTGATAAAATATAACGAACATCAAGTTTAACTGCAGCGAAAAAGCAATCCATTAAAAGAGTCAAGTAGAAAATAAAATTTACTATCTTCTATGATTTAAAAGGTTTTTCAACACTGTTATCGCTGGGACTCAGCTTAATAAAATAATCCATATCATCGAATCACCCCTGCACTACGGCCAAAGATATTCGTGTATTCATTAATGGTCATGATCATGCCAACAACAGTCCATCAATGCACTACGGGCCAATGAGGACTTTTACCACATCATTTGTAACATTACGGTCATGATTATACCGAATAATCCCTGGTCATAATCATACCAAGTCCATCTATGCACTATAGGCCACAGATGACTTTCAACATTTTATAAACATGAGGATGATGACAATGATATAAGAATTCAATAAAACAAGTTCAAGAATTAATTTATCCAAGAATTAACAACGTCCAAATTGTCAACATGATACTGCTTTGTGGAGTAAAATTTAAGAATGCTTAGAAGAATATTTTCATGAAAAGATACTGGATGAACCGCAATTATCAAGGATATTCCACTAATTTCATGGAGTATAGAAGTTAAAACTTAACCAACTGAGTATAATAAGGAATGGAATAACAAAAGAAATCACCCGGCATGCGATAGACCGCACAGACAGGTTATTCCAACAGAATAATAAATAATGGAACCAGGTCCGACATAAACGCACGGACAGGATATTCCGACAGAATAATAAATAATGGAACCAGGTCCGGCGTAAACGCACAGACAGGATATTCTGATAGAATTATAAATAATGGAACCTGGTCCGGTGTAAAACACACAGACAGAATGTTCTAACAGAATAATAATAAAAATAGAACCAGGTCCGGTGTAAAACACACAGACAGGATGTTCCAACAGAATAATAATAAAAACGTAACCAGGTCTGGTGTAAAACACACAGTCAGGATGTTCCAACAGAATAATAGAAGAATGTCACCAAGTATAGGGTAGACCGCGTATATAGGTTATTCCAATAGAATAATAAGAAATGGAATAACAGTTCTCTTCATAAATAAGAAAGAATAACACCCCTTACAGTTTTAAAGAAGAACTGAAATAAGGAAGTAGTTAAGTAGCAGAATATTTTTCTTCTCTCTCTCTATAGTTTCTCTCTCTAGAGTTCAGTGAATTCGTAAGAAATAATGAAGGAATGAGCTGCTATTTATAAAAAAATAGAATGCATAGTAACTAATCCATGAACGGTCCAGATTGATTACTTTAATCTGACGGTCTATATTTAAAGAAAAATCTTTTAAATAAAATATAATATATTCTATTTATAGAATAACTTTAATAAAGTATTCTGTTTTATATAAAAAGATGTTTCTGTTTTATTACGTTAATAATACGAATAAAACAAAACTTCATTATCGCTAAATAATTCATATTATTAACTGACAATAATTGAATCAAACTGAGTGACTTCTCACATAAGCATTAATAATCAATACCGTGTGCTACTATGCAACCACACGTATTATTATACTTTTACTACCGAGTAGTTCAACAGTATCAATGGTAAAACTTTTGCCGTTATTTTTAATAAAATATTTTTGTCGTTTTCTCAATCCGACAATAATTCGATTGTGGGGTCCACCAATGATTGTGCCGTTGTACGAATATTCCCTGACCAATCGAATATTATATAACAACTTACATACTTTGCAAAATTTATAAATATTACCCACAACTATAACATTATATCAAATTAACTCCATAATATTCAAAAATGATATTTATAGAAAATTCATCTTTATTTATAAAAGTTGGGGTCTTACAGCCTTCAAGATCAGAATGTAAATTAGGGTTTTGTACCTCTCTTTAAAAAATCTTGATTCTTAGCTTCTGATCTGTTTGTGGATTTCGTGGGGCTTGATTTTGGAACTGAAATGCCTTATATTTTCGGAGGTTTGGTAGAGAGAAGAGTTGCTTGAGAGTTAGATGGCCAAAATGAGAAATTTTGGTAACTTTCTCTCTCTTAATCTATATGTACAACATGTATGCAATGTATGTAGATGTGTAATGGCTGAGAGTTGTAGCTTGTAGGCTCATAGCTTTGACTAGGGTGGCTTGCCAAGATATTGCTAAATTTTGTTATCAATAATTCACCAAATGGGACAAAAAGGGTAAAATGGACATTTGGTTATTAATTTTAATGGTATTCTTGTCCATGACACTTGAATCTAAGGTTTAATCACTAAATTTTAAACCTTAAAGTTTTTCAAATAATTTCTAGGGTTTGAAAAATTAAAAATAAAGTGTAACAAAATTTTAATTAAAACACACTAATTAAAATTAGGATTTTTAATAGAAATTAGGGTTTAAATAATTAGGGTTCCTTAATATCATTAGTGTAAGATCCCAACTTATTAATAAATGAAATTAAATTTTTTCTATTTATTATTTTGAAATAGAAAGGGTTTATTTGATTAATGTGGTTAGTTATGGGTAAAATGCACAAATATTTCAAATAAGCAAGTGGTTATAAAATATTCATTTTTGGTCGGTGAATATTCGTTTGGTCATGGAATATTCTTGCTGTCGGGGAATATTCGTACGACGGCGCAGCCTTGTGTGGGCCCCATAACGGAAAGCGATTGGATGAAGAAAACGACAAGTATAAGTTGTTTATAATTAACGGCGTAGTTGTTATCGTTAATACTGTTGGACTACCTGGTGGTTAAAATACAGTAGCACACAGTATTGCACCAATTATTGATTCTTACGAAGGAAGGCACTACTCAATAATTGTTACAGTAGTTACTGTTCAATATTTTATTTTATTGATTCAATAATTGCTGCATTGATATTTTATATTATTGTTGTTTCAATAATTGTCACTGCACAGTATTTTCTATTATCAGATCAATAATTCATATTATTTGAATAATATTATTAGATAACATTATTGGTAATGTCTAGAAAGTTCTGTCTAAAGAGAGGTTTGGTCGTCTAATTGCACGCCAGTAAGGAGAAATTCTTATTGGAATGCCCCCTCTTTCCTGGGAACGGCCTGGTTGTCATAAATGTGATTCTGTAATATTATTTGTGAATAACTAATTATTGATTCATATGATAAGGAAATATTTATTTTATGTGGATATAAATGAGGGATATATTTTTGTGGTTAAAAATGAAGGAGTTAATGTTGAGATTTTTATCAGTATTTTTGTCGGAATGGAGGTATTAAAAATTAGGATTTTTGAGATATTTTACGGGGGTTATAATTTTTAATCTGACCGTTGGATCGTGGTAATTTTTTGATATGTTATACATATATAAGTTGAGTATATGTCCACAAATTTTGAACCGTTAAAAAAGAACGTATGATTTATTATGAATTTTATGAGATGACTGGTTCAGAAATTATTGAATTTTCGGAGTTTATCATTTTGGTAGAAAATTCTAGAATTGGTGGGCCCCACTCTTGGTTGGTGAAGAAATGTACTGAGATTTTTATTCAAATGTGGTAGGCTTGAATAGTAGCAGGTAAAGCCATCAGGTTGCAGGTTAAGTCTGCTTCGGCGTGCTAACATTTTCCTATAAATAGAGGGCCAAGTTAGAATTAAAAATCACACCAGAAACAAGTTTTCACTCTCTCTCTCTCTCTCTAGATTATTGAGTGTATTTTGTGAGTATTTAGATACTTTGAGAGTTTATATTCGTCAGAGCAAGTTTCTTTTAGCCTTATACCGGTATTCCGACCAGAAGTACTGATATTTTGAGGTAAGGGATATTATCTTCTTCTTAAATGATATTTTCTTCAATATCATTATGCCGAAATATTGATATGAACTTTTTATCAAATTTGGAACTTTTTATGTCGAGGTTACTATTCACGTATACGTTACTATTCACGTATACGGTACTATTCACGAATACGGCACTATTCACCGAAAAATAAACTTTTCCTTTTTTGTCTAAGATATCTATTATGGTTACTATCTTTGATTGTATTCATGTTTTGATCTTTATTTTTGAATTCTGCTTCACAATTAATTATTATGAAGTATTATTGATCTTGGATAAACTGTTATACGAATCCCTACTATTTATCCTCCTGTCTCACTGGATTCATTTTCTTTAAGATATTTTTCATCATCCTCAGTCCTAAATGATGATATTACTGAATATCTTTGGCCTGTAGTGCAAAGATGTATGATTATCTGATGAATATCTTTGGCCTGTAGTGCAAAGATGAACAGGTGTTGAGATGAACATGACTGACTGGTGATACAAATGAATATCTTTGGCATGTAGTGCAAAGATGAATATTTGGTTAAAGATGATTATTAATTGATGTTACAGGGATAAAATATTGATGATGGACTTTTAAATCTTAGTAGATAATAGAATTCATTCTCTACTTGACTCTTCTAATGGTTTGCTATTTCTGCTGCAGTTGTTGATCTAAAACTTGTTGTCGGTTATATTCTATTAGATTTTTCCCTGTTGAATATTAATGATAATTTGTTGTATATTATCTTAGTCATAATATTTTTTTACTGGGCTAGTTGAGCACACCCTTTTCTTTTTTGTTCCATTTTTCTTCTCAAGAGGTGAGAACATAGCAGGATCTAGTCGGGGTATGGAGTGATGGTTCTAGATAGATGTTTTAGCAGTCCTCACTATTTCTGTAAAATAGTGTTTGAATAATTGTCTAGAAGACAATATTTGTATTTAAACTCACAGTATGTGTTGTCGTATTTTGCACGACAATTGTATTATTGAAGTTGTAGTTTGCGTTTTGTACTATGTATTTGGCGACTCAGAATGGGTGTTGTATACCTATTTTGGGGGCGTCACAGTTGGTATCAGAGCTTAGGGATATGATCCCTGACTGAGATGTGAGACAAGAACTAGGAGGGCAGAGACGGGAAATTCCTTCGCTAGTATGACCTGCCTAAGTTTATTTGGTCGGTCAGAGTATAGGGATAATATATGACATGACTATTAACACTTGTTTTATGGCAGTATTTAAGAATGGCAGCTGAGAACGTTAATGATGGAGTAAATCAGACCGTGGAGACACCTTTGATCACCACCCAGGGGAACGTTCAACAGGAAGGCAATATTCCTCCTGTAAACAACGTTACCGATCAAACTATGAATGATGGAATATTTACGAGCTTTTTGCAATTCATGCAAAATCAGACGAGGGAGACTCGTGTGCAGAATACGGGTGGAAATGATAACAACGCGCGGTTTGTCACAGCCAAGTAGTTCAAAGAATTGGGACCACCAGAATTTAAGTGAAAGCCGGATCCGATCATGGCGGAAACGTGGGTCAAGTAAATTACCAAGATATTCGATGTCTTGGGATGCACGGAGGAACAGAATGTTCCATTCGCCACCTTTATGTTCCGCGATGAGGCAGACTACTGGTAGGAGTCTGTGAAGCGTACCCAGCCTGACGCACTCAACATGTCCTGGGAAATTTCAGAAACTGTTCAATGACAAGTACTTTCCTGAAAGTATTCATCATATGAAGGAGGTGGAGTTTATCAGACTGGAACAAAACAACATGACGGTGTCCCAGTATGAGGCGAAGTTTGCAGAGTTATCCAGGTTTGCACCTCATTTGGTCAAAAATGAGGAACGAATGACAAGGATGTTTCTAAGAGGTCTAAAACTCGAGATTCGGCAATATCTTATCTCTCATAATTTTTTTTTATATTCAGATGTTGTAAACAGGGCTCAATTATTAGAGCGAGATAATGAGTATGTGTAACCGAGGGACCACAACCAGGGTCATACCGGTGATAGCAGTCATCAAAGCGATGATAACCAACGAGGAGGGAAAAATACGAACAAAGGTGGTAACCACTTGGGTGGTCATCGTGGCCATGATAATAGGAGAGGTGAGTCAAGTGGAATTTCAGAAAGATGAGATTCAACAATGACGGGAAGACATCAGCAGCTGCACCAGCACCAACAACAAATTCTAGGGGAGGAGAACGACTGCCAGTTAGATGTTACAAATGCAGGAAAGAGGGACATATCAGCCCAAACTGTCTACAATAATCCAAGGTATGTTACAACTGTGGAAAGGAAGGCCACATAGCTCGGGATTGTTTTGTAGCAAAACCAAGTTCAACGGGGATGGTGACTCCAAGGGCTGTCCCGAATAAGTCGAAATCAGCGGTTCCTGGAAGAGCGTTTGTCATGACTGGCCAAAACGTGAGGAATCCGAACGAGGTGATCACGGGTAAGCTAATCATAAACTCTTGCGAAGTTTATACCTTATTAGATACCAGTTCTACCCATTCTTTTATCTCTCCTGCTTGTGCTCAACGTTTAAACTTGACTCCGGAGAAATTAGACTTTGACTTATCTGTTGAAACTCCGTTGGGTGAAACCTTCGTTACATCTACAGTTTATAAATCTTGCATGATTCAAGTTGGCACTATCACATTACCTGTTGATCTTATCTCTTTACAGATACTTGCTTTTGATGTGATTTTAGGAATTAATTGGTTAACCACTCATCATGCTAAAATTGATTGTTTTCGTAAGGTTGTTAGTTTTCATATTCCTAACCAACCTGTCATACGAATTCAAACTACTAAACCACTAAAATCAGTCACTGTCATATCAAGCCACAAAGCTATTCGTTTATTAAAAAATGGATGCCAAGCTTTCTTAGCCCATGTTATGAATTTGACCAAAGACAAGTCAGATTTGAATAATATTTCTATTGTTAGAGAATTTCCCGATGTATTTCCTGAAGAACTTCCTGGTCTATCCCCAGAACGTGAAGTTGAATTCTTTATTGACCTTGAACCCGGTACAAAGCCCATTTCTAAAACCCCATATCGAATGGCTCCTATTGAATTTCAGGAGTTAAAAGTCCAATTACAGGAGTTATTAGACATAGGTTTTATTCGTCCTAGTACATCTCCTTGGGGTGCTCCTGTTTTATTCGTAAAGAAAAAAGATGGGAGTATGCGACTTTGTATCGACTATAGGGAATTGAACCATGTCACCATCAAGAATAGGTATCCGCTACCTCGCATTGATGACCTGTTTGACCAGTTGCAAGGAGCACAATTCTTTTCAAAGATCGATCTTTGTTCTGGATATCATCAGCTGAAGATTAAAACTGAGGATATTCCAAAGACTGCCTTCAAAACTCGGTACGAGCATTATGAATTCTTAGTCATGTCTTTTGGATTGACTAATGCTCCTGCTGCTTTCATGGATATGATGAACCGTGTATTCAAAGAATATTTAGATCAGTTCGTTGTTGTCTTTATTGATGACATCCTCATCTATTCCAAAAGCCGTGAAGATCATGAGCGCCATTTGAAGCTGGTACTGCAAAGGCTTCGTGAAAACAATCTATATGCCAAATTGAAGAAATGCGAGTTCTGGCTTGAGGAAGTAGCATTTCTTGGGCACGTGGTGTCAAAATATAGAGTATCTGTCGACCCGGCGAAGATTGAAGCCATACAAAGTTGGGAGCAACCGAAGTCGGTGACCAAAGTACGTAGCTTTCTGGGCTTAGCTGGGTATTATCGGAGATTCGTGGAAGGATTTTTTAGAATCGCTACTCCGTTAACTCAGCTGACTCGGAAGGATACAAAATTCGGTTGGAGCGAGGATTGTGAGAAGAGTTTTCAAGAACTCAAGAAGAGAATCATTTTGGCACCTGTTCTGACAATACCATCTGGTTCGGATGGATTTGTTATCTACAGCGATGCTTCAGGCAAAGGGTTAGGATGTGTTCTCATGCAACATGGAAAAGTCATAGCCTATGCCTCGCGACAACTCAAAGAATATAAGAGAAATTATCCTACTCATGATTTGGAGTTGGCAGCAGTCATTTTCGCGTTGCAGATTTGGAGACACTACCTGTATGGGGAGAAAGTGGAGATCTATACGGATCATAAAAGCCTCAAATATTTCTTCACCCAAAAGGAACTCAACATACGGCAACGACGTTGGCTTGAGCTGTTGAAAGATTACGATCATACCATCCAATATCATCTTGGAAAAGCGAACGTAGTAGCTGACGCATTGAGTAGAAGATCATACGCGGGTATGAGTGCAATGGTGTTAATACAAAGGCCGATTTTGTATGATTTGCAAAGGATGGAGATAGAGATGAAGGCTCCAAGTACCCACATGATGATATCAAATATACGAGTAGAACCGACTTTAATTGATAAAGTTAAAGCCGCTCAAGCTACGGACATAGAGCTAATGCGTATGAAGAAGAAAGTGCAAGAAGGTGCTATTTCTGAAGCAAGAATCGATGAAGAAGGAATACTTCTAGTTAACTTTAGACTTTGTGTTCCTAAGGATTTTGACTTGAAGCATAGAATAATGATAGAGGCACACAACACACCGTTTGCAATCCATCCTGGGAGTACCAAAATGTATCACGATCTTCGACATACATTTTGGTGGAGCAATATGAAAAGAGAGATCGCGGAGTTTATCTCGAGGTGTTTAACTTGTCAACGTGTAAAGGCGGAGCATCAAGTGCCAAAGGGTCTATTGCAACCACTTGAGATCCCGAAATAGAAATGGGAACACATTACTATGGATTTCATTACAGGTCTTCCCAAGGTTTCTCAAGGCATAAATGCGATTTGGGTCATTGTTGATAGATTAACCAAGTCTGCCCATTTCTTGCCTATACGTGAGACTTATTCCCTTGAACGTCTTGCTAGTATGTACGTGAATGAGATTGTGAGATTGCATGGCATGCCAGTATCTATAGTTTTGGATCGTGACCCAAGATTCACTTCACAATTTTGGGTTAGCTTGCAGAAAGCTATGAGCACTGATTTACAATTTAGTTCAGCATACCATCCTCAAACGGACGGACAATCAGAGAGGACTATTCAAACCCTTGAAGATCTATTAAGACTCTGTGTTCTAGATTTCAAAGGAAGTTGGGATAAGTACTTGCCACTGGTGGAATTCTTCTACAACAACAGTTATCAGGAAAGTATAGGTATGGCTCCATTTGAAGCCTTATATGGACGAAAGTGTCGTTCTCCAATATGCTGGGACGAGGTGGGTGAAGCAACATTGTTGGGACCAGAATTGGTACGCATAACTACAGAGAAGATCCAAACAATTCGACAACGTATACAAACGGCACAGGATCGACAAAAGAGTTATGCGGATCTTCATCGAAAGGATGTAGAATTCAATATTGGGGATCATGTATTGTTACGTGCTGCACCATGGAAGGGAGTTACAAGATTTGGGAAGAGAAGAAAGCTCAATCCATGATTTGTCGATCCATTTGAGATTCTTAACCGAATAGGAAATGTAGCGTATAGACTCGCATTACCTCCAAGCATGTCTCGTGTTCATAATGTTTTTCACATATCTGTGCTTCGTAAATATGTGAAAGACCCGAACCACATAATTGAGTTAGAACCAGACGAGATAGCAGAAGATTTAACGTACGAGGAGGTACCTGTTAAGATCTTGGATAGGAAAGAGCATGTTCTACGCACGAAGGTTATACCACAAGTTAAGGTTTTGTGGAGAAACTATGCTATTGAAGAAATGACCTGGGAGTTGGAATCAGAAATGAAAGCGAGGTATCCTCACCTTTTCGAAACACTAGGTACGTACGTCAATTTTGAGGACGAAATTTCATAAGGAGGGGAGGTTGTAAGACCCCAACTTATTAATAAATGAAATTAAATTTTCTCTATTTATTATTTTGAAATAGAAAGGGTTGATTTGATTAATGTGGTTAGTTATGGGTAAAATGCGTAAATATTTCAAATAAGCAAGTGGTTATAAAATATTCATTTTTGGTCGGTGAATATTCATTTGGTCATAGAATATTCTTGCTGTCGAGGAATATTCGTACGACGGCGCAGCCTTGTGTGGGCCCCATAACGGAAAGCGATTGGATGAAGAAAACGACAAGTATAAGTTGTTTATAATTAACGGCGTAGTTGTTACCGTTAATACTGTTGGAATACCTGGTGGTTAAAATACAGTAGCACACGGTATTGCACCAATTATTGATTCTTACGAAGGAAGACACTACTCAATAATTGTTACAGTAGTTACTGTTCAATATTTTATTTTATTGATTCAATAATTGCTGCATTGATATTTTATATTATTGTTGTTTCAATAATTGTCACTGCACAGTATTTCCCATTATCAGATCAATAATTCATATTATTTGAATAATATTATTAGATAACATTGTTGGCAATGTCTAGAAAGTTCTGTCTAAGGAGAGGTTTGGTCATCTAATTGCGCTCCAGTAAGGAGAAATTCTTATTGGAATGCCCCCTTTTTCCTGGGAACGACCTGGTTGTCATAAATGTGATTCTGTAATATTATTTATGAATAATTAATAATTGATTCATATGATAAGGAAATATTTATTTTATGTGGATATAAATGAGGGATATATTTTTGTGGTTAAAAATGAAGGAGTTAATATTGAGGTTTTTATCAGTATTTTTGTCGGAATGGAGGTATTAAAAATCATGATTTTTGAGATATTTTACGGGGGTTACAATTTTTAATCTGACCGTTGGATCGTGGTAATTTTTGGATATATTATACATATATAAGTTGAGTATATGTCTACAAATTTTGAACCGTTAAAAAAGAACGTATGATTTATTATGAATTTTACGAGATGACTAATTCAGAAATTGTTAAATTTTCGGAGTTTATCATTTTGGTGGAAAATTCTAGAATTGGTGGGCCCCACTCTTGATTGGTGAAGAAATGTGCTGAGATTTTTATTCAAATATGGTAGGCTTGAATAGTAGCAGGTAAAGCCATCAGGTTGCAGGTTAAGTCTGCTTCGGCGTGCTAACATTTTCCTATAAATAGAGGGCAAAGTTAGAATTGAAAATCACACCAGAAACAAGTTTTCTCTCTTTCTCTCCCTAGATTATTGAGTGTATTTTGTGAGTATTTAGATATTTTGACAGTTTCTATTCGTCAGAGCAAGTTTCTTTCAGCCTTATACCGGCATTCCGACCAGAAGTACTGATATTTTGAGGTAAGGGATATTATCTTCTTCTTAAATGATATTTTCTTCAATATCATTATGCCGAAATATTGATATGAACTTTTTATCAAATTTAGAACTTTTTGTTTCGGGGTTACTATTCACGTATACGTTACTATTCACGTATACGGTACTATTCACGAATACGGTACTATTCACCGAAAAATAAAATTTTTCCTTTTTGTCCAAGATATCTATTATGGTTACTATCTTTGATTGTATCTATGTTTTGATCTTTATTTTTGAATTCTGCTTCACAATTGATTATTATGAAGTATTATTGATCTTGGATAAACTGTTATACGAATCCCTACTATTTGTCCTCTTGTCTCACTGGATTCGTTTTTTTTAAGATATTTTTCATCATCCTCAGTCCTAAATGATGATATTACTGAATATCTTTGGCCTGTAGTGCAAAGATGTATGATTATCTGATGAATATCTTTGGCCTGTAGTGCAAAGATGAACAAGTGTTGAGATGAACATGACTGACTGGTGATACAAATGAATATCTTTGGCATGTAGTGCAAAGATGAATATTTGGTTAAAGATGATTATTAATTGATGTTACAGGGATAAAATATTGATGATTGTAACGGGTCGAAATTATTGAGTCGTGATTCTGGGGACAGAATCCTTTTAAGGAGGGAAAGATGTGACGAACGAGAATTTTGTAAATTAATTTTAATATTTATTGAATTAAATAAATATTTTCGATGATTTAATTATTAGATTTAATAATTAATTGATGCAATTGTGGTAGATTAATTTAAATATATGCGTTGCAATTATTAAATTAATGTGGAGAATAATTATTATTCAAGTATATAATTATGTGAACTTGTTGAATTAAATGAAATATTTAATCAAACATGATGTTATCTAATTAATGTAATTATTAATTAGAGATTTAATAAATTGTTATTATTTATTAAAGAAAAATTTAATTATGTGACTATGTGCATTATTGAGAAATTATTATATTTAATTTAAAGTAAATTAAATAAAATATTGATTTATTTTATATGGTTGTGACATTATTTAAACTATATGATAAAGCTTTATTAAATTAATTGGTTTTGTAGTATTTATCTAGCCAAACATGGCACTAAAGGGAGTTGGGGCCAGTTAACCCATGACTGGGTAACTGACCACCAACGCGCGTCTATTTCTTCCTATCTGAATACGACGTCTTCTATTTTCCTTCATTTTCTAAGTCTGCAAATCAGATAGAGTTGCTTGGTGTTTGAGAAAAGTTGGAGAAAGAGTTTCAATTCATCTCCTATACTATACCTTATACTCTACAGGGTAATCTCCTCCTTCCTAATTACAAATTTTTACGTCATTTAAATTCCATGAACATGGCTTTCATAGTTTTGGTTTTAAACCTCTGTAATTGGGTTAGGAGTAATGATTATAAGTTATATGTGTGTTATGTTGTATCAAATCATGTTTAATTATGTATATGTTGCAAACCATAACATCAGTGTCATGAAAACATGTCGTTAATCTGATGACTTGTTATTTCAAAATAAACAGAGTACGTGATATGGCCATATGGCCTTATACGTGATATTTTGTGTAATGATCGTATATTATCCCTAAAATTTACACTCTTATATTATTGAGCACGTTAACACGAAGAGATTAAGCCTTAAACAAACGGATTCGGTGTTATAACGAATCCGTAGTGTTAAATTATATATTTTATATTCAAAAACCACCAAGAACATCAAAGTCAGTGAATTCACATGTTTTAATTATGTAATTATGTGTTTTAATTGGTTAAAATCACTTTATATATGTTGGGTTATGATTATACATAAATTATAACATGTGGGTATTTGTGAATTGGTGAAATTAGTGATAAAATGTGTTATTTTCGCTGAACTCTGTGTTCTTCGCGAACTGAGAATCAGTTTCTGGAGTCTCGCGCCGCGGCGCCAACTCCAGAACTGAAGTCCCGCGCCGCAACGCCACTGCGCCGCAGCGCCAAGACCCAAGCCACGGCGCCATAGCGCAGCAGCGCCAAGGGCCCGGCCACAGCGCCACCGCGCCGCAGCGCGATTTCTTAGTACATTAGTGGCGCCGCAGCGCCACTCTCCAGAAAATTCAAAAATGTATTTTTAAAAATGTTTAAGTCTAACAATGTGTTAGTGAATTATTGTAATGAATATGTAAACATGTTAGAAGAATAATGTGATGATAAAATAGTTGTTTAATATGTAATAAAATATTATATGTGAATTGAATTATTAAATACATAATTGGTTTGATAATTCATGAAGTATAAATTATGTGACAACGTGATAATTTGACTAAGTTTAGTCAATAATTAAAGTAGACAACGAGAATGAATTTATGTTGATTAATTATTAATTAACAAGTATTGTGTATATGAATGGTATGTAGGATTTAATTCAAAGAACGTGCTTAGTTAAAGTGTAATCTACGCACGAGGCAAGTTTCTTAACTCTATCTTTTACATTGAGCAAATTTCCTAAACTTAAACTATTATTCAAGTTCGAGTATTATATTAAAGATTGATTATCTTTCAAAGCATGATTCAGTTATACAATAATTGTCCTATTGTATACTTTTGAGATTATTATTCTAATCAAATATCAATTATTGTTGAACCTTATTAGACTAGTGAACCTTATTGATTCAACTAGTCCATAGTTGATGAGCGTTCTAAATTTCAGAACCCTTGATGAAATTATCCAAACCAAACTTCCTTTGGTGCGGACTCGAATGTCAAGCTGAGATGAACAACCCTGTATAGGGGATTATTTACGCTTTAGCGTTAAGATATTGTGCACAGTATGGTACTAAGGGCTGATCCCCCTAAGTACGAGAAGAAGGTCCATAGTCTTATGACTGTTAAAGGTTTCAAGTATAACCCTTGTTAACCTAGGACATAGTTCAAGGTCTTATGACCCTCAGAATTCTTTTGATTCTTGTTATTCATTCTTGATTCAAAAGTTGAGCTCTTATTCAGACGTCTTTGATTTATTCGCATGTTATTATACTGTTATTTCATTATTATACTTGTGGGCATTTGTGCTCACTCTTGCTTAATAATAACATCGCAGTTAAGAACGAAAGAAGCGATGAACCCTCCACTAGTAAAGGCAAGGGCAAAGTTAACAAGTGATGAAGACTTGTTATTTTAATTAATGATGTATTTATGTTTAAGACTTATGTTGTTGTTTAAGACTTATTTGTTTAGAATTCCGCACAGATGTTTTAAGGTTAGAGTAACCTGGGATTTATTTATGATTCAGTTGATGTAACCCTTAAGGGAAGAGATTTTATTATGATTTCTATCTATTGTATGGTTTGGTATTATTTATGGGTAGATAGATAGATGATGTTTATACAGTGAACACCAAATCCCGTGGAATCGAAGTACCCGGATTTGGGGGTGTCACAATGATGGACTTTTAAATCTTAGTAGATAGTAGAATTCATTCTCTACTTGACTCTTCTAATGGTTTGTTGTTTCCGCTGCAGTTGTTGATCTAAAACTTGTTGTCGGTTATATTCTATCAGATTTTTCCCTGTTGAATATTAATGATAATTTGTTGTATATTATCTTAGTCATAATATTTTTTTACTGGGCTAGTTGAGCACACCCTTTTCTTTTTTGTTCCATTTTTCTTCTCAAGAGGTGAGAACATAGCAGGATCTAGTCGGGATATGGAGTGATGGTTCTAGATAGATGTTTTAGCAGTCCTCACTATTTCTATAAAATAGTGTTTGAATAATTGTAATGAGGATTTATTTGAGTGTGAATATTGTCTAGAAGACAATATTTGTATTTAGACTCACAGTATGTGTTGTCGTATTTTGCACGACAATTGTATTATTGAAGTTGTAATTTGCTTTTTGTACCATGTATTTGGCGACTCAGAATGGGTGTTGTATACCTATTTTGGGGGCGTCACATTAGGGTTCCCAAATTAACAATTCAATTTACTAAAATAATAATTAGGGTTTCTAAAATTTACAATTAGGGTTCCTAATTAGCAATTTAGAGTTTCTAATTTTAATTAGGGTTTTCAAATATTAATTAGGGTTTTCTCTAATTAACATTAAATCTAATAATACACAACATAAATCCTATAACACCAAACTACACAGTTTTGAACTCGTAATTGAGTTTCAAAATAGGTTTTAACAAATTGATATAAAGTTTTGACAATAAACACCATAATTGACCAACACATACAGTATATGTTTATAACACTAAAAAATAAAATTATATTTAATATAATATTATTATTCTCATTCATAGCTTAAAATTCAAAATTAGGATTTGGATTCCATGTCTGATTTATCTTTCATATATAACATTATTAATTAAGTTAAAATAATTAACTTAATAATTTGAACAAAAATTCATACAACAAATTAGTAATTATAAAAATTCCAATAATCATTTCGTATATTATTTAAATAATATAAAAATCACATTTTCATAGAAAATAAATAATAATGACATTTCTACTATAAAATTAATTATTATAAGTGTAACAATCCAGATTTTTATTATAATATTTAAATATTTATTGAATTATATAAATATTTAATGGATGTGTTTATTGTTGAATAAGTATTTATGTAATTAATTTGATGTGATTTGATTATTTATTTGTTTAATAAATAATTAATGGGTTAAGAAAAGTAATTATTTTGAAATAGTAATCTAATTTAATTTAATAATTAAGTTAGAGAATTTATAATGATTAAATAAATTATTATATTATGCAATGAATTGTTATTAGAATTAATTAAATTAAGTATGAAAACTTAATTAATTAGAAGTGTGACAAATAACTATATTATAAGTGGTTATTAAAATAAATTAAAGTAGTTGTAATTTATTTTGCCAAACAAGGCTTAAATATATTAAGTCTTTAAATTTAAATAATTTTGCCAAACAAAGCCCTATGGCTTTTGGATTTTTAAATTTGATTTATTAGTAATATAAATTAAATTAAACAAAATATAAATATAATATATCTATTATTTTGGTAACTGATAATTTATTAGTATATTAAGTATAGCGTCGGTTTAGACGTTTTAAAAATCGTACGTTGTTTGTATTTTTATTTTACTTATATTCTATTTGGCTAAAGCCTAAGTAAGAAAAGAGAACTAGTTTTGTCAGAGAAAAACTTAGAGACAGGAGAGTTTTGAGAGAGACTGTCAAGAGTTGGAGAGAAAGTTCTGAGTTTTAACAAGTGGTGGTCAAGCAAGTGAAGATATGTATATAAAACTTAAAAAAATATTACAGTATAATGTTATTGAATATCACTGTGTATGTTATAAAGTTTTACAAAAATTGTATGAAAATCATGTTTTTATAATTACGTATGATATTAAGTGTATTTGTAACTGTAATTGTTATATTAGCACATGTATGTATATATGAGAAGTATGCTAGCATTCACAAAGAAAGAAGAATTGGTTTTACAGTAAACATGCACGTATGAACGTGGTTTGTAGAAATATCAAAATTAGTATATGTTAATTGTGAAATTGTGAAATTGAACTGCGAATGGTTAATTGGGTATAAACTACAGAGAATCGTAGTTTGAAGTAATTAAAATCAAATTGGTATGACAGTGTATAAACGTCAGTTATGGAGTTTGGTTTTTAAAATAATGCTTTCAATGATTTAAGATTTCTAGAATCATGGTTTAGTCGTTGGTAATTAGTATATACATGTTGGGTAATGTGTATATGTGTAATTGGCTTAGGTTATACATGTTAATTGGGGTTAATTGCTATTAAAAATAAAGACAGTAGCTTTGTTCTGTTCTTCGTGGTTGGGTTCTGTAAGTTTCGGCGCCCCAGCGCCAAAATTTGAGCCCTAGCGCCAAAAATCGCGCCCCGGCGCCAAAATTCGCGCCCCAGCGCCAGAAGTTGGCGCCCCAGCGCTGAAATTCGCGCCCCAACGCCACTAGTTGGCTTAGTCCTCGTGCCCCAGCGCGGGGACAGAAGTCTGACTTGGACAGTTTTGACCTCCTGTAGTAAAATGGCCATAACTTCCTCATACGAACTCCGATTTAGGTGATTCAAGATGATCCGGAACGAGGACGAGTAGACCTACAACTTTCGTTCTTTAATTTTTCAATTTGAGGTCATTAGGATGGGTCAAAATGGTCATCTTTAGGACTGTTGTGTTTTCGGAGGCAATCAGAGGGTGTCGGGCATGCACATATGCATGTGTAGTGCTCCAAACCGTAAAAGATGATGTCCTAAGTTATAAAACATGAATCTTAGTAAATATAATGATGCTTAACATTAATAAATAATGTATTAGATAAGTTATAGAAGCATGGTAAGCATACACAAGAGAGGCAAATCGGGCGTGTAACGATTGAACGTCGAAACGCCGTGCCAAGTGTTAATGAACTTAAAAAGTGTTTCAATTCCATTGAAATGGATATTATAAGATATGGAATGGGTTTAATATAAAACCAATAAGTAGTCCTAGCAAGACTTAAGCACTTGAACTTCGAGTTTGACTAAGAAGAAATATAGTGAGTCATAAGTCGAAAAGTTAACATAATCTAATTGACCATTGTGTATTTATTAATAGGAAAGATTATGAGATGTGGAGTAGAGTTTACATTACAATTGCTATGTGTTGTTATGTGACTAATAGTTGATGTGTATGATTATATAATTGTGTAGGGCACGTGAAGTGCAGATAACTGTAAGCTGTTAAGCTATTATTGGTAAACAACGATCAAGGCAAGTCTTTCGGTTCCTATTTTCTACGTGGATTTGATGAACTGTTTTAAATTATATGATATGTTATGCATGTTAAAATCATGAAATGTTAAAGTCAATATATGACTGCATTGTTTTGGCTAAGTAATGATGATTGAGTAAGGAACTCAATCTTTATATTTGTTCTGTGAATTAAAAGCATGTATGCCATATTACTTTAATGAGATGTATGTCGAGCTTGTTATTAGGTGCTTTGTGATGCATGAAAACTGTTAGACTTTGTTGGGCTGTCGAGCTCACTCTTGCAAATAATCACTTTTGCAGGTCAAGATTTTAAGGTAAAGATACGTGCTATGTGAGTTATAGAAATCTATATTCACGAAGGTTACTTATGTTTTATGAGAAATGTATTTCATATTTTGAACGTAACATGTTGTTGAAATGTAAGTTGAGCTATCTAATGTATATGGATATTTAGTTATGATGTAAGACTTTGTATAGTCATTTTTGTTGTAACGATTCATGATATAAGATTGAATCAAAGAGATGTAATGTAATGGTTGCGATTCAGGGCAAGAAATAAGGAAATGTATAAAAGTTTTAAATATTCCGCAATTTTATTAAGTTTAATATCGAATAATGATGTATTATTTAGAGGTTGAATGTATGGTTAACGACCGAAGTCGGGATTTAATTGTATAGATTTTGGGGTCGTTACAATAAGTATATACTTTATAATGATCAATAATTCTAAAATAAAATTATTTGAAATTATTCATGTAATAAATAAATTTTAGTTATCACATATTTACATACACATTACTTGGCATATATTCCCATCTTTAATAATTAAAAAATTTTAATATGTAAAATTTCTTATTTATTTATATAGAAAATATCAAGTTATTACATTCACCCTCCCTTATAAGGATTCCGTCCCCGGAATCACCGTTTTAAAACTTATACATACAAGCGTACATAGCATACACAATCATTTCAAATAGATCTTGATCAGATTCGATTGAACTGATCTTTAACTATTCAACATAAAACTTGTCTATCTGAGTAAACGGAAGTTCGATTTCTAAAAGAACTCAAATTCCTTCTTCAAAATTTTTTTATAAAATAATTTATTATATATAGGAAAATGATATATATCAAAATATACAAGTTATACGAATAATACCTGAAGTTACATTCCCAGCAACCACCGAATCCTGAACAGTCACGTTTAAGACTCTTGCGATTGATTCTGTTGGTTTGTTTGTTGAAGTAGGTTCCATTGTCACCAATGTCCTGCTGCTTTTTCCCGTAGTCATATTCCCTGCATCCATTCTCTTTTTTAGATAGTCCTTCACCTTATGTTCCGTTGATCCACACCTGAAACACCCCTTGTTCATCCTTGGATTGGGGCAGTTAGGAGAGATATGTCCCTCCTGCCCACACTTGTAACACACAGACTTACCCTTAAGACACTCTCCCGAGTGATTCTTTCTGCAATTCCCACACTGCGCAACATGTTTCTTTCCACCTCCTGGCCTATTTTTGGTATTCTCGAAATTATCTCATTTCTTTTTTCCAGTCCTACTACCACTATTTTCTTCTCCGGCTCTAGCTTGATTTGCTTCCCACCAAAAATTCGCCTCCCCTTTCATCGTATAGGTGACAAAGGTTGTCTTTTGTCCCTCCATTACCCTAGCTGTTGCAAACACCTCTATAGGGTTAGTTGATCCTCTAAATCCTGGCACTTCGATTGCCTTGAAGTCTTTGAGGTTTTTTGATCGATCATCTGACTGATTTTCCACGGCTGGTAATCCATTCTGCATAGCTTGAGCATTCATATTCACCAAATTTTGTGTCGGGTCTGGTTGTCCTCCAGCTTTGTTGACAGGTTCTTCTACCTTCTGGTTTCGTTTACTTCTTGGCGGCATTATCTGATTAAATAAAATCATGTTCATCTAACTAATTTCATAATACTTTACACCGTATAGCGTAGCACATATTGCTTTAAACATCTGATATCCCCTTTGTGACATAAAAGTCGGGAATTGCTGCCACAACTTATATAAAAGTTGAGAATATTACATTACACCCACATACTTATCATATACGCATCATAAAATCATACATATTCAAGTAACACTAATACTACTTATTTCATAAGCCTTCACTAAGGATCAATTGCTTAGCATTCCATATATTCCTATTATCTTCAATAATTCATTCTCACTTAACTATACCAAGTTCGTCAAACTTACCACATATTATAAGTTCAAGAACTTACCACAATCATATGAGTTTAAGAACTTGTCCTAGTCAGACCTTTGGCGTCCATTCGTTGAGGGGTTCAAAAATGTCATATAATTATGAGTCATAAAATTACCGTAAGTATGAGTTTAAAGAACTCGAACTTAACTTTATATTTTCTAACTATATTCTACCTATCAGTTATACTATTTTTTCTGGGTCTGGTAATACCTTTTCAGTATAATCACCTCATTAGGGTTGCTTTCAAAGTGAGCCTCTATTTCAGCTATTTACTTTGATATTGGCTCAGTTATGGAGGTTGACTCCTTCTTATGATCTGAGGGTATACTAATTCTTTTCCATCTAACATCTATAAATATAAATTGCCCTGATTAGCACGTAGTATATACACACAGCAATTAATAATTTTATATAAGTTATCTTTTATTTTGTTTAACGATGAATTTATTCAATTCATCTCCTTTTAAACTCTATATGAGTTATTTGTATTTTCAACGTTTTCCTCTGTTCTAAGGTTATAGCCTAAGGTCTATCCCACCAAAGGTTTCTAACCCTAAAGTTCTGATACCATGTTGTAATGCCCGCAAATTCAGGTACTTGAAACCCAAACTCGGTGCTTTACGATACCATTTCTATGAGCGGAATAATACTAATAATAATATAAATATCAAACTTAATTTACATACATCAGAGTCTAATCCCAAGTACGCAACCTTTACTACAATACATTACATGATAGATAATAAATATCATTGTCTTAATACCGTCTAACTATTACAAAAGATAATCATAAGATTATTCTGATTGCTTTCCTTCTCCCTTGTTCTGGCCTGAACATTCTGGTTGACCATGCTTAGCTAAAAACATTTAAATTTAAAGCAAAAATGAGCATTTAATTGCCCAGCAAGTAATAGTGACAATAAATATAAGCTGAAAGAATTAAATGTTTCCTTTGAATAACACTTCTACAACGAATCAACAGTTGTGAAGTAAGTTGAACCAACAATAACAACATATCAAATCTATCTCAAATTTTTGAAACTACGTATTGACTATAAATGGAGAGCATTCGACAGACTATGAACTTTATTTTTAATTTTCGCTAAGGTTTAGCAGAACTTCATCCGCAAACCGTCATAACTTACGGGCACAAGGGTGATCATCCCAATGCGCCCTGTATTAATCAATACTACATGCAAGAACGATATTATCGTTCACTCTATCCACCTTAGGTGTACAAAAGTTTTCCCATGTTCGGGATGTTCATACTTAGTCGGGAATCCGAACTAAAACAATCTAGTTGGATACAATAACGTTCTATATATCTTGTTCAACAATATTTTTATGTCTAGTTGAATCAAATAGCTTAGACGGCTTTTTATGTCAACGTATACATACTCGAAATCAATAAGTATGTATCAACATGTGATTAAATACAATGATTATCCAAGTGGGGACACTTGTCTAACCCTATATAGGAACATAATAAATATCTGAATGATACAGTAATACAATGATCGGATAATTTAAAAACTTGTATGAATACAAAGATTGGATACATAATCGATAACAATAGAGTTAATAATATGGCATAATGATAATATAATTCTGAAAATTTCTTACTCGTGTCCATTGCATAAAGTAAATGCAAAGTTAGGATACTTGTACAATGTAAAGAATAGTTCAGATACTTGCCTGAGCTGATGCTTACAGTTACGCAACTTAGATTAATCTTTTATATCGAGACCTATCATTAATAAGATCATTTTATCGATTAGAAATACATATCATAACACATAGTACTGCTAATTGCAGTCAGCACATAACCTAATCACATTGTCACATATGTTTAACAGTCATTGCATCACAAACAAAAACTTATCGAGTTTAATATAATATTATTATTCTCATTCATAGCTTAAAATCCAAAATTAGGGTTTGGATTCCATATCTGATTTATCTTTCATATATAACATTATTAATTAAGTTAAAATAATTAAATTAATAATTTGAACAAAAATTCATACAATAAATTAGTAATTATAATAATTCTAATAATCATTTCATATATTATTTAAATAATATAAAAATCATATTTTCATAGAAAATAAATATTAAAGACATTTCTACTATAAAATTAATTATTATAAGTATATACTTTATAATGATCAATAATTCTAAAATAAAATTATTTAAAATTATTCATGTAATAAATAAATTTTATTTATCACATATATACATATACATTACTTGGCACATATTCCCATCTTTAATAATTAAAAAAATTTAATATGTAAAATTTCTTATTTATTTATATAGGAAATATCAGGTTATTACAAAAGTTGAGTCCGAGATTCACAGGACCATTCGAAGTGTTGAAGTGAGTGGGCGAGGTGGCGTATCAGGTAGCCTTACCACCCGAGTTGGAGAACATTCATAACGTGTTTCAAATCTGTGTGTTGCGTCTGTACAAGCCTGACTACAAACACGTGATTTCCTACGAGCCCATTTAAGTGAAAAAGAATTTGACGTATGAAGAAATTCCTGTCCAGATATTAGATAGGAAGGAGCATACATTAAGAAATAAAATTATATCTTCCGTAAAAATACTTTGGCAAAACCACGACGCCGAGGAGGACACGTGGGAATTAGAGAATAATATGAAGAGGGACTATCCCCATTTATTTATGTAACCTTGTACCAATTCCGAGGACAGAATTTTTATAAGGGGGGAGGTTGTAATACCCGAGAATTTTCAAATATTATTAATAAATAAACTAATGAAGGTTGAATATTTAATTGAGCATAAATAAATACTGTTGTGGTGTGGTTTATAGAAATTCTATTCAATTAAGTTAAATGTTAAACGTTACGATAGTTAAGTAATATGGTGAGAATGGTGAAAAGATTGATATAAAGCTTTTGAGAATTTGCCTAGTGTGGCATAATAAAGGCCAAAGAAACTTACTAAGTGAATTGAAAGAGAAACGGTTTAATAAGGAAAAGAAGTAATTATGTGTAACTGTATAATTCCACGTATGAAATGAATAAACTCTTTAACTAGTAATATTACCAATATGGAATTTAATTTATGTTATATGAAACTTGTATGGTGGTAGAGGTCGGAACTGGCATAGAGCTAAACCAGTTTGACACTACCAAGGATTGGCGCTGCTGCGCCTTCTCTGCAGTACAAACTGGCGCAGCTGCGCCAGTGGCCAGAACATGAAAAGTTAGTTATTATAGTGGTTGTTAAATGGATCATTATTGTAATGTGTGACATCATTAAAATCATATGATAAGAGTACATTTAAATGGTATAAGGTACCAGTAGTCCAATAAAATTATATGTGACATTTTAATACAGAATTAAGTAATTAACTATGTATTCCAGAAATTCGAAAGGGAATTAAATGTTTAAAATGGACATTTAATATTGGATAGTGTCATAATGTGGTTATGTGAGTACTAATAATATCTATGGGAATACCCGGTCAATAATACCTAACCGCATTTTTTTATCTGTATTAAATATTAAGTGGTATGGACCCATTGTACATGGATTATATGATATGGGTATATATTAAATCCCTAATTTTTCATATTGTAGTAACAATTGTACATTAAAATTTTATTTTTGGGAATTAAAGAAACCAAACTAAGCATTATTAACCAAATTGCTGAGTTTTTAAATCATTGTCCCAAAATCAGTTGATCAAATAGTGTTCCAAATCCCTTACGTGAGTAGCAAAGCAATGAACATTAGTTATGAATAGGTGATCATTGCTACACAAATGCTGGGAAGTGGTGGTTGAGTGATGAATAGGTTTTATACCTATAAATTCGATATTATTAAACTTAATTATTGATATCTTTAATTGTTATTAGTATCTTTTTATATGTTTTTATGTTTATTTCTTGTAGGTTGGAGCTGGAGGGACAAATTAGTTATTTGGGAGAAGAAAAAGATCAAAAATCATTAAAATTAAAGCTGAGTGGCATTTTTGTAATTACGTGCTCTTGGTCAAGTGCTTAGGCACTTGGAAATGACCTGGGTTGAGCGCCTAGGCGCTTATGTGCGGCTAAAGAGGGATTTTTCTACTAATGAGAGGGGTTTTTGAAGCCAAAAAAGAATCTAAATGAGGGCAGAGACCAATACAAATAGGAGAAGACTTTAGAAAAGAAATATCACTTAATTTATCAAGAGATTTGCAAAGAGGACAACGAAGAAAAACACGAAGGAGAATTGCAAGGGCTGAAGATCAAAGAGAGAGTATTGGAGCAAATTCAGAGTTTCTTCTTCTCTTCTCTAGTTTTATCTTTTGTGATTATCTGGAATGTTTAGATTATTAATCTGGATGATGTTTTTCTTTATTATTATCATGAACTAAATTTTCATTAAGATTGCAACGGAACTTGGTATGTAGTTTAAATTAAATCTTCCCATTGAATGAAAGTTAGTTTTTATTGAATTGTTTATTATATCTTTTGCTTATTGATTAATTTTTTGGCCAACAATTACTGTGATAATCTATATAAAATTAGAAGATGGAGTATAGATTGAGATCTGGATATGATAACATCTGTTCATATAATTTGAATAGGGTTAATATGATTAGCATGTAGGATAGAAATATAACTATGTGTCTTTTGTATCCATTGAAAGAATTTGTGTGTAAAACCCTAATTAAATTGTTCATATGTATCTAAGGAGCTTTTTCGATCTAGAATGACCGATGGCACTACAATACAGATAAAAGTCCATTATCAATTTGATTGAATAATTAGGACAACGGGTTTTGTCATGAATGGGGAGTTGTGCCAAGATTTGATCTTGCACTCACTCCCGGGCTCCTTTCACAATTGTTGTGAATTTTCATATGAACAAGCTGGATATCAGCTTCGCTGATTTGCTTAACATGTTGAAAAATGTTGAGAGTCAATTTCTAACCATGAAAGACCAAGACTTACTGGTAGGGGCCAAAGGATATTCTAAAAGGAAGAACGATTCTAAGAAAGTAAATAGAAAAGGCAAAAACAAAGGATAATAAGAAAAAAAACTAATACGGATAGCAAAGGAGTTTGCTCCCAATGCAATAAGCCTGGACACTGAAAAGAAACTATAAGAAGTATCTTGCAGAGGCTAACCAGAAGAAGCTTAGTGAAGTTTCGGTTACAAATACAATTTTGTTCATGATTTAAAATAAATCTTTCTTTAAGTCAAGGTTCTACTTGGGTATTGGACACCGACTTTGGTTATCATAAATATAGATTTATGAAGGGACTAAGCAGAAGTAGAAAGCTAAATAAAGATAAGTAATCCTATGTGTGGGAAATGAAGCAAAGGTTGCTACATTAGCCATATGAACTTATTGTTTAGCATTGCCTACGGGCAAGTCTATTAAGTCAATAAGTTGTTATTATATTCTAGTTCTCGTTAGGAACATTATTTTCATTTTGTTGTTGAAAAGTGAAATCTTTGGTATTATATTTAAGAACAATTTTGTTATATTTATAATAATAATATTTTTATAGAACTGGAATATTGCTTAATGGATTTTGTATACATGACTTACGTGATAAAATATTTTGTAAATTGAATAAACTAGTATAAGAAAAGGAGATGATCATTCAAAGAGTTGAATGTTTGTATTTGATGAAATACAAGTTTGAATCATTTGAAAGGTTCAAAGAATTCAGAAGTGAAACAAATTGGCAAAGTATTAAGATTCTTTAATCGGATCAAGGAAGGAATACTTGTGCAATGAATTTCTAGATCATCTCAAATGGTTTTCTCACAATGGACGCCTCCTGATACGTAATAATTGATTGATGTATCTGAAAGGAAAAATTGTACCTTGTTGGACATGGTGCGGTCCATAATAATTTTACCGATATTCAAGTATCCTTCTGGGATAATGTCCTAGAAATGGCTACATATCTACGAAAAAGGTAACCTCAAAATCTGGCCACAAGACTCTATAAAAGTTATGGACAGGAAGGAATGCTAATTTTAAGTATGTTAAGATAAAGGGTTGTCCAGCTTATGTGAAAAGGTTTCAAAGGATAAGCTTGAGACAAGATTTGACAAGTACAGATTTGTGGGACATCCTAAAGTAAGTTTAGGGTATATGTTCTATAATCCTACTTAGCAAAAGGTGTTTGTTGCGAAACACGCTACCTTCTAAGATAAAGGTGTTTATCATTAAAGGGGCTAGTGGGAGGATAATAGATCTTGAAGAGTTCAAGAATCACAAAATACTATAAGTCAAATAAGAGGAACCTGTAGATAAAACTATTGTACCACAACCGAATCGTAAATCTTGAATAGTACCAAAGATACCTAAGAGATATGGATTCATCATGGATGATAATGATGAGGTACGTATCATAGAAGATGATGATCTAGTTATATACGATGAGGTAAGAGTTATAGACACTCAGAGAAAATGGAACATTCATTTTGATTAGACAATCAAAAGAGTTTGATTTTATCAAAAACAAGAATGAACCTAGTGTGTACAAAAAGGGTTAGTAGGAGCGCCGTGACATTTCTGGTATTATATGTTGATATACTACAGATAAGGAATGACATATTAATGTTACAATCAGTAAAGATAAAGTTGTCTAAACATTCCTCCATGAATGATTTGGGAAAAATATCTTAATTAAGGGTACAAATCAATATAGATAGATTTAATAGGATGCACGGCTTAACCCAAGAAACGTATATTCATTTGATGTTAAAGTTTTTTAGCATGGCAAACTCCAAGAGATGTCTCATGTTGATGAGCCCTGGAGTGTATCTCTTTTAATAATCGCCATAAACTCCTAAAAGAGAGATCGCATGAATGACAATCATGTATATAATTAAATATACGAGACCTGATGTTAATCGGTCATATTCTGGAGAAGATCACTGTAAGACAATAAAAAATATTTTAAAGTACTTAACCGGCACTAAGGATGTGATTAAAATTTATGGTGGGTCTAAATTAAAACTAGAGAGTTTAACAGACTCAAGTTTTTTAGACAGACCAAGACGACAGAAAATCTACTTTAAGGTAAAGCGTTACCTTTAACAGTGGTGCAGTGAATTGAAAAGGTTCCAAACAGCAAAGAGTTGCTAGTTTAGTGATAAAGACAAAGTATATAGCTATAAATGAAGCTGCAAGTTGATTATTTGGATGAAAAGTTCATTACAGAACTAGGAATAGTTCCTAAGTCTCATCTTGGATCTAAACATGTGTTGTGGCAATTTCATTTGATTGTAAGAATCATTGAAAGATAGGAAATCACTATAGAGATAGTGGACTCTCAAGAGCAACATTACATATTCATTAACTAAAGCTTATCCAACAGCAAGATAATCGTCACTTAGAGAAGAAGGGTATGAGATACCATGACAATTGGCTTTAGTGCAAGTGGAAGATTAAAAGTAATATGCACACAAGCCAATCATGTTTGATGATAAAGCATATATTTTATAACAATCTTATTCAATTATTAATAAAAAGTACTAATTTATTAAAGGTTTTTAATTATCTACATGATGCTGCTTTATAATCTGTGATAAACCCATAGTTTTAAGCAATGCTTTTAGAATAATGATGATAATCATTCTAATGAGATCTAAATTCTTAGAAAGCTTAAAACTAAAATAGTTCCCAATCGATAGATTACAAAATTGGGGATTAGTGAATCCGGATAGATTGGTACATACGTTGCTTGCTTATTGGATGAGGATGATTGATCTCATGATCATTTACGTGGAGACACTAAAGCAAGTATGTAGGTGCTTATTAGAGAATAAGTTCACTGAACGTGGCTAGCTAAGGAATACCTAATGGAGTTTACTTGTCTGTCAATAGAAATTCCTGTAATGATAGTAGTACAAGTGATCCTTGGACTTAAGATCATCATAGTATCTTATGTATGATGAATTATATTTTGACTTATTCCTTAAGACCCTTAGGGTATATCAAAGGGTATGCTTGGGTATAATAAGTTGTACATGGAGATAATGTATGATCAATAAAGAATCTACCGCTTCTAGTAAAAGAAGAAAAATGTCCTATGTGATTCGATAAATGACAACTCAGTAGTCCTTGGCCAAGGCAGAATGAAATTAGAAAGGAGTTTCTAATTTGCTTTATTTGGAGTTGTGCATTTAAGAGTCAAAATACATATAATTAAATAAAATAAGACTTGACAGTAATTTCATGTCTTATATTTAATTGGGACATTGTATAGTGTAAGGATTGAGTTGTAATTGTCACTTTTCTAAAAATTCCTCCATTTATATCCACATAAAATAAATATTTTCTTTATCATATATATCAATAATTAATTATTCACAAATAATATTACAGAATTACAATAATGACAACCAGGTCATTCCCAAAAAATAGGGGGCCTTCCGATAAAGATTTTTCCTTAACAGCGCGCAATTAAATAACCTCTCCTAGACAGAACTTCCTTAGACATTGCCAATAATGCTATCTAATAACATTATTCAAGTAATATAAATTATTGATCTGATAATTTGAAATACTGTACAATGACAATTATTGAATCAATAATATAAAATATCAATGCAGCAATTATTGAATCAATAAAATAAAATATTGAACAGTAATTACTGTAACAATTATTGAGTAATGACTTCTTACGTAAGAATCAATAATTAGTGCAATACCGTGTGCTACTGTGCAACACCACATATTACTATATTTTAACCACGGGATATTCCAACAGTGTTAACGGTAACAACTGCGCCGTTATTTATAAAAAAACTCATTTACTCAAAGGTTCCTTTATGATTAATGTTGAAATCTATATTATCTAAAAAGTCGTTAATCGCTAGAGAGGTTTATCCCTATTGTAGAATAAATATTATTTATTTAAATAAATTAATAGTTTAATTTATTTATTTAAATAAAATAAGAATTGTTCTAATTGATTTATTCACAACCGGTTTAATATGAAAAACCTAAAGGGTCACACCATAAAAGGAAAAATAATTATTTAAGAAGTTAATGGCATAATCGTAATAATATGTTATGTGTATTTAATTTAATCTATGGTGATAGAATAAATTAAATAACTTAATATTTAATATTTAATATTTTGAAAATATTAAATATATAAATTAATAAGAGGAGTCTTATTAATATTATTACAATTATTATTATTTTAATTTCTAAAGAGTTGGAAATTAATTTAATATAAGTATTCTCATTTATTTCTAATAAGATTAGGAGGCTAATTAATTAAAAGATTTTAATTAATTATTCCTAATAAGATTGGGAGCATAATTAATTAAAGGAGTTTAATTAATTAAAATAAAATCTAATTCTTTAATTGTTAAGGAGGGTTGCCAACATCTATAAATAAGAGGAGTCATATTATGGGTGAAGGTGGTTGACACTTTCACAAAATACGCGAATACGTAATTTCAATAGTTGAGAGAGTACACCCTTTTCTATGAGAGATAGAAAAATTAGGGTTTTACCAAACACTCATCTTCTTGAATCTTTCTTCTTCCTTGGTGGATCACGCTAACATTGATCAAAGGAAGGAACCAAACCCGGTGGATTCAAGTTGAACGCGAAAAAGATTTGGAGGTGAACTTGTACCTGAGGAAGCTCGAATCTTCAAGGGTATGATTCTTGTTCTTTATCTTTTCGTTTAATTAATAATTGTGCATAAAGGTTGATCCGAGTATATGATTTATAAAATTTATAACTCTATTTTATCACGTTTTCGCTTATTTTGTGCAATTTGATTGCGTTCATGAATCTTACAAACCTAACATATGTGTATGCCTAGGGCTGAACATTCGGTTATAACTGAACCGAATAGCTTATTCGGTTATAACCGAAAAATTAAAATTTACACAATTTTAATATCCGAACTATTAACCGAATTAGGAGATAACCGAATTACCAAATAACCGAATTTAATATTCGGTTAATAACCAAAATGAAGGTAATACAATAGCCATATTTACAAACATTCAGTAGTCAAAAAGTTTAAGAGCATAAAAAATCATTAACTTCTTTTGGGAGAAAGAATACTTTCCCTAAAGGTAATACAATAGCAATATCACAAACATTCAGTAGTCAAAAAGCTTAAGAGCACAAAAAACTATTAACTTCTTTTGGGAGAAAGAATATCTTCCCTGAAAGTAATACAATAGCCATATCACAAACATTCAGCAGTCAAAAAGCTTAAGAGTACAAAAAACCATCAACTTCTTTTGGTAGAAAGAATACCTTTCTAGTTGCGCATATTATCAAATAGTTTGTGAGCAATATAAAATCAGTCCTTGTTTTCCCAAACCTAACAAAGAGAAGCGCAAAGAACAGAGCTAAGGGTGGATTCGAATCGATTCGATTACATATAATTTTATACTTGTTTGTTCAGGACCAATTGAATTTCATGCTCAAATCTAACTAATTCTACAGATATTTGGTCGATTTACGATTCTGTAATGTTTTTGGTTAGGGTAGAGGGTGAGAGATGAGAGAAGACTTTAGAGACTAGAGAGTGAGAGATTTGAAATTTAAGATTAAAGAGTTTTAGAGAGTGAGAGATCATAGAGTTTTGAGATCAAGATGATTGATGATGATTCATAAGAGATCAGACTCTTAGATTACTGTTTTAACCTTTTAAGGTTTAATTTTTTTTATAACTAATTCGGTTATTCGGTTAATCGAACAGCTTAAATTCAGAAACCAAATTCGAATCCGAAAACCAGAAATAAAATCGAATATAACCAAATTACAAAAAATACTCGAATAATCAAAAAATTTCAATTAAAAAAACTCGATTCGATAATTTAATTTTATCCGTTTTTTACTCAATTCTACGTATGCCTCCAAGGTGGGGCCATAAAAAAAGAGAAAAAAAAATTTACTAACTAACGTCAACCCCCTACTCTACTGAAGGGTAAATAATAATTCCTATATCCCCTCCTTGAATTGAATCCAATACTTGTCACTCGGAATCAGAGAGAAAGAGATGCATCTATGGCCATCAACGAGATTGAGGGATTCATTCAAGCAAGGGTATCTCAAGAAACTCGAATGGAACCTTCACCGGATGAAATCTGAGAAAAACCAATCTTCTGAAAACACTAAGCTCTTGGATCAAACTAATGAACAAGGAGATTCTACTGGTTCTGGCTGTGTTGGGGCTGCCCTTGTGTTTTGCAGAGATCTTCTGACGATCTTCTCTTGCTGTTACTGCTGTGGAGGTAATTAATCTCTTTAGAATGTATATAACTTTTTTGGCTAATCTTTGTGACAGGCTTAGGTTACTTCACTTATTTTTTGGGTCAATATCTCAAATAATTTGTTTATTTCTTTGAATTTTTGTGCAACTTCCTGAATGGATCATCAATTTGCACATAGAGAAATTAAGAAGTTAAGTTCTGTATGGAAGGTTGAATTAAGGATTGTTGGGGGATTAATCAAGGCCCTAACCAACTTTAATAAATTTGTTGTGGGATTTTATTTTCAAACATTAAGGAACCAGACTTTTATTTGAAGTCTGCAACATTCAGATGTTTTTGGTAACTGTGAGCTTAAAGATTAGCTCAATGAGAATTAAAACAAAACATTCCCCATAGTTTGTCCCAGTTGAGATGCCAGTCACTTAGCTGGGGGACAGGGTTTCAAACACTTACATTTATTATGTAGATTGTAATTTTAGAAGCCATCCTTGAAGGATGATATCCATGGAGCATGGCAGTCCCATTTGATCTTTTTTTGGTCATCTACATCCTATCATTAACTTACCATATTTTCTAGCATTGATATTCGGTATAAAAAATTTAGATATGTTATAGTGAAAAGTTAAATAAGTGTTTCCCGAAAAATGTTTGATATTTATGTTTTTTGGTTATCTACAGGTTTGAGTAGTTTTCTCTTGTGGTTTTATTGCCTTTATTTGTTTGTTTTTCCAATTTTCAGCTTATGTTGTTTATCCTCTGGGCAGAGCTACTTAGTGGAATAAAGAAGGAAAACTGTTCTCATGACTACTGGGGATTTTTTTTAACTAGTACTATGTACAATTTTTCCTACCAATCTTGGATAAAAGAAGTAGTTATTGTATTTATATACAATTTTCTTAAGCAAAGGATCTCAAAGTACACTAAAATAGATATTTGACCGCCTTAATTGTGAAATGAATATTTGCCATATTTTACGAGGAAGGGTCAAAGCCAAAATGTTTTTTTCCTTGGGGTCGGGGGTGGGCAATATTCTAAAAGGCGCTAGGCGGGCGACAGAGAGGGGTTTAGGCGGGATTTTTTATTTTAAGCCAATTTTAATATTTTATCTTATATTTATCCAAACAAAACAATAATATAAATCAAAACAATCTATAATAAAGATAATAAAGGCAATTGCTTAAAGTTCAAACACATATCCATATTGTTATTGCCAAAGTTCAAACACAAACATGCAATTGTTCAAAGTTCAAACATATTTTTAACGTATTAGTTTTATTCATAAACAAGATTGCTATTAAATAATAAAATTTAAAATTTCAATAATTTAATTCAATATTAAAACTTAAGAAACTAAATATAAATTTAAGAATTATATTGAATTAAACTAAATATTACAAATTTATCATCATATATATAATTTGAAGTTGGTACAAGTTCAAAAAGTTGCAACTATAATAAAAGTATTCATTTTGATTTGATATTGTTCATTTTTTGTTATGATTTGATATGCTACAACATGTATTATGAATATGGTAAATTATTAGAAAAATAAATATATCAAGATCTGGTTTTGGTTATTATTAAATAAAAAAAATCTCTCCGCCTAGACCCCACCTAATTTCATGGAGGGATTTTTTTGCTGCATTGGGCTTAGGTGAGGCGCCAAGGGGGCCTAGCTAAGGGGGCCTAGGCGAGGCGTCAAGGGGGGTGTGCGCCTAGCGCCTAGATGGGGGCTTAGGCGAGGATTTTTAGAACACTGGGGGTGGGGGTGTCAGCGCCCAATTTTGTGGGCACTTTTATACTTTTTTGTTGAAATAGGCTCTCTTTGTATTGTAGAATGTATGTACCTTTGTAGTACACAAACCAGGGGAAAAGAGATATTCATATAATGATACTTAGAAATTGTGAAGGGTGATATACTAATGGATTTGCCCATTTTATCAGAGGGAGTACTTTCTTCTTCTTTTTCCAAGACTATTATAGGTTTAGAAAAAATTCAAATTTTCAGGGTATTTGGGTCCCTATACTAGCTCCATCCTTGTTAGGAGGAATCGATATAATAAAATATTTGTCTTGAATTTGTTGTCTATTTATGACTTAGTGGCATGACTTGTGGCGTAATGAAAAGCTTATAGCTGATTGATGCATACAGATTTTACCTGGTATCATATTTGAAAAGACTGGTGTAGGCCACTATGATATTATTGCAATCGTTTAGTTTGCATAGAACATTATATGTTCCTCTAATAGTTTGTTTTTCCTCTTCAGCCTGTGTTGATCATGAAGAAAACTGATTAGCCATAGTTTTATGAACTCTTTGGTAATGAATATTGCTTTTGTATAGACAAGATCGTAGAATTTCATCACCAGAAAACGACGTGCTGCTGCAGAGCTTTTGAAACATAATGTAGCGAACTGAAATACTTTTTTACCTTTCAAGGTGTTGATAAAGCTAGATCTAACTGGAAATGTTGCCAGGTCATTTCCTTTTCTATCAGAACTAGCATATATGTTATGCATTTGTATGTGATTGATCTTATATAGGACTTAGATAGCACTTCGGCTCCAATGATGTATAGGTTTTCATTTAAATAGAATGTGAAGAATTTCTTGAATCTTGAAGCAGAAGTAGTACATGATTCTGATTACTGGCTCATCCTTGGATGATTGAATGCCTGACAACCCCTTCTGGCTTTGCCCTCTTACTGCGATTAAAGTTAACTTTGTCAAATTGGCTCAAATATTTTCCTACCAGGCATGAAAAAGGAAAGGAAAAATAATGACGTGGCCAATTTGACTGGGCAAAAATAAAAATAGACTTGATCTTATCTTTTCTCTTTAGTTTTCTCCTCTTATTATTTTCACCATCGAGTTTCGACTGTCATCATCAACGGCTGAGTTTCGGCTACCATCATCACCAACGACCATCGCCAAAATTTTCATATAACTTTACTTTTCCGACCAAAACCGTAGTCGGATTTTGTGATTTTAAAGGAAATCAAGATTTGGATTCATGGTGAGATTCTGAGGAAAGATGAGGAGTCTTTTCATATAAATGAAATTAAGATCAAATTCTAAGTTACGGTTTCTATATGATTATTATGTCACATCTGGGTTACTGGGTTCCATCAAATTCAAATTCAAATTCAAAGGTATTTTAATGAAAAAATTTGGGTGTTTTTTTAGGGTTATATCTAGCTTACAGTTGCAAATTGTTTTTTTCTTTTAATTATTTGCCTTTCTACTCTCAAATTTCTTCTGTTTTTTCAATCTCCTTCAGCTGATCGAGTCATTGGTTAATTAAAGTAAAACCCGTTTGGATTCTTCTTCTTCTTCCTCTGGTTTTTACTATTCTCTCTCCTCCTTTCTTTATTTTTCTGTCGGTTAAAATGAGTGTGCCCTACAAAACCTCAACATCGGTCACAGCTGCAAGTCAAATCATTTGTTGGCCAGAGAGCAGGAGAAATGCATGTGTACAAATCCTTGCCTCTAGGTCAAGATCGAAGACGTAACCGTGCGTTACTGGCAGTTTGTTGCATCTGCTTGTAGACATGACCTAGTTCTGGAACGATCTTTGTTGAATTACGTGATGGTTATTGGAGGCTTATTGATTCCGCAGAGATACTGAATTAATTTAAACAATTTCTTTTTGGGCTCTCTGGACCTCGTGGTTCTTTACACTTTTTTATCGAACATATATGCTTGTTTAGATAGAAATTATTGATAAAAAAAATTAATTTTGTAAAAGTGATTGATTAATTTAACTAATTAATTTGTTGGGTTAATTGGTAGGGAAAAGTTGCAGATTAAGGTGGTTTAATAAGCTAGATCCAAGGATAAACAGGAGGGCATTCAATAATAAGAAAGAAGATTTGGTATTGAGATATGCAAGGTGGTTACTTTTTTCTGGGTTTTCTTATAAAATGGGAACTTGTGTTTTGTTTTACGTGATGAAGAAAGCTAATTCTGTTGTTTACTTTAACGGTCTTTTGGATCCAACCCTACTTGACTCTATTTTAGCTGCTCTCCACCGCGTTAGATCAGAAACTACAACCACATCCTCCTCCTCCGCTCTTAGCACCACTGCACAAAGTAAATCCTTCTCCTTCTCCTTCTCCATTTAGGCAAGCAAATCATCGTCGCCGAGAAGGGGCAGGGGTGGACGACATTTGGTGAAGGAGTAGGACCTCCAAAATACCAACAAATGAGATCGCGTGCTTGGGAGGATGACCCTGGTTGGTTTTAAATCACGTAGGATAGTCCATGACTCTGTCATCTTCCTTTCCTTTTATATTTCTTTTTTTTAACTGATATGTAGAAAACACTTGAGCCAATTTGACAAAAATTAACTTATTTTAACAGAATAGTCTAATTTCAATTTTTTAATTAGTACAATATTGGGAAAATTTTAATTTTTTATAGCTTAAAGGGGTAATAAATAAAAGTGTCAACTATAGGGATGAAATCAATAGTTTTTGCGTTTATATTTATATCCACAGAATTACAGTCATGGCTGATCTTTGAGCATAACAGCAATTTTGGAACTCAGCTTGAAATGAAGTTTATTTACAAAATATTAGGAATTCACAAGTGAATTGGAATATGGAAGAAAAATAAAAGACTAAATGACTAATTTACATTACTGGGCACGCGAATGTATGTTGGTCCCTTTTGGAAAGGAAATTGATAAATTCAAAATAAAAAATAATATTTTATAATAAAATTGTCGCTATAGATATTATGATGAAATTTTTATTGTGAAAATATCAAAAATTATTACGAAAATATCAATTTTTTGTAAATAAATAAGAGGTTTAGGATTTTTATATTTAATATTGAAAGATTCAGAAATTGTTGAGTGTACCCATCTTATGTTATTCATTCACCTGACAAAGGGTCAACCTCCTTAGAGCAATTTCAGCAAGTCGGAGTTGCGTGATTCGTAGACTATATTTAGTCTAGGATGAAAATTGCGCTCCAACAGATGGAGTAAATTTAGTCTGTCCCTTTTTCTGGCAAACTGACTAAATCAGCAAACGAAATCTCGTGGACTATAATTTATATTATATTTAAATAGAAAGCTCAGTTGAATAAAAAAAACAGAAAAGGAGAAGAAGGGCAGGTTGAAGAAGAGATGAATCAGATGAAGATATGAAGGAGAAGGAGGCATATGAAGGAGACGAAGGGAGAGGCCAACGGATAGATCTGGAATTCAGAACGGTAATTAAAAAAAAAATTCAGAACGGTAATAAAATGAAATCAACGGATAGAAAATAAAAATCTATAAATATGTACCATTATTCAACACATTTTACAATCTCTCAATCAATTACTTCAACATTTAGCAATTGTAAGTATTTTGTTAATTATTGTATTTTTATTATATTTAATTTTAATTTTTATTGATAATATCTCTTTAATTTTTTTTAGATGGAAAATCATGGTCCTCCGATGTATTATTCTTCATTATTATCTGAAGGTTTCTCACTTGATGATCTAAATTTGTTGGATGAATTTTCAATTCAAACTAATGTACCAATTCAGACTCCTGAAAATGAATCCAATAAAAGTATAGGGCAAAAGAGAAATTACACTATTGATGAAGATACCCTTCTTGTTTCCGCATGGCTTAATGTAAGCATGGATTCAATTTAAGGAAACGATCAGAAACATGGATGATATTGGAAAAGAGTTCACGAATACTTTCACGAATACAGTTTGAACGCAATTCTACTGCTTTGGCGAAATGTTAGTCAACAATTCAACTTGCGGTGAACAAATTTTGTGGATATTATGCTTCAATTGAAAGAATGCAACAAAGCGGTGTAGGCGAACAAGATAAGGTATTTCAATTTTTTCATGTAAAATTCATTAAGCTTTATTCTTTTATTTTTATATTTTATACTTTGTAAATAATTTTTCAATAGATATATCAAGCATTAAGCATTAGAGATGTTGATAGCAATCGAACGATGTCATTACTATTGGGGGATCTCAGATATTCATCACCAAAAATTAAAATGATTGCTTTTACAAACCTTTTAAAACTCAATATAGTCGTGCTTTCACCGATCCGCACATAATCATCAACAGAATCCGCTGAAACACCATAGGCAAGCATCCGCATTGAGGCAGTTATCTTTTGTAGAGAAGATAAATTGAGATGTCCTGCAGCATTCATTTTTTGGACGAAGTATGAATCATACGCTTCAACTGCTCTTTGAATTCGGAGGAAAAGCGGGCGCCGCATTCTAAACCTTCTCCGAAATAGATACGGGGGGTATGTAGGATGTTCAGCAAAATAATTACGAAAAAGTCGATTATGACCTTCATGTCTACCACGATCAATGGTCATACGACCTTGCACAGAACCACGATGACGTGATGTATGCCTATTGATATTTTGTTGTTCTTCTTCAATAGCCGCCATGCCACACAATTGTCCATATGTTTCTTCATCTTCTTCTTCATCCATGTGCAACATAGCTAATTCGAATTGACGAGACATATTTAAAATAACTTATTTGACTGGAAGAATGAAGTTAAGATGAGTGAATATGAGAGACTAAATGTGACTTATATTTATAAATGCTATTTATTTTTTAAAATATAGCCGTTATAATATGGCCGTTAGAATATGACTGTTGGAATATGGTCGTTGGATTATGTCCGTTGGAGTTTTTTTGAATTCATTGATTATTTTAATATTTTTATATTATAGTCCACGGGATAGTCCACAGGATAGTCCATCTACTGAAAAGAGTGAAGACTAACGCTCTGTTTCTGAGTTTTTAAATGGACAGAAAAGAAAAGAAATGGACGGAAAATTTAAGTTTTCTTTCTCATTCTTATGTTTCTGAGTTTTTTAATAAACAGAAAAGAAAAGAAATGGATAGAAAACTTGGCCACTTTTTCTGCCAAAGTTTTCCGTCCAAAATTGACATGATTTGGACGGAAAAGAAATTAGAATAAGTAATATTTTTATAATTCCCATATTATCCTCAACTTTTAATATAATAAATTTTAAATTACAACTCATGTCCTCAATTTTAAATTTTCTATCCTTTTCCATTAAAAACTCAGAAACAACACAAAGGAAAACTTTAAGTTTTCTATTCTTTTTTTTTCTGTTCTAATTTAAGTTTTCTATTCTTTTCTTTTCTGTTCAAAACTCAGAAACAGAGCGTAAAGGACATTTGCTGATGTCAGATGGACTAAATATAGTCCAGCAGATAGTCCATCTGCTGGAGATGCTCTTACTCCTTAGTTGTCTCTTCTATGAGATTACAGAAAGGCAAATATTTCCAAAATTATCCGAATCAGTGAGGGTAAATATTTCCTAAATTATTTTGGCGTTACCCCTTTTGTCCAATATTTCAATTATTTGATTTTAATAATTTTGTTAATAATAATTTAAATGTTACTACATCTGTTTTTAAAAAATTGTCGTTTAAAATTTTTGCACATAAATTAAGAAAATCATTTAATACTATAGGAAATTAAATTAATTTGTTTAAAATTCTATCACTACCCCTTTATGAGAAATTGAAAATATTAATACAAAAGAGAGAATTTATTAGGACAATAAGAGAAGGTATGAGTAATATAAAAAAGTAAATAGTTTATTACAAACATTTTAAAACAAATTTTTTTTTCTACAATAACAAATAATGAATGATACTCAAATCAATCCTACCTAGAATCTATTAAAAATATTTTTTTACCATTCAAAGTTAAAAAGAATTTTCTTTTAAAAAAGAAAGAAGTTGTATGCCTTTATTTCGACTTTACTGCATTGGACACGTGGACCACCTATGGAATTAAAAGAAAGAAATTGTTTAATTATTGCATGTTTATATATATATATATATATATATATATATATATATATATATATAGGGGAATGATCCATTACATCTATATGCTATGGAATAATCTATACCATCCATTAAAAACATGAAGGACTGCTATTTGTATTTGGGATACACCGTCTGCTAGAAATTCTAGCGGACGTGCTTAGTGAATTTTCCAGACAGTTTTGCCCCACTATTAGCCCTTTTGCCAATTGGAAATAACAGACTCCGCTAGTACTACTGGCAGATGGATAAAATACAAGTCCTTCATACATACAACAACAACACCTGCAACATGAATACATGCATTCCCACCTTCAACAGGTTAACATCATACACCAATTGAGTAATTATAGCAACACGAATTCTCACCATACACGAATTCCCAACAGGTTATCATATATACATATATATATGAATTGGGTAATTATAGCAACAGTTGGTTAACATCATACACACATGAACCCATTATAGCAACAGTTGAATATATTATAGCAACAATTAAAATTAAATCGCAGCCTCCTGCATACACGCAGTACAACAACACGGAACAACATGAATTCCCTCCTGCATGCACACAACATTAATAAGTATTCAACAGGTTCCTATACATCAACAGTTAAGCAACATCATAGCCCTAATACATTAAAATTTCCATATCAAATACCAAAAATTATGTATATGTCAATTGGTATATGAAGCCATGTTCATTTACTTGCAGAGAAAATTTTGAGGTTGTAATAACCCATATCAAAATACAATTGTATTTAAATTGGAAAAGGTAAATGATTGTTGTTTCCTCTTTTCTTCCTTGTTTTATTTAGAAAATTAAATTCTTTTAGTTGGTAATTAAATAATTGATTAAATTAAAATTGAGGAAGATAATTCCTTTTGTTAAAGTCTTGTGGTAAAATTATTCGGAGCGGGAAGCTACTTGGGAGATAGAGGAGTCTATTCGAGCGGAGGATCCGCATCTTTTGATAATTAGGTACGTTCATTCTTTTGATTCCGAGGACAGAATCCTTTTTAATGGGGAGGTAATGTAATATCCTGGAAAAAAAATAATATTAAATTTATATTCTTAAAACATATTGTTTGGACTTTGTCTTTATTTGGGTCAAATTAGTTATTTAATTTGTGTGGGCTAATAAATATTAATAAGTGATGGGTAAATTAATTTAGTAAAATTTGGGCTTTTAAAATTTATTTGGTTTAAATTATATTTGTGGGTAATAATAAATCCTATTTAAATTTGGAGAGTTAATATTTAGTAAATTAATAACTAAACCTAATCTTCCTCACATATATTTTGTTACGAGTTGGTGGAGAGAAAAGAGAAAGAAAGAAGGGAGCCGCCATTCAAGAACTTCTTGGTCCATTCATTGGAGAATAAGAAGTGAGAATAAGAAGTGATAGAAAATTCAAGATAACACTAATTAGGTATGTACCATTTATTTGTTATTTGTTTTTTTATATATATAATGATGTTAAGAAATCATGTGTTCATTCTTTCTGAAGAGCATTGATAAGCTGTATGGAAAAGGATTGTCATAACAATTAATATATATATATATTAGTGTAATCATAAATAATATAAAATTTATTTATTAAAAATGATTCATTCGCCTGTTGGTATTTTTTTCATGAAGTACTAATTTGAATAAGCTATATTGTATATATGCATGTAGATTTTTTTTAAAGTGGTATTACAGTAATACTTCTAGGATGTCACCTCTAATCCTATACCAAATTACAAGACTCACTTATAGCTAAATAATATTTAATTTGAGTCTGAATGTGATGATACTTTAGGTAATTTGAAAATGAATTATACATTATATTTGAAACGAAGAGAAGTGGGTGAATCTGTTGCATAATTAGTCTCATGAAGGAAATATATGTGTACTATTTAATAACAACAACAGTAATTATAATTCGGTAATTATACTTTTATTCATTTTTTTTATTAGTTCGGACGGAGGGAATTTAAAGAGTTATATTTGGAATATAAATTTTGGAGTATTAATAATTGATATAAGGCGATAATTAAAGGCATATTAAACAGATTATGAATTATCTTAGAATTATTAGTTTGAATTATTTTTAATTTGAGGTAAATATGTTTAGGTTGCGAATAAGTTTCGCATTTGATATCGTTGGCATTTGAGGGTAAAATTTTGTGGAGTGTGCTACAAATGGTTTGGAAGTATCAGGTACGGATTCCGTACTCTTTCAGCGATACCTTTGTTAAAATTGATTTGTTCGTTTTGTTCCTCGTTTCGAATTTCTGTTATTATTTCACATAATTGTTTCTTGTGAAATTGATATATTTATTTCATTTTGGAGTTGACACTTTGGACTCGTACTTGTACTCTTTGAATGAGGTTATCATGTCTAATATTTATTTTGATAATTGTAGAGCGGTACATGTTGCTACCTTCTTTTTGAGACCTTGTGACTATAATTTGATTTGGTTCAACATGTACATATAGAACCCTTTTGTTGATATTTTGTTGCATGTGTTGTGACATGATATTTTTGTTAGAATATACCGTAGGGTATACTTGAGCTATAACCACCTGTGGGGGTACCACAGGCATGTCGTCTTGGCACGAGAGACATGACACTTTCCGTGGCGGTGTGATTAGTCCACGGCGTCTCCATTTTGGGCTCCGGAGTAAATGGGCCATTTGGTGTTTTGTTGTGGGAGGCGTATGGGTTAACCCTAGTTTTTTGTTCTGCGGATTGGTGATGTTGTGCCAAACACACTATCCGATTTGCATACATTTGGATTCGCGGTCCAATGTGTGATTTGTCTGTATGGCATTATTTTGGTTGCCTGTGTGGTATCATTTGACTTGCCTGTGTGGCATTAGTTTGACTTGCCTGTGTGGCATTAGTTTGACTTGCATGTGTGGCAAGATATATTTTTGAGCTCACTCGGTATGAAATAACCCCAGCCATTTGTTTCAGCCTATTATTTTATTGTATTAGTTTTGTTTGTTTCTGTTCAGTTCAAGTCATTGAGTTAGTTACTTCAGTTCGTTATTTCTTTATTCTTTTATTGATTTCGCCAATTATATTGATTCAGATATATTCATTACGTTGATTCAGATATATTCCATTCAGATCTTTGGATATTATATTTTCGTTCGTATTTGCACTTGAGGCTTTGTTCAGTATTTTGTCTCAGTTATTTTCGTATATCAGTTGTATATCTTTTGTATATCGATATCCGTACTGGGCAATTGGCTCATGCTGTATTTTTCTTCCAGCAGGTTTGCAGGGGTGATTCAGGGCTTGTGTGATGAGATTTTTGCCCTTGACCATCTAGGTGGATTAAATTTTAGGTTTTGATTATTTTGACTCAGTTTGGAGAATTGTACTTATTACTTTATTAATGGATCACCACTATTAATATTTTGAGGTTGTTAATGCTCTGTTTATTTATTTTGAGGTTTGTTGTGCTTTGCACGTGACGTCCCTTTCCTTTTCGGGAAGGGGGTGTTACAGAGATGGTATCAGAGCTTAGGTTCTTTCTTGTAGCAAACCTATTTAGGTTTGACCTGTGAGTTGTGGGTAAAGCATTGGGTAGACGTAGGAGTTGATTCGATTGTGTTCTTTGTTTGGTTGGTCTCTATTTTGACTAACTGTCGATTTCTTTTGGATTTATAGTTGATTGAGGAAAGTGGAATAATTTGTTAAGGTGATTGAGTAATGATATTAGTTAAGAATTGTGATTTAATCATTGAGGTGAATAAAGTTATACTTTGTACAGATAAGAAGTGATCTTATATGAGTCGTGATTATGATGTGAGTGTGTATCGACGAGTATGTGATTTTGGAAAAATTATTTGTTAGAGTTGTTTTTTTTTTTGTGACAATCATTATGATCGTTGAATTGAGGATTTGATTTTAGTTAGGTTTTGATTTATGTTAAGCTTGTGGATAATTTGAGATTTGTGTTTGATGGGATACTATGATAAAGTGAAAATTATTAAGTATAGAGGATTTCTTATAATTTGAGTTGTTGATATTCGAGGTAATTAGATTAATCATTTGGAGTTAATGATCAATTCTGTGACTATTTTCTAGTAGGACATTAGAGTTATGTTCTATGAACTTTCTTTGTGATAGTATAGGAAGATATTAAATTTATTGGGTTAAGGTTTGCAATAAGAGATGATTGATTTATTATATGATTAGATAGTATGATGAAATTCAATTGATTTTGAGAGATCTTGAATATTTATATTTTGCTCATGCAGATAGTAGAATATTTGACTTAGAGTTTGATATGACGATAAAGAGATCTTAGTAGTATATTCTTTGGTGTAATAATATTTAAGAACTAGATAGTTCGAATTGAGGCTTGAATATTTTGAAGCTCTTGAGGATTTAGGAAGTTGATATAAACTGTAGAGTTGTTTGGTTTATCCGATATCCTTGGAGTTTTGTATGGATTTATGTAAAATTAAATAAAAATAATTTGTTAAATCTTTGCCATGTGTAGAATATAAACGTTTTACGAATTAAAGATAATTTAAAATATTTTGGGTATTCGAATCGTATTTAGATGAAGAAAATTTTTTGTGATTTTGAATTAGTTTCCGAAGAGTACGTTTACAAGAATGAAACTTGAAGATATTAGCGACGACCCGCACCAACGGTGGATCATGTGATTTAATTTGATGCAACGAGAAGAACCTTCCCAAGGCTGGACACGATAGCTGACGAATATTTTAGGAGTACCTGAATATTTGTGTGGACCTATGGACTTACCATGCTTGATCGTTACATATGGCGACGCTACATTTCAATTTAAGTTTATGAAAAATTATGTAATTTAAATAAAAACTAAAATAAAACTCAATAGAGTTTATTTGAATTCCGAGGACGGAATTATTTTAAGGGGTAAAAGATGTAATAACCCATATCAAAATACAATTGTATTTAAATTGGAAAAGGTAAATGATTGTTGTTTCCCTCTTTTCTTCCTTGTTTTATTTAGAAAATTAAATTCTTTTAGTTGGTAATTAAATAATTGATTAAATTAAAATTGAGGAAGATAATTCCTTTTGTTAAAGTCTTGTGGTAAAATTATTCGGAGCGGGAAGCTACTTGGGAGATAGAGGAGTCTATTCGAGCGGAGGATCCGCATCTTTTGATAATTAGGTACGTTCATTCTTTTGATTCCGAGGACAGAATCCTTTTTAATGGGGAGGTAATGTAATATCCTGGAAAAAAAATAATATTAAATTTATATTCTTAAAACATATTGTTTGGACTTTGTCTTTATTTGGGTCAAGTTAGTTATTTAATTTGTGTGGGCTAATAAATATTAATAAGTGATGGGTAAATTAATTTAGTAAAATTTGGGCTTTTAAAATTTATTTGGTTTAAATTATATTTGTGGGTAATAATAAATCCTATTTAAATTTGGAGAGTTAATATTTAGTAAATTAATAACTAAACCTAATCTTCCTCACATATATTTTGTTACGAGTTGGTGGAGAGAAAAGAGAAAGAAAGAAGGGAGCCGTCATTCAAGAACTTCTTGGTCCATTCATTGGAGAATAAGAAGTGAGAATAAGAAGTGATAGAAAATTCAAGATAACACTAATTAGGTATGTACCATTTATTTGTTATTTGTTTTTTTTATATATATAATGATGTTAAGAAATCATGTGTTCATTCTTTCTGAAGAGCATTGATAAGCTGTATGGAAAAGGATTGTCATAACAATTAATATATATATATTAGTGTAATCATAAATAATATAAAATTTATTTATTAAAAATGATTCATTCGCCTGTTGGTATTTTTTTCATGAAGTACTAATTTGAATAAGCTATATTGTATATATGCATGTAGATTTTTTTTAAAGTGGTATTACAGTAATACTTCTAGGATGTCACCTCTAATCCTATACCAAATTACAAGACTCACTTATAGCTAAATAATATTTAATTTGAGTCTGAATGTGATGATACTTTAGGTAATTTGAAAATGAATTATACATTATATTTGAAACGGAGAGAAGTGGGTGAATCTGTTGCATAATTAGTCTCATGAAGGAAATATATGTGTACTATTTAATAACAACAACAGTAATTATAATTCGGTAATTATACTTTTATTCATTTTTTTTATTAGTTCGGACGGAGGGAATTTAAAGAGTTATATTTGGAATATAAATTTTGGAGTATTAATAATTGATATAAGGCGATAATTAAAGGCATATTAAACAGATTATGAATTATCTTAGAATTATTAGTTTGAATTATTTTTAATTTGAGGTAAATATGTTTAGGTTGCGAATAAGTTTCGCATTTGATATCGTTGGCATTTGAGGGTAAAATTTTGTGGAGTGTGCTACAAATGGTTTGGAAGTATCAGGTACGGATTCCGTACTCTTTCAGCGATACCTTTGTTAAAATTGATTTGTTCGTTTTGTTCCTCGTTTCGAATTTCTGTTATTATTTCACATAATTGTTTCTTGTGAAATTGATATATTTATTTCATTTTGGAGTTGACACTTTGGACTCGTACTTGTACTCTTTGAATGAGGTTATCATGTCTAATATTTATTTTGATAATTGTAGAGCGGTACATGTTGCTACCTTCTTTTTGAGACCTTGTGACTATAATTTGATTTGGTTCAACATGTACATATAGAACCCTTTTGTTGATATTTTGTTGCATGTGTTGTGACATGATATTTTTGTTAGAATATACCGTAGGGTATACTTGAGCTATAACCACCTGTGGGGGTACCACAGGCATGTCGTCTTGGCACGAGAGACATGACACTTTCCGTGGCGGTGTGATTAGTCCACGGCGTCTCCATTTTGGGCTCCGGAGTAAATGGGCCATTTGGTGTTTTGTTGTGGGAGGCGTATGGGTTAACCCTAGTTTTTTGTTCTGCGGATTGGTGATGTTGTGCCAAACACACTATCCGATTTGCATACATTTGGATTCGCGGTCCAATGTGTGATTTGTCTGTATGGCATTATTTTGGTTGCCTGTGTGGTATCATTTGACTTGCCTGTGTGGCATTAGTTTGACTTGCCTGTGTGGCATTAGTTTGACTTGCATGTGTGGCAAGATATATTTTTGAGCTCACTCGGTATGAAATAACCCCAGCCATTTGTTTCAGCCTATTATTTTATTGTATTAGTTTTGTTTGTTTCTGTTCAGTTCAAGTCATTGAGTTAGTTACTTCAGTTCGTTATTTCTTTATTCTTTTATTGATTTCGCCAATTATATTGATTCAGATATATTCATTACGTTGATTCAGATATATTCCATTCAGATCTTTGGATATTATATTTTCGTTCGTATTTGCACTTGAGGCTTTGTTCAGTATTTTGTCTCAGTTATTTTCGTATATCAGTTGTATATCTTTTGTATATCGATATCCGTACTGGGCAATTGGCTCATGCTGTATTTTTCTTCCAGCAGGTTTGCAGGGGTGATTCAGGGCTTGTGTGATGAGATTTTTGCCCTTGACCATCTAGGTGGATTAAATTTTAGGTTTTGATTATTTTGACTCAGTTTGGAGAATTGTACTTATTACTTTATTAATGGATCACCACTATTAATATTTTGAGGTTGTTAATGCTCTGTTTATTTATTTTGAGGTTTGTTGTGCTTTGCACGTGACGTCCCTTTCCTTTTCGGGAAGGGGGTGTTACAGAGATGGTATCAGAGCTTAGGTTCTTTCTTGTAGCAAACCTATTTAGGTTTGACCTGTGAATTGTGGGTAAAGCATTGGGTAGACGTAGGAGTTGATTCGATTGTGTTCTTTGTTTGGTTGGTCTCTATTTTGACTAACTGTCGATTTCTTTTGGATTTATAGTTGATTGAGGAAAGTGGAATAATTTGTTAAGGTGATTGAGTAATGATATTAGTTAAGAATTGTGATTTAATCATTGAGGTGAATAAAGTTATACTTTGTACAGATAAGAAGTGATCTTATATGAGTCGTGATTATGATGTGAGTGTGTATCGACGAGTATGTGATTTTGGAAAAATTATTTGTTAGAGTTGTTTTTTTTTTGTGACAATCATTATGATCGTTGAATTGAGGATTTGATTTTAGTTAGGTTTTGATTTATGTTAAGCTTGTGGATAATTTGAGATTTGTGTTTGATGGGATACTATGATAAAGTGAAAATTATTAAGTATAGAGGATTTCTTATAATTTGAGTTGTTGATATTCGAGGTAATTAGATTAATCATTTGGAGTTAATGATCAATTCTGTGACTATTTTCTAGTAGGACATTAGAGTTATGTTCTATGAACTTTCTTTGTGATAGTATAGGAAGATATTAAATTTATTGGGTTAAGGTTTGCAATAAGAGATGATTGATTTATTATATGATTAGATAGTATGATGAAATTCAATTGATTTTGAGAGATCTTGAATATTTATATTTTGCTCATGCAGATAGTAGAATATTTGACTTAGAGTTTGATATGACGATAAAGAGATCTTAGTAGTATATTCTTTGGTGTAATAATATTTAAGAACTAGATAGTTCGAATTGAGGCTTGAATATTTTGAAGCTCTTGAGGATTTAGGAAGTTGATATAAACTGTAGAGTTGTTTGGTTTATCCGATATCCTTGGAGTTTTGTATGGATTTATGTAAAATTAAATAAAAATAATTTGTTAAATCTTTGCCATGTGTAGAATATAAACGTTTTACGAATTAAAGATAATTTAAAATATTTTGGGTATTCGAATCGTATTTAGATGAAGAAAATTTTTTGTGATTTTGAATTAGTTTCCGAAGAGTACGTTTACAAGAATGAAACTTGAAGATATTAGCGACGACCCGCACCAATGGTGGATCATGTGATTTAATTTGATGCAACGAGAAGAACCTTCCCAAGGCTGGACACGATAGCTGACGAATATTTTAGGAGTACCTGAATATTTGTGTGGACCTATGGACTTACCATGCTTGATCGTTACATATGGCGACGCTACATTTCAATTTAAGTTTATGAAAAATTATGTAATTTAAATAAAAACTAAAATAAAACTCAATAGAGTTTATTTGAATTCCGAGGACGGAATTATTTTAAGGGGTAAAAGATGTAATAACCCATATCAAAATACAATTGTATTTAAATTGGAAAAGGTAAATGATTGTTGTTTCCCTCTTTTCTTCCTTGTTTTATTTAGAAAATTAAATTCTTTTAGTTGGTAATTAAATAATTGATTAAATTAAAATTGAGGAAGATAATTCCTTTTATTAAAGTCTTGTGGTAAAATTATTCGGAGCGGGAAGCTACTTGGGAGATAGAGGAGTCTATTCGAGCGGAGGATCCGCATCTTTTGATAATTAGGTACGTTCATTCTTTTGATTCCGAGGACAGAATCCTTTTTAATGGGGAGGTAATGTAATATCCTGGAAAAAAAATAATATTAAATTTATATTCTTAAAACATATTGTTTGGACTTTGTCTTTATTTGGGTCAAGTTAGTTATTTAATTTGTGTGGGCTAATAAATATTAATAAGTGATGGGTAAATTAATTTAGTAAAATTTGGGCTTTTAAAATTTATTTGGTTTAAATTATATTTGTGGGTAATAATAAATCCTATTTAAATTTGGAGAGTTAATATTTAGTAAATTAATAACTAAACCTAATCTTCCTCACATATATTTTGTTACGAGTTGGTGGAGAGAAAAGAGAAAGAAAGAAGGGAGCCGCCATTCAAGAACTTCTTGGTCCATTCATTGGAGAATAAGAAGTGAGAATAAGAAGTGATAGAAAATTCAAGATAACACTAATTAGGTATGTACCATTTATTTGTTATTTGTTTTTTTTATATATATAATGATGTTAAGAAATCATGTGTTCATTCTTTCTGAAGAGCATTGATAAGCTGTATGGAAAAGGATTGTCATAACAATTAATATATATATATTAGTGTAATCATAAATAATATAAAATTTATTTATTAAAAATGATTCATTCGCCTGTTGGTATTTTTTTCATGAAGTACTAATTTGAATAAGCTATATTGTATATATGCATGTAGATTTTTTTTAAAGTGGTATTACAGTAATACTTCTAGGATGTCACCTCTAATCCTATACCAAATTACAAGACTCACTTATAGCTAAATAATATTTAATTTGAGTCTGAATGTGATGATACTTTAGGTAATTTGAAAATGAATTATACATTATATTTGAAACGGAGAGAAGTGGGTGAATCTGTTGCATAATTAGTCTCATGAAGGAAATATATGTGTACTATTTAATAACAACAACAGTAATTATAATTCGGTAATTATACTTTTATTCATTTTTTTTATTAGTTCGGACGGAGGGAATTTAAAGAGTTATATTTGGAATATAAATTTTGGAGTATTAATAATTGATATAAGGCGATAATTAAAGGCATATTAAACAGATTATGAATTATCTTAGAATTATTAGTTTGAATTATTTTTAATTTGAGGTAAATATGTTTAGGTTGCGAATAAGTTTCGCATTTGATATCGTTGGCATTTGAGGGTAAAATTTTGTGGAGTGTGCTACAAATGGTTTGGAAGTATCAGGTACGGATTCCGTACTCTTTCAGCGATACCTTTGTTAAAATTGATTTGTTCGTTTTGTTCCTCGTTTCGAATTTCTGTTATTATTTCACATAATTGTTTCTTGTGAAATTGATATATTTATTTCATTTTGGAGTTGACACTTTGGACTCGTACTTGTACTCTTTGAATGAGGTTATCATGTCTAATATTTATTTTGATAATTGTAGAGCGGTACATGTTGCTACCTTCTTTTTGAGACCTTGTGACTATAATTTGATTTGGTTCAACATGTACATATAGAACCCTTTTGTTGATATTTTGTTGCATGTGTTGTGACATGATATTTTTGTTAGAATATACCGTAGGGTATACTTGAGCTATAACCACCTGTGGGGGTACCACAGGCATGTCGTCTTGGCACGAGAGACATGACACTTTCCGTGGCGGTGTGATTAGTCCACGGCGTCTCCATTTTGGGCTCCGGAGTAAATGGGCCATTTGGTGTTTTGTTGTGGGAGGCGTATGGGTTAACCCTAGTTTTTTGTTCTGCGGATTGGTGATGTTGTGCCAAACACACTATCCGATTTGCATACATTTGGATTCGCGGTCCAATGTGTGATTTGTCTGTATGGCATTATTTTGGTTGCCTGTGTGGTATCATTTGACTTGCCTGTGTGGCATTAGTTTGACTTGCCTGTGTGGCATTAGTTTGACTTGCATGTGTGGCAAGATATATTTTTGAGCTCACTCGGTATGAAATAACCCCAGCCATTTGTTTCAGCCTATTATTTTATTGTATTAGTTTTGTTTGTTTCTGTTCAGTTCAAGTCATTGAGTTAGTTACTTCAGTTCGTTATTTCTTTATTCTTTTATTGATTTCGCCAATTATATTGATTCAGATATATTCATTACGTTGATTCAGATATATTCCATTCAGATCTTTGGATATTATATTTTCGTTCGTATTTGCACTTGAGGCTTTGTTCAGTATTTTGTCTCAGTTATTTTCGTATATCAGTTGTATATCTTTTGTATATCGATATCCGTACTGGGCAATTGGCTCATGCTGTATTTTTCTTCCAGCAGGTTTGCAGGGGTGATTCAGGGCTTGTGTGATGAGATTTTTGCCCTTGACCATCTAGGTGGATTAAATTTTAGGTTTTGATTATTTTGACTCAGTTTGGAGAATTGTACTTATTACTTTATTAATGGATCACCACTATTAATATTTTGAGGTTGTTAATGCTCTGTTTATTTATTTTGAGGTTTGTTGTGCTTTGCACGTGACGTCCCTTTCCTTTTCGGGAAGGGGGTGTTACAGAGATGGTATCAGAGCTTAGGTTCTTTCTTGTAGCAAACCTATTTAGGTTTGACCTGTGAGTTGTGGGTAAAGCATTGGGTAGACGTAGGAGTTGATTCGATTGTGTTCTTTGTTTGGTTGGTCTCTATTTTGACTAACTGTCGATTTCTTTTGGATTTATAGTTGATTGAGGAAAGTGGAATAATTTGTTAAGGTGATTGAGTAATGATATTAGTTAAGAATTGTGATTTAATCATTGAGGTGAATAAAGTTATACTTTGTACAGATAAGAAGTGATCTTATATGAGTCGTGATTATGATGTGAGTGTGTATCGACGAGTATGTGATTTTGGAAAAATTATTTGTTAGAGTTGTTTTTTTTTTTTGTGACAATCATTATGATCGTTGAATTGAGGATTTGATTTTAGTTAGGTTTTGATTTATGTTAAGCTTGTGGATAATTTGAGATTTGTGTTTGATGGGATACTATGATAAAGTGAAAATTATTAAGTATAGAGGATTTCTTATAATTTGAGTTGTTGATATTCGAGGTAATTAGATTAATCATTTGGAGTTAATGATCAATTCTGTGACTATTTTCTAGTAGGACATTAGAGTTATGTTCTATGAACTTTCTTTGTGATAGTATAGGAAGATATTAAATTTATTGGGTTAAGGTTTGCAATAAGAGATGATTGATTTATTATATGATTAGATAGTATGATGAAATTCAATTGATTTTGAGAGATCTTGAATATTTATATTTTGCTCATGCAGATAGTAGAATATTTGACTTAGAGTTTGATATGACGATAAAGAGATCTTAGTAGTATATTCTTTGGTGTAATAATATTTAAGAACTAGATAGTTCGAATTGAGGCTTGAATATTTTGAAGCTCTTGAGGATTTAGGAAGTTGATATAAACTGTAGAGTTGTTTGGTTTATCCGATATCCTTGGAGTTTTGTATGGATTTATGTAAAATTAAATAAAAATAATTTGTTAAATCTTTGCCATGTGTAGAATATAAACGTTTTACGAATTAAAGATAATTTAAAATATTTTGGGTATTCGAATCGTATTTAGATGAAGAAAATTTTTTGTGATTTTGAATTAGTTTCCGAAGAGTACGTTTACAAGAATGAAACTTGAAGATATTAGCGATGACCCGCACCAACGGTGGATCATGTGATTTAATTTGATGCAACGAGAAGAACCTTCCCAAGGCTGGACACGATAGCTGACGAATATTTTAGGAGTACCTGAATATTTGTGTGGACCTATGGACTTACCATGCTTGATCGTTACATATGGCGACGCTACATTTCAATTTAAGTTTATGAAAAATTATGTAATTTAAATAAAAACTAAAATAAAACTCAATAGAGTTTATTTGAATTCCGAGGACGGAATTATTTTAAGGGGTAAAAGATGTAATAACCCATATCAAAATACAATTGTATTTAAATTGGAAAAGGTAAATGATTGTTGTTTCCCTCTTTTCTTCCTTGTTTTATTTAGAAAATTAAATTCTTTTAGTTGGTAATTAAATAATTGATTAAATTAAAATTGAGGAAGATAATTCCTTTTGTTAAAGTCTTGTGGTAAAATTATTCGGAGCGGGAAGCTACTTGGGAGATAGAGGAGTCTATTCGAGCGGAGGATCCGCATCTTTTGATAATTAGGTACGTTCATTCTTTTGATTCCGAGGACAGAATCCTTTTTAATGGGGAGGTAATGTAATATCCTGGAAAAAAAATAATATTAAATTTATATTCTTAAAACATATTGTTTGGACTTTGTCTTTATTTGGGTCAAGTTAGTTATTTAATTTGTGTGGGCTAATAAATATTAATAAGTGATGGGTAAATTAATTTAGTAAAATTTGGGCTTTTAAAATTTATTTGGTTTAAATTATATTTGTGGGTAATAATAAATCCTATTTAAATTTGGAGAGTTAATATTTAGTAAATTAATAACTAAACCTAATCTTCCTCACATATATTTTGTTACGAGTTGGTGGAGAGAAAAGAGAAAGAAAGAAGGGAGCCGCCATTCAAGAACTTCTTGGTCCATTCATTGGAGAATAAGAAGTGAGAATAAGAAGTGATAGAAAATTCAAGATAACACTAATTAGGTATGTACCATTTATTTGTTATTTGTTTTTTTTATATATATAATGATGTTAAGAAATCATGTGTTCATTCTTTCTGAAGAGCATTGATAAGCTGTATGGAAAAGGATTGTCATAACAATTAATATATATATATTAGTGTAATCATAAATAATATAAAATTTATTTATTAAAAATGATTCATTCGCCTGTTGGTATTTTTTTCATGAAGTACTAATTTGAATAAGCTATATTGTATATATGCATGTAGATTTTTTTTAAAGTGGTATTACAGTAATACTTCTAGGATGTCACCTCTAATCCTATACCAAATTACAAGACTCACTTATAGCTAAATAATATTTAATTTGAGTCTGAATGTGATGATACTTTAGGTAATTTGAAAATGAATTATACATTATATTTGAAACGGAGAGAAGTGGGTGAATCTGTTGCATAATTAGTCTCATGAAGGAAATATATGTGTACTATTTAATAACAACAACAGTAATTATAATTCGGTAATTATACTTTTATTCATTTTTTTTATTAGTTCGGACGGAGGGAATTTAAAGAGTTATATTTGGAATATAAATTTTGGAGTATTAATAATTGATATAAGGCGATAATTAAAGGCATATTAAACAGATTATGAATTATCTTAGAATTATTAGTTTGAATTATTTTTAATTTGAGGTAAATATGTTTAGGTTGCGAATAAGTTTCGCATTTGATATCGTTGGTATTTGAGGGTAAAATTTTGTGGAGTGTGCTACAAATGGTTTGGAAGTATCAGGTACGGATTCCGTACTCTTTCAGCGATACCTTTGTTAAAATTGATTTGTTCGTTTTGTTCCTCGTTTCGAATTTCTGTTATTATTTCACATAATTGTTTCTTGTGAAATTGATATATTTATTTCATTTTGGAGTTGACACTTTGGACTCGTACTTGTACTCTTTGAATGAGGTTATCATGTCTAATATTTATTTTGATAATTGTAGAGCGGTACATGTTGCTACCTTCTTTTTGAGACCTTGTGACTATAATTTGATTTGGTTCAACATGTACATATAGAACCCTTTTGTTGATATTTTGTTGCATGTGTTGTGACATGATATTTTTGTTAGAATATACCGTAGGGTATACTTGAGCTATAACCACCTGTGGGGGTACCACAGGCATGTCGTCTTGGCACGAGAGACATGACACTTTCCGTGGCGGTGTGATTAGTCCACGGCGTCTCCATTTTGGGCTCCGGAGTAAATGGGCCATTTGGTGTTTTGTTGTGGGAGGCGTATGGGTTAACCCTAGTTTTTTATTCTGCGGATTGGTGATATTGTGCCAAACACACTATCCGATTTGCATACATTTGGATTCGCGGTCCAATGTGTGATTTGTCTGTATGGCATTATTTTGGTTGCCTGTGTGGTATCATTTGACTTGCCTGTGTGGCATTAGTTTGACTTGCCTGTGTGGCATTAGTTTGACTTGCATGTGTGGCAAGATATATTTTTGAGCTCACTCGGTATGAAATAACCCCAGCCATTTGTTTCAGCCTATTATTTTATTGTATTAGTTTTGTTTGTTTCTGTTCAGTTCAAGTCATTGAGTTAGTTACTTCAGTTCGTTATTTCTTTATTCTTTTATTGATTTCGCCAATTATATTGATTCAGATATATTCATTACGTTGATTCAGATATATTCCATTCAGATCTTTGGATATTATATTTTCGTTCGTATTTGCACTTGAGGCTTTGTTCAGTATTTTGTCTCAGTTATTTTCGTATATCAGTTGTATATCTTTTGTATATCGATATCCGTACTGGGCAATTGGCTCATGCTGTATTTTTCTTCCAGCAGGTTTGCAGGGGTGATTCAGGGCTTGTGTGATGAGATTTTTGCCCTTGACCATCTAGGTGGATTAAATTTTAGGTTTTGATTATTTTGACTCAGTTTGGAGAATTGTACTTATTACTTTATTAATGGATCACCACTATTAATATTTTGAGGTTGTTAATGCTCTGTTTATTTATTTTGAGGTTTGTTGTGCTTTGCACGTGACGTCCCTTTCCTTTTCGGGAAGGGGGTGTTACAGAGGTAGTCAATACACAAGTACATATGGGTGTGTTAGGATGCAAAATTTATGATCCCAAGTAGCAGCAAAAGACTCAATTTGAAGATATGCAATGATGCCATTACAACTATTTAATATTTTAAACTTATGTTTTTTCAATATGTTATTCAAAGAAATAATGATCCAGGTGTCTGCTATTTACCTGAGAAAGGTTGACTACAATAAGGACACAGCTGCAACTCATCAACTAACATAGATCTGCAACGAAAAAAAAACCAATTTCAAATTTTATTAGCTTAAAAAAAATACTACGTATATTAGTACAGCTGGTTTTCCAACTTGGTCTTACTTGAAAATCTGGAAATCATTTTTACAGTTTGGGCACTGCATATGGGACAGAGAAACAATCACCTGATCCATGATGTCTTAAAATCTTTATCAAGAGTATTAGCTAAATGTAAACTAAAACACAAATAACTAGTGAACATGGCAAAGGAATAACAGTTCCAAACTATAGATTTCATTGTTAACTACGTATCAAAATTTAAGAAAGGCAACTTTGAATATTGACACTGCCATTATGCTGCAAAATAATGTAGAAGCTATGTACCAAAGATACCAGAAAGGTGACTAAGTAGTGAGCATACTGTGGTGGAATAGGACTCAAGCTTAAGATCAGATGCGAGACCTTTATGTGCATATGGTACATGATAGCCACCATCTAAGTAGTTGTCACAGAACACCTGCAAAAAATCTTAACCCTCTGTTTTGAGTCATTCATGAAAACTTGAAAAGTACATTCTACCAAAATAGCTACATAAAACTAATGGCCGCCACTAATATACAGCCTGATTAAATTTGATACAGAAGAACAGTTGCTGTCAAAAAATAACCACTGAATGGAAGAAGGGGCTTATCAATTAAGACATGGATTGATTTAGGTGTTTGAATTTACAACTTTATGTTTAACTATATATAGTTTATTGTGATTCATTAACTCTATTCAACAAAATAGTTATTGAATTCTTGTCAAGTAACAATCCAAAACTGTAAATTTGGCTTCAAAAGTCAAAATTGTTAATAAGTAAAGGCTTAAATATAATTTATTATCCTAAACTATAGGCCATATTTTACTTCGGTGATCCACCTTTCAATTTTGTCAATTAAGTTATTAAACTATCAATTTTTTTTAATTTCATTCGATTGAGGCTGCCACGTCAGAAATTACTGACGTGGCTCGCTGACTAGGCAAACTAATGCTTATGTGTAATTAAAAAATATTATTTTAATTATATCTTCTAAACATCAAGGGTAAATATGTCAAAAACAAAATAAAACATAATAATAATTTAATAAAATTAAACCAAATCAAAAGAAAAAGAAAAAAAACTACTGCACAGATCTGAGAAAGGAGAGAGAGAGAGATTGTCGTCTCCTTCACTCACAACCAAAGGAATCTTCTTCTTAACTTCCTTCCCTTCACTCACAGCCACCAGATTTTTCTCCTCAAGTTCATTTCCTCCAGTTAGGTTTTCCTGCACCTTAGGTTTTCATGCATTCTTCATTCTTTTTCTTTTTCTTCTTCGATTCTCCATCAATTTGTTCATCCTGAACCCTAACATTTTCACTTGTCGATTCCTTCAGTTTCCGATTGGAGGACAGGCGATTGTTGGATACTCCATTCACGATTTGTTTCTGATTTTCTCCACTCTATTCTTCTACCTTTTCTCGAACATTTTCAATTTGCAATTCCTCCGGCTTCCGATTGTGATAAAACGACCGTCGATTGTTAGATACAAAGCTGGACGCAGAGGAGAAGTCGGAGATGGTTATGATAAAATCGATTTTGTCAGATCTGGAGGCTACCTCATCGATCTCCCTGTGATTTCATCGATCTCGACCCGTTCACGTGCTTCAACAATGGATGAATCATCCGGTTCTGCTCCCTGTGGCCGACGTGTCTGAAATCCTTTCTCGCCGGAAAGCATCCTCAGATCTCGCCGGAAAATATGTCTGATCTCCTTTGTATCTTTTTGTTTCTCATTAGATTTTTTTTTCAAGTGAAGATCCGGTGAAGAAGGAGATAAATCTGTCTATGGTTTATACCTAAAATTTTTTGATCTCGCCGGAAAGATTTTTGTTGGCTATGGTTTATACCTGAAATTTTCTAAATTTTTTGTTTATTGTAGTTAGCCATGGTTGGGTCAGTGACGAAGGAGATAAATCTATCTTAGATTTTACGAGAGCTGTGGGATTCAATCTGTTGTTTATGATTAGTATTAATGTCTAATATAAAATTATTTGACAAATTTGCCCTTTAAATGTGTTAAGAAAAAATAAAATACTATTTTTAGTTACACCTCAGCTGATTAATGGCCCACCGAAATAGCCACGTTAGCAATTTAGCCTCAATTGAATGAAATTAAAAAAATTGATTGTTTAATAACTTAATTGACAAAATTGAAAGGTGGATCACCGAAGTGGAATATGACATATAGTTTAGAGTAGTAAATCATATTTAAGCCATAAGTAAAATATAATAGGTAATCAATAAATTGAATGAGACTCCTTAACCACTGCGAATAGAATAATGAGAATGAGAAAATTAGGAGTTGTGAAAAAAAATTACTACACTTATCAGTATATCCTCTGTGGAATTTTAACAAACGGCTAATGTGCATCGCCCCATGTCAGCTCTATATGGAACTTCCAAAAATTTAATGCTATTTTCTACAATTTTTCGACAACCAATTTGAATTGAAAACGAAGAGGTTCAGGTGAAAGAGAAGGAAAATAAAATCAGTTAAAATGTAGGAAAATCGAATAAATGAAGAATATCAGGTGAAAGCCAGGCAAATAAAAATCAGGTCATCAGGAAAACCTCCGTTAATGACAAGACTCCTTTTAGGTACGGATTTGATTACAACACCCAGAATCAAAATAATTTACCAATTTGAATTGATTGCAACACCCACAATCAAAACATTGCAATTTAGGTACGGATTTGGGAGATTACATGAAAAACTTATCGATTAAATGATGATTAGTTTGCTCTAGAAGGAAAATAATGCACGAACAAAGCTATGAATTCTTCAACTTGTTGCCAATTTGCAGATCAGGTCAAACAAGGGTTCATGAGCAGCTTCGGAATCGCAGCAATTTCGACAGTCTCCAATGTAATAATTTATCGTGTACTAGTTGTGCTTGCAGTGTAAGACCCCAAATTATTAATAAATGAAATTTAATTTCCTCTATTTATTATTCTGAAATAGTAAGAGTTGATTTGATTAATGTGGTTAGTTATGGGTAAAATGCGCAAATATTTCAAATAAGCAAATGGTCCTAAAATATTCATTGTTGTCGGAGAATATTTGTTTGGTCGTGGAATATTCTTGTTGTCGGGGAATATTCGTACGACAGCGCAGCCTTGTGTGGGCCCCATAACGAAAAGCGATTGGATGAAAAAAACGACAAAAATAAGTTGTTTATAAATAACGGCGTAGTTGTTACTGTTAATACTGTTGGAATACCCGATGGTTAAAACACAGTAATACGTGTTGTTGCACAGTAGCACACTGTATTGCACCAATTATTGATTCTTACGTAAGAAGACACTACTCAATAATTGTTACAGTAATTACTGTTTAATATTATATTTTATTGATTCAATAATTGCTGCGTTGATATTTTATATTACTGTTGTTTTAATAATTGTCACTACACAGTATTTTCTATTATCGGAACAATAATTCATATTATCTGAATAATATTATTAGATAACATTATTGGCAATGTCTAGAAAGTTCTGTCTAAGGAGAGGTTTGGCCATCTAATTGCGCGCCAATAAGGAGAGATCCTTATTGGAAAGCCCCCTCTTTCCTGGGAACGGCCTGGTTGTCAGTACTGTGATTCTGTAATATTATTTGTGTATAATTAATTATTGATTTATATGATGAGAAAAAATATTGATTTTATGTGGATATAGATGGAGAAAATTTTTAATGTGACAATTGTTGAAAATTAATATTTTATCTTTTTCTGATAAAATAATTCATTTAAATATATTATTTTAATAATATATTGATGGTGATATTTTTATAATGAATGTGGGATATATGAGTATATGAGGAGGAAGAGTATTTTTGTGGCATTAAATGATTAACACATATTTTGTGTGTTGGTGGACACAATTCTTGATCGAAAATTTATTATTGACTGTAAAATTACCCGTTTGTGGATTTTAGTCAATTTTTGTTTAGAATTTGGAAAAACTTTCTTTTGCAAAGTTGTAGAGAATTGAATTTTCTATAAAAACTCGCGAGATTTGAATTTTCTGAATAAAGGGCTATTTATTATGAATTATTGAAGTTCTGAAGTTCCGAAATAATTGATTTTTGGAAGTTTTAATTATTATTTTAAGAAAAATGTTTTTTTCAATTGAGGGGCATGTGTTAAATGGTTGAAATCAGCTGGTGGTGTGCTTAGGAATTTTGTTTATAAATAATATTATTATATTTAATTTTCTGCTTTGGTGTTCTAAGCATTTTCCTATAAATAGGGTGCTTAGGTTAAAATTGAAAATCACACCAGAAACACAAGTTTCTCTCTATTTTTCTCTCTATATCGAGCGTATTCTTGTGAGTATTTGATACTTTGAGTGTTGCTATACGGTGCAAGTTTCCTTTAGCACTATATCTAGTATTCCAGTCAGAAGTACCGTCTTTCCGAGGTAAGGGATGTTATTTCTTCTTAAATGATATTATTTTCTTCAATATCATTATGCCAAAATATTGATCTGAATTTTTTATCAAATTTGGAACTTTTCATGTCGGGGTTACTATTCATGAGTTACTATTCACGAGTTACTATTCACGAGTTACTATTCACCGAAAAATAAAATTTTCTTCTTTTTGTCCAAATATCTATTCTGGATACTAGCTTTGATTGTATCCATGTTTTGATCATTCTTGAATTTTACTTCACTATAATTATTTAAAAGGTATTTTTGGACATGGATAAATCGAAATACGAATCCTTAATATTTATTATTTTGTTTCACTGGATTCGTTTCCTTAAAAATATTTTTCATCATCCTCAGTCCTAAATGATGATATAAATGAATATCTTTGGCCTGTAGTGCAAAGATTAATGATTTCTGATGAATATCTTTGGCCCGTAGTGTGAGACCCCGAATTTTATGAAATAAAAATGTTCAATTTTTCTATTTTGGTGAATAGTTATATTGATAAAAGTTTAAAGTTAAGGGTGATATATGAATTTTTTTTAAGTATACAAGTTATTATAAAATACCCAGTTACTATTCATAAGTTACTATTCACGAATTACTATTCACGGGTTACTATTCACCCAAATTACTATTCACTCTAGTATTGTTCACTCGAGTATTTAGGACACTTTTTGTGTCGAAGTTACTATTCATGAGTTACTATTCACGAGTTACTATTCACGGGTTACTATTCATCAAAATTACTATTCACTCTAGTATTATTCACTCGAGTATTTGAGACACTTTTTGTGTCGGAATACTATTCACGAGTTACTATTCACGAGTTACTATTCACCCGAACAAAATATTTTATGAAAATAACGATGGAGGTTTTAACGTTAAAACTGTTGAACTACTTGGTAGTAAAAGTACAGTAATACGCGTTGTTGCATAGTAGCACACGGTATTGATTATTGATATTTATGTAAGAAGTCACTCGGTTTGATTCAATTGTTGTTGATTAATAATATGAATTATTATAGTGATAATGACGTTTTGTTTTATTCATATTATTAAGAAACATCTTTTTATATAAAATAGAAAGTGATAATGACGTTTTGTTTTATTCGTATTATTAACGTAATAAAACAGAAACATCTTTTTATATAAAACAGAATACTTTATTAAAGTTATTCTATAAATAGAATATATTATATTTTATTTAAAAGATTTTTCTTTAAATATGGACCGTCAGATTAAAGTAAATCAATCTGGACCGTTCATGGATTAGTTACTATGCATTCTATTTTTCTATAAATAGAAGCTCATTCCTTCATTATTTTCTTACGAATTCACTGAACTCTAGAGAGAGAAACTATAGAGAGAAACTATAGAGAGAGAGAAGAAGAGTATTCTGCTACTTAACTACTTCCTTATTTCAGCTCGTCTTTAAAACGGTAGGGAATATTATTTCTTTTATATTCATGAAGAGAACTTCTGTTATTCTATTCTTTATTATTCTGTTGGAATAACCAGTATATGCGGTCTACCCTATACCTGGTGACATTCTTCTATTATTCTGTTGGAACATCCTGTCTGTGTGTTTTACACCGGACCTGGTTCCGTCTTGTTATTATTCTGTCGGAATATCCTGTCTGTGCGTTTACGCCGGACCTGGTTCCATTATTTATTATTCTGTCGGAATATCCTGTCTATGCGTTTACGCCGGACCTGGTTCTATTATTTATTATTCTGTTGGAATAACCTGTCTGTGCGGTCTATCGCATGCATGGTGATTTCTTTTGTTATTCCATTCTTTATTATACTCAGTTGGTTAAGTTTTGACTTCTATACTCCATGAAATTTGTGAAATATCCTTGACATTTGCGCTTCATCTAGTATCTATTCATGAAAATATTCTCCTGATCATTCTTGAATTTTACTCCACAAAGTAGTATCATGTTGACAATTTGGACGTTGTTAATTCTTGGATAAATTAATTCTTGAACTTGTTTTATTTAATTCTTATATCATTGTCATCATCCTCATGTTTATATTCTGTTGAAAGTTATCTGTGGCCTGTAGTGCATAGATGGACTTGGTATGATTATGACCAGGGATTATTCGGTGTAATCATGACCGTAATGTTACGAATGATGTGGTAAAAGTCCCCATTTGCCCGTAGTGCATTGATGGACAGTTGTTGGCATGATCATGACCATTAATGAATATACGAATATCCTTGGCCGTAGTGCAGGGGTGATTCGATGATGTGGATTATTTTATTAAGCTGAGTCCCAGCGATCACATTGTTGAAAAATCTTTTAAATCATAAAAGATAGTAGAGTTTATTTTCTACTTGATTCTCTTAATGGATTGCTTGTTCCGCTACAGTTAAACTTGATGTCTATTATATTATATCAGTTTAACACTATTGGAGGCTAACGATAATTTATTCTACATTATCTTAGTCATAATATTTCTTACTGGGCTAGTTGAGCTCACCCTTTCTTTCACTATTCTCTTCAGGAAATGAGAACGTAGCTGGGACTAGTCGGGAAACGGAGTGATGGTCCTAGATGATGCATTAGTAGTCCTCACTATTCTGTGAAATAGTGTGATAATAATTGTAATGAGGACTCCATTGAGTTTGTATAATTTCTAGAAGACAATATTTGTATACAAACTCACAGTGTAAGACCCCAAATTATTAATAAATTAAATTTAAATTCCCTCTATTTATTATTTTGAAATAATAAGTGTTAAATTGATTAATGAGGTTAGTTATGGGTAAAATGCGCAAATATTTCAAATAAGCAGGTGGTTATAAAATATTCATTGTTGTCGGGGAATATTCGTTTGGTCGTGGAATATTCTTCATGTCGGGGAATATTCGTACGACGGCGCAGTCTTTTGTGGGCCCCATAACGAAAAGCGATTGGATGAAGAAAACGACAAGTATATGTTTTTTATTATTAACGGCGTAGTTGTTACCGTTAATACTGTTGGAATACCCGGTGGTTAAAACACAGTAATACGCGTTGTTACACAGTAGCACACTGTATTGCACCAATTATTGATTCTTACGTAAGAAGGCACTACTCAATAATGGTTACAGTAATTACTGTTCAGTATTTTATTTTATTGATTCAATAATTGCTGCGTTGATATTTTATATTACTGTTGTTTCAATAATTGTCACTACACAGTATTTCCCATTATCAGATCAATAATTCATATTATTTGAATAATATTATTAGATAACATTATTGGCAATGTCTAGAAAGTTCTGTCTAAGGAGAGGTTTGGTCATCTAATTGCGCGCCAGTAAGGAGAAATCCTTATTGGAAAGCCCCCTCTTTCCTGGGAACGGCCTGGTTGTCATAAATGTGATTCTGTAATATTATTTATGAATAATTAATTATTGATTCATATGATAAGGAAATATTTATAAATGAGAGATATATTTTTGTGGTTAAAAATGAAGGAGTTAATGTTGAGGTTTTTATCAGTATTTTTGTCGGAATGGAGGTATTAAAAATCAGGGTTTTTATGATATTTTGCGGGGGTTATAATTTTTAATCCGACCGTTGGATCGTGGTAACTTTTGGATATGTTATACATATATAAGTTGAGTATATGTCCACAAATTTTGAACCGTTAAAAATGAATGTATGATTTATTATGAATTTTACGAGATGACTGGTTCAGAAATTGTTGAATTTTCGGAGTTAATCATTTTGGTAGAAAATTCTAGAATTGGTGGGCCCTACTCTTGGTAGGTGAAAAAATATGCTGAGATTTTTATTCAAATGTGGTGGGTGGGAATAGTAGCAGGTAAAGCCATCAGGTTGCAGGTTAAGTCTGCTTCGGCGTGCTAACATTTTCCTATAAATAGTGGGCTAAGTTAGAATTGAAAATCACACCAGAAACAAGTTTTCTCTCTTTCTCTCTCTAGATTATTGAGTGTATTTTGTGAGTATTTAGATACTTTGAGAGTTTCTATTCATCAGAGCAAGTGTCTTTCAGCCTTATACCGGTATTCCGACCAGAAGTACTGTCTTTACGAGGTAAGGGATGTTATTTTATTCAAAAATGATATTATTTCTTCAATATCATTATGCCGAAATATTGGTTAGAAATTTTTATCAAATTTAGAACTTTTCACGTCGGGGTTACTATTCATGAGTTACTATTCACGAGTTACTATTCACGAGTTACTATTCACCGAAAAATAAAATTTTCTTCTTTTCGTCCAAAATATCTATTCTGGGTACTAGCTGTGATTGTATCCATGTTTTGATCATTCTTGAATTCTACTTCACTATGAATAATTATAAGGTATTTTTTGGACATGGATAAATCGAAATACGAATCCTTAATATTTGTTATTTTGTTTCACTGGATTCGTTTTCTTTAAGATATTTTTCATCATCCTCAGTCCTAAATGATGATATTACTGAATATCTTTGGCCCGTAGTGCAAAGATGAATGATTAACTGATGAATATCTTTGGCCCGTAGTGCAAAGATGAACAGGTGTTGAGATGAACATGACCGACTGGTGATACAAATGAATATCTTTGGCCTGTAGTGCAAAGATGAATATTTGATTAAAGATGGTTATTGATTGTTGTTACAGGGATAAAATATTGATGATGGACTTTTAAATCTTAGAAGATAGTAGAACTCATTCTCTACTTGACTCTTCTAATGGTTTGCTGTTTCCGCTGCAGTTATTGATTTAAAACTTGTTGTCTATTGTATTCTATTAGATTTTTCCCTGTTGAAGACTAACGATAATTTGTTCTGTATTATCTTAGTCACAATGTTCTTTACTGGGCTAGTTGAGCTCACCCTTTTCCTTTTTGTTCCATTTTTCTCAGGAGGCGAGAATGTAGCGAGTACTAGTCGGGGTATGGAATGATGGTTCTAGAAGTTACTTTAGTAGTCCTCACCATTTTAGTGAAATAATGTATCAATAATTGTAATGAGGACTTATTTGAGTGTGGATATTGTCTAAATGACAATATTTGTATTTAAACTCACAGTTCTTGTGTTGTAATAATAAAGATGTAGTTGTTTCTGTACCATGTATTTTGGCGACTCAGAATGGGTGTTGTATACCTATTTTGGGGGCGTCACACACAGGCTGTGTTTTGGCGTATTGTACACGTCCGTTGTATAATTAAGTTGTATTTGAATTCTGTATGATGTATCTGACGACCCAAGATGGGTGATGTATACCTAATTTTGGGGGCGTCACAGTTGGTATCAGAGCTTAGGGATATGATCCCTGGCTAAGGTGTGAGACAAGAACTAGGAGGGGAGAGACGGGGAATTCTTTCGCTAGTATGACCTACCTAAGTTTATTTGGTATTTAATTGGTCGGTCAGAGTATAAGGATAATGTGTGATATGTTAATTAACCCTTATTTTGAAACTATGTTCTAGAATGATATTTGAAATACAGGAGATGAGAAATGAGAAAATCATGATAGCGGGAAAATTACCGGGAAGGTACAATCTGAAAAGAAAGCAAGGTATTCTCATCTCTTCGAATATCAGGTACGTACGTAAATTTCGAGGGCGAAATTTCATAAGGAGAGGAGATTGTGAGACCCCGAATTTTATGAAATAAAAATGTTCAATTTTTCTATTTTGGTGAATAGTTAAATTGATAAAAGTTTAAAGTTAAGGGTGATATGTGAATTTTTTTTAAGTATACAAGTTATTATAAAATACCCAGTTACTATTCATGAGTTACTATTCACGAGTTACTATTCACGGGTTACTATTCACCCAAATTACTATTCACTCTAGTATTGTTCACTCGAGTAGTTAGGACACTTTTTGTGTCGAAGTTACTATTCACGAGTTACTATTCACGGGTTACTATTCATCAAAATTACTATTCACTCTAGTATTATTCACTCGAGTATTTGAGACACTTTTTGTGTCGGAGTACTATTCACGAGTTACTATTCACGAGTTACTATTCACCCGAACAAAATATTTTATGAAAATAACGATGGAGGTTTTAACGTTAAAACTGTTGAACTACTTGGTAGTAAAAGTACAGTAATACGCGTTGTTGCATAGTAGCACACGGTATTGATTATTGATATTTATGTAAGAAGTCACTCGGTTTGATTCAATTGTTGTTGATTAATAATATGAATTATTATAGTGATAATGACGTTTTGTTTTATTCGTATTATTAAGAAACATCTTTTTATATAAAATAGAAAGTGATAATGACGTTTTGTTTTATTCGTATTATTAACGTAATAAAACAGAAACATCTTTTTATATAAAACAGAATACTTTATTAAAGTTATTCTATAAATAGAATATATTATATTTTATTTAAAAGATTTTTCTTTAAATATGGACCGTCAGATTAAAGTAAATCAATCTGGACCGTTCATGGATTAGTTACTATGCATTCTATTTTTCTATAAATAGAAGCTCATTCCTTCATTATTTTCTTACGAATTCACTGAACTCTAGAGAGAGAAACTATAGAGAGAAACTATAGAGAGAGAGAAGAAGAGTATTCTGCTACTTAACTACTTCCTTATTTCAGCTCGTCTTTAAAACGGTAGGGAATATTATTTCTTTTATATTCATGAAGAGAACTTCTGTTATTCCATTCTTTATTATTCTGTTGGAATAACCAGTATATGCGGTCTACCCTATACCTGGTGACATTCTTCTATTATTCTGTTGGAACATCCTGTCTGTGTGTTTTACACCGGACCTGGTTCCGTCTTGTTATTATTCTGTCGGAATATCCTGTCTGTGCGTTTACGCCGGACCTGGTTCCATTATTTATTATTCTGTCGGAATATCCTGTCTGTGCGTTTACGCCGGACCTGGTTCCATTATTTATTATTCTGTTGGAATAACCTGTCTGTGCGGTCTATCGCATGCATGGTGATTTCTTTTGTTATTCCATTCTTTATTATACTCAATTGGTTAAGTTTTGACTTCTATACTCCATGAAATTTGTGGAATATCCTTGACATTTGCGCTTCATCTAGTATCTATTCATGAAAATATTCTCCTGATCATTCTTGAATTTTACTCCACAAAGTAGTATCATGTTGACAATTTGGACGTTGTTAATTCTTGGATAAATTAATTCTTGAACTTGTTTTATTTAATTCTTATATCATTGTCATCATCCTCATGTTTATATTCTGTTGAAAGTCATCTGTGGCCTGTAGTGCATAGATGGACTTGGTATGATTATGACCAGGGATTATTCGGTGTAATTATGACCGTAATGTTACGAATGATGTGGTAAAAGTCCTCATTGGCCCGTAGTGCATTGATGGACAGTTGTTGACATGATCATGATCATTAATGAATATACGAATATCCTTGGCCGTAGTGCAGGGGTGATTCGATGATGTGGATTATTTTATTAAGCTGAGTCCCAGCGATCACAATGTTGGAAAATCTTTTAAATCATAAAAGATAGTAGAGTTTATTTTCTACTTGATTCTCTTAATGGATTGCTTGTTCCGCTACAGTTAAACTTGATGTCTATTATATTATATCAGTTTAACACTATTGGAGGCTAACGATAATTTATTCTACATTATCTTAGTCATAATATTTCTTACTGGGCTAGTTGAGCTCACCCTTTCTTTCACTATTCTCTTCAGGAAATGAGAACGTAGCTGGGACTAGTCGGGGAACGGAGTGATGGTCCTAGATGATGCATTAGTAGTCCTCACTATTCTGTAAAATAGTGTGATAATAATTGTAATGAGGACTCCATTGAGTTTGTATAATTTCTAGAAGACAATATTTGTATACAAACTCACAGGCTATGTTTTGGCGTATTGTACACGTCCGTTGTATAATTAAGTTGTATTTGAATTCTGTATGATGTATCTGACGACCCAAGATGGGTGATGTATACCTAATTTTGGGGGCGTCACACGTAGTGCAAAGATGAACAGGTGTTGAGGTGAACATGACCAACTGATGAATATCTTTGGCCTGTAGTGCAAAGATGACTATTTGATTCAAGATATTTATTGATTGATATTACAGGGATAAAATATTGATGATGGGCTTTTAATTTCATAGATAATCGTAGATTTCATTCTCTACGTAACTCTTCTATGAATTATTATTTTTCGCTGCGAATATTGATTTAAAACTTGTTGTCTATTGTATTCTATTAAATTTTTCCCTGTTGAAGACTAACGATAATTTGTTGTATATTATCTTAGTCATAATATTCTTTACTGGGCTAGTTGAGCTCACCCTTTTCCTTGTTCCATTTTCTTCTCAGGAGGCGAGAATGTAGCAAGTACTAGTCGGGGTATGGAATGAAGGTTCTAGGAAGTTGTTTTAGTAGTCCTCACCATTTTTTTTTTGTAAAATATTGTACCAATAATTGTAATGAGAACTTATTTGAGTGTGGATATTGTCTAGACGACAATATTTATATTTACACTCACAGTTTTTATGTTGTATTAATAAAGTTATAGTTGTTTCTGTACCATGTTATTGACAACTCAGAATGGGTGTTGTATACCTGTTTTGGGGACGTCACATGCAGTGCGTAACTTCGTGAGTCACCGTCCGCTAGTAAGACTAGCGGACTATGTACATACTGTTAATTTCGCTGGTCTTGCAGGCTAAATGGGGGCAAAATTGGTAAATATTTTTACCAACTACGTCTGCTAGTATTACTAGCGAACGGCTTACTACAAAACTTAATCTCAGTCATCCATCAACAAAACAAAGAGTTAAGATGTTATATGCCACTTTTTATTCCATAGCATCTATATGCTATGGATCATTTCCCATATATATATATATATATATATATATATATATATATATATTGTTAGCACGTAGTAATACCTATTGTTAGCATGAAAGGGTAAGTTGATTAATTAATTAATAACACTGCAGAAAAAAAATTATCTTCCATATATATTAATATTATATTAATCAATTGACCAAAATTAACTTTATACAAATTACCCCAAAATTCAGGATAAAAACTGATGGAGTACCAACCAACCTATCAATATCATTATCAAATATTCAATTCTACTAAAAATGAGAATCAATACCAATAAATGACAAAGTGAGAAATCCAACGCCCAGCTGATGTATTCAATAACTGTCCCCAACACACTCTTTCGCCCTTCCACTTATTTATCCCTTTCATCAATCTTTCCGTTTCGTTATAACCAGCGCCTCCCTCTCCACGGCGGCAGCAAAAAATGGTGCACCCAGTGGCTGAGGCAAACGAAAAGAGCCCTTTCGGCTCGCTCACGGCTGAAGAATTCTACTCCCGCCATTCAGTCTGTCACTCCTCCGACTACGTCACCAATCCTAGGGGACTCAAGCTTTTCACCCAGTGGTGGGCCCCACTCCAACCAACAGACGTCATCGGGATCGTCGCCGTCGTGCACGGCTTCACCGGAGAGTCCAGCTGGTTCATCCAGCTCACTGCTGTTCACCTCGCTAAAGCCGGGTACGCCGTCTGCGCCATCGACCACCAGGGCCACGGATTTTCTGAAGGCCTCGTAGCCCACATCCCCGATATCAATCCCGTCGTGGACGACTGCATCTCGTTCTTCGACTCCTTTCGTGCGCGATACGCGCCGTCGCTACCGTCGTTTCTGTACTCGGAATCGCTCGGCGGCGCCATCGCGCTCTTAATCACACTCCGGCGCGGCGGTGGACTGCCGTTCGACGGCATCGTTTTGAACGGGGCCATGTGCGGGATCAGCGATAAATTCAAGCCACCGTGGCCGCTGGAGCACTTTTTATCCGTAGTAGCGGCTCTGGTTCCCACATGGCAAGTAATTCCCACGCGCGGCTCGATTCCCGATATGTCGTTCAAGGTGGATTGGAAGCGGAAACTGGCAATTGCGAGCCCCAGACGCACAATGGCAAGGCCACGCGCTGCCACCGCCCAAGAACTGATGAGGGTCTGCCAAGAGCTACAGGGGAGGTTTGAGGAAGTGGACACGCCGTTGCTCATCGTTCACGGCGGTAACGACCTCGTCTGCGATCCGGCATGTGTTGAGGAATTGCATCGACGCGCCGCCAGTAAGGATAAGACGATCAAAATTTATCCGGGAATGTTGCACCAGTTGATTGGAGAGGCGGATGAAGATGTGGAGCTTGTATTTGGGGATATTGTGGAGTGGCTGAGAATTAGAGCTACACGCGCCGGCGGAGTTTCTTAAGTAGGTAATTAAATGGAAATACATTTTACTCCGGTCTCCGGTGGAGGATGGGAAGCACGGGAAACACTAATAATGCAGACCAAAAAAATTAGGTAGGAGAACATAATTGTGGGTGGCATTAAATTTATGTTACAAAGTCTAGGAATCCTTCCGTTATTTAATATAAGTAATTTTAAAATTGTGTACAAGTATTAAAAAAATAGTTGTATATCATTAAAAATAATATTAATTGTCTATATTACCCTTGTATTAAAAAAATATAATGTTATTTATTAGACAAACAATAGTGAGAGAACCAAAATTATATTTAGTACCCTCTTCGTTCCTTAATACAAGTCGTTTTAGAGTTGTGCACAAATATTTAAAAAATGATTGTATAGTACTCTCTTCGTTCCTTAATATAGATTATTTTAGAGATGTGCACAAGTATTAAGGAAATGATTATAAAATATTAAATATATTATTAATTATCTATATTACCTTTGTATTGAAAAAAGAGACTGTTATTTATTGGGCAAAAAATAGTGAGAGAACCAAAGTTATATTTATTACTTGAGGTAATATTGAAAACTAAGTAATTAATACTTAAAATTCTCAAACGACTTATATTTAGGAATAACAATATTTTTCTAAAACGACTTATATTAAGGAACGGAGTGAGTATTAAATATAATATTAATTGTCTATATTGTCATTGTATTGAAAAAAGAGAGTTATTTATTGGACAAACAATAGTGAGAGAACTAAAGTTATATTTAACACTTGGGGTAATATTAGAAAATAAGCAATTAATATTTACTTGAAATTCTCAAACGACTTACATTAATGAACAAAAATAATTCTCTAAAACGACTTATATTAAAGAACGGAGGGAGTACTTGGGGTAATATTAAAAACTAAGCAATTAATGTTTACTTGAAATTCTCAAACGACTTATATTAAGGAACACAAATAATTCTATAAAACGATTTATATTAATGAACGGAGGGAGTAGTAGTTATTGAATTAGGTAGGAGAACATAATTGTGGGTGGCATTAAATTTTTGTTAAAGTTTTACATAAGGATAACACTATTTTCACGTGTGTTTTTGATATTTTTACATACTGACACTTATATGAGGGAGGATTATGTGAAAATATCAAAAATACACGTAAAAATATTAGTTCCCTTTAAATTAGGGGTGAACATGGTGTGGTTTGAAGTCTAAATAGCACCCGAAATCGCTTAAGTGCGGTTTGACAAATCCAAAATCGCACACGAAATCGCTTGTGATTGGTGTGGTACGGTTTTAAACTGTGCCGTGCGGTTTCGGTTCCAAATCCAATTGAAAAAATAAAAAGGTCTATGCCTTCAATAGAATTTAACACAGCTCACATCAACTCACATCGAGCAATTAACTTAGTGACAGAGTCGGCAATGAGAATTATATCAAGCACAGAAACAAAGCTTCTTCTGCCAAACATGTCAAACTCACCATTAAATCATAGAATAGTGAGACACGTAAAATAATTTTAATTTATAATAAAGGAATGATACTTTAAAACTAAAACATACACTATATAAAATAACAGAGATCATATATTCGATAACAAGTAAGAAGGTTTATCTAGTTCCCCAAAAATTAAAAGTATATACTGGAGATAGAATGAAATTCTATCTTATATATTGCAGGGAGGACTTATAGAATATAATCCTAACTGTACCTAATTTGAAAAATAATCTATTAGACTATTACTACAATAGCATAGACCTTAACCAATGCATCAAGTGCTCGAACCAACGAATTTGGCACATCAGCTATAAGCCCATCCAGTAACGCATCAAACAAATTCAAAATTTTAAAACCCAAATGCTTAATTTTTGACTCTATAACCTCTAACCACTTTCTTTCAATTGGTGAAAAAATGATAATGCAAGACTGAAATTTTCTCTGAACGTGTTCAAGTAAAAAGTAATTTAAGAATTTACTAGAGATAATACATACATACATACACATGGTGCGGTTTCGATTTTATACGTGCGATTTTGACTAATAACCAAATCGAAACCATAAATTTAGTTATTCAACTCACCTAAAATTGTCACATACACCGAAACTGATGGTGCGATTTTAATTGGTGTGGTTCGTGCAATTTTTTGTTCAATTTCGGTTCTAATTTAGTTACTTGTTCAGTTCTACTTTAAATAATTAACGTTTCACAAGTGAAAATGATAAATTTTACTTTTCACATGAATGTGATTTATTGTTTATATAAGGAGATTCTTGTGAAACATCGTACTGTAAAAATAAATTAAAGAAATGATATTTTCAAAAGTGAACACATTAGTCTTACAAGTTTATGAGTAGACTGTATTTATTATTTATGCAAGAATGACATTATAAATTAATATTTTACGTATGAAAAATATCAATTCTTCAATAATGTGTAAAATGCAATTTATTATTATTATTATTATTATTATTATTATATATATATATATATATAATTTTATTTTTTTCACTTGTCATTAAAAAGCTCTCATGTCATGTAATACTTGTCATTTAAAAAATTATAGAATTTTCTTTTACATCTAATTTAAGGATAAGTAAAGTTCAGTTTTCGCACCAAGTAAATGACTTGTTTGATTGTTGGATCTTTTGTGCAAAGTAATAAAATACTCTTTTTTAGATTATTTTTACCTCACAACCACTTCATTTAATATATGTATGTATATACAGTCCGTTTTTCCAGCGAACTGAAAGGAACGAACTAAGAACGAACCGGCTATAGCGACGGTTTTTTCCGTCGTTATAGCATAGAAATTCAGTTTTTTTATGCTATATTGACGAAAAAAATCGTCGCTATAGCCGGTTCGCTCCCTCCAGTTCGCTAGAGAGAGCCGGACTATATATATATATATATATATATATATATATATATATATATATATAGCACTGATCAGGTCCGGGAATCCGCACCTGATCAAAAACGGACCAATTTTTTTTTATTTTTTTTTTAAAACAACTAAATTTTTTTTTTAATATTTTATGGAACTGAAATTTTTTCATAATACAATGTTTTGGACGTGTTTTGGATACCTATACCAAAAAATGGTGGTACAGTCTGCACAGACTGTACTACCATATTTTGTTATATGTACCCAAATCACAACCAAAACATTGTATTACGAAAAAATTTCAATTCCATAAATTTTTATTTATTTTTTTAGTTATTTTAAAAGAAAAAGAAAAAAAAAGTCCAAATTTTGATCCGATCCGGGAGTCCGGACCTGATCCGGACTATATATATATATATATATATATATATATATATATATATATATATATATATATATATATATATATATATATATAAGGAGGTTCGTTAACAAACCACTTTTTAGCGACAGACCTACGTTAAACCTCTCTGTTTGTATTATTGTATTATATTTTTTTTTAGGAAAATAGAGTTAAAAAAATCAAAAATTTTGTTCGACTTTTTATGGATTGAATTTATTCTAATAAGTGTTTGTGGAGTTAAAAATTTATGAGTAAGATAAAAATATTTAGAACTTTTGAACTTTTGATTAGATACAAAATCTGTAAGACCCCGAATTTTATGAAATAAAAGTATTCAATTTTTCTTATAATTACTATTCAGTAAATGGTTAAATTGATAAATGTTAAAGTTAAGGGTGATATATGATTTTTTTTTACACAAGTAGTTATAAAATAATCATTGTTGTCGGAGAATATTCGTTTGGTCATGGAATATTCTTTCTGTCGGGGAATATTCGTACGACGGCGCAACTATTTGTGGGCCCCATAACGAATAACTGTCGGGTGAAGAAAACGACAAATTTGAGTTTTTACAAATAACGACGTAATTGTTACTGTTAACACTGTTGGAATACCCGGTGGTTAAAATACAGTAATACGCGTTATTGCACAGTAGCACACGGTATTGCATAGTATTTTTGAAATTATTGATTCTTACGTAAGAAGGCACTACTCAATAATTGTTACAGTAATTACTGTTCAATATTTTATTTTATTGATTCAATAATTGCTACGTTGAAATTTTATATTATTGTTGTTCAATAATTGTTGCTGCACAGTATTTTCCTTTATCAGATCAATAATTCATATTATTTGAATAGTATTATTAGATAGCATTATTGGCAATGTCTAGAAAGTTCTGTCTAAGGAGAGGTTTGGTCATCTAATTGTGCGCCAGTAAGGAGAAATCCTTATTGGAAAGCCCCCTCTTTCCTGGGAACGGCCTGGTTGTCATAAATGTGATTCTGTAATATTATTTGTGAATAATTAATTATTGATTCATATGATAAGAAAATATTTATTTTATGTGGATATAAATGAGGGATATATTTTTGTGGTTAAAAATGAAGGAGTTAATGTTGAGGTTTTTATCAGTATTTTTGTCGGAATGGAGGTATTAAAAATCAGGGTTTTAAAGATATTTTGCGGGGGTTATAATTTTTAATCCGACCGTTGGATCGTGGTAATTTTTGGATATGTTATACATATATAAGTTGAGTATATGTCCACAAATTTTGAACCGTTAAAAATGAACGTATGATTTATTATGAATTTTACGAGATGACTGGTTCAGAAATTGTTGAATTTTCGGAGTTTATCATTTTGGTGGAAAATTCTAGAATTGGTGGGCCCCATTTGTGGTTGGTGAAGAAATGTGCTGAATTATATTTCAAATGTGGTGGGTGGGAATAGTAGCAGGTAAAGCCATCATGTAAGACCCCGAATTTTATGAAATAAAATTATTCAATTTTTCTTATAATTACTATTCAGTAAATGGTTAAATTGATAAAAGTTTAAAGTTATGGGTGAAATGTGAATATTTTTTTTCAAAATAAGCAAGTGGTTATAAAATAATCATTGTTGTCGGGGAATATTCGTTTGGTCGTAGAATATTCTTTCTGTCGGGGAATATTCGTACGACGGCGCAGCTATTTGTGGGCCCCATAACGAATAACTGTCGGATGACGATAACGACAAAAATTTAAGTTTTTACAAATAACGGCGTAGTTGTTACCGTTAACACTGTTGGAATACCCGGTGGTTAAAATACAGTAATACGCGTTATTGCACAGTAGCACACGGTATTGCATCGTATTTTTGAAATTATTGATTCTTACGTAAGAAGGCACTACTCAATAATTGTTACAGTAATTACTGTTCAATATTTTATTTTATTGATTCAATAATTGGTACGTTGAAATTTTATATTATTGCTGTTCAATAATTGTCACTGCACAGTATTTCCCATTATCAGATCAATAATTCATATTATTTGAATAATATTATTAGATAACATTATTGGCAATGACTAGAAAGTTCTGTCTAAGGAGAGGTTTGGTCACCTAATTGCGCGCTAGTAAGGAGAAATTCTTATTGGAAAGCCCCCTCTTTCCTGGGAACGGCCTGGTTGTCATAAATGTGATTCTGTAATATTATTTGTGAATAATTAATTATTGATTCATATGATAAGGAAATATTTATTTTATGTGGATATAAACGAGGGATATATTTTTGTGGTTAAAAATGAAGGAGTTAATGTTGAGATTTTTATCCGTATTTTTGTCGGAATGGAGGTATTAAAAATTAGGGTTTTAAAGATATTTTGCGGGGGTTATAATTTTTAATCCGACCCTTGGATCGTGGTAATTTTTGGATATGTTATACATATATAAGTTGAGTATATGTCCACAAATTTTGATCCGTTAAAAATGAACGTATGATTTATTATGAATTTTATGAGATGACTGGTTCAGAAATTGTTGAATTTTCGGAGTTTATCATTTTGGTGGAAAATTCTAGAATTGGTGGGCCCCATTTGTGGTTGGTGAAGAAATGTGCTGAATTATATTTCAAATGTGGTGGGTGGGAATAGTAGCAGGTAAAGCCATCATGTAAGACCCCGAATTTTATGAAATAAAAGTATTCAATTTTTCTTATAATTACTATTCAGTAAATGGTTAAATTGATAAAAGTTTAAAGTTATGGGTGAAATGTGAATATTTTTTTTTCAAAATAAGCAAGTGGTTATAAAATAATCATTGTTGTCGGGGAATATTCGTTTGGTCGTAGAATATTCTTTCTGTCGGGGAATATTCGTACGACGGCGCAGCTATTTGTGGGCCCCATAACGAATAACTGTCGGATGACGATAACGACAAAAATTTAAGTTTTTACAAATAACGGCGTAGTTGTTACCGTTAACACTGTTGGAATACCCGGTGGTTAAAATACAGTAATACGCGTTATTGCACAGTAGCACACGGTATTGCATAGTATTTTTGAAATTATTGATTCTTACGTAAGAAGGCACTACTCAATAATTGTTACAGTAATTACTGTTCAATATTTTATTTTATTGATTCAATAATTGGTACGTTGAAATTTTATATTATTGCTGTTCAATAATTGTCACTGCATAGTATTTCCCATTATCAGATCAATAATTCATATTATTTGAATAATATTATTAGATAACATTATTGGCAATGACTAAAAAGTTCTGTCTAAGGAGAGGTTTGGTCACCTAATTGCGCGCCAGTAAGGAGAAATTCTTATTGGAAAGCCCCCTCTTTCCTGGGAACGGTCTGGTTGTCATAAATGTGATTCTGTAATATTATTTGTGAATAATTAATTATTGATTCATATGATAAGGAAATATTTATTTTATGTGGATATAAACGAGGGATATATTTTTGTGGTTAAAAATGAAGGAGTTAATGTTGAGATTTTTATCCGTATTTTTGTCGGAATGGAGGTATTAAAAATCAGGGTTTTTGAGATATTTTACGGGGGTTATAATTTTTAATCCGACCGTTGGATCGTGGTCATTTTTGGATATGTTATACATATATAAGTTGAGTATATGCCCACAAATTTTGAACCGTTAAAAATGAACGTATGATTTATTATGAATTTTACGAGATGACTGGTTCAGAAATTGTTGAATTTTCGGAGTTTATCATTTTGGTGGAAAATTCTAGAATTGGTGGGCCCCACTTGTGGTTGGTAAAGAAATGTGCTGAATTATATTTCAAATATGGTGGGTGGGAATAGTAGCAGGTAAAGCCATCAGGTTACAAGTCAAACCTACCAAAATTTTCCTATAAATAGAGGGCTAAGTTAGAATTGAAAATCACACCAGAAACATAAGCTTTCTCTCTTTCTCTCTCTATAATATGAAGCATATTTTGTGAGTATTTAGATACTTTGAGAGTTGCTATTCAGTGCAAGTTTCCTTCGACTTTGCATACCGATCAGAAGTACTGCTCTTTTGAGGTAAGGGATAGTAATGGATTTTAAGGGTTGTTATGATTTTCAGTTTCGTAATTTTTCTGATCTTTAAAAATTATGGAAAAATTTAAAATGATATTTTGATGAGTTTTATTAATTGTGTCCAAAAATGGTGATTTTTGGATGTATAGATTAAGAGTTATGAATCTTACGAGAAAAGACTATTTTAGAAGTAACAGCTTATAATTCCTTGTGGTTAACTCCAAAATTGATGAAATTTTTATTGGGAGTACATGTGTATGATAGAAGTATATTCTGTAAATTTCAGAATTTTTGGACAAAAGTATAATTTTTGATAAATGTCTAAATATTCGGCTATTTTGGCCATATGAAAAATAGTAAATGACTTTTAAAAATTCTGAGAAAAATATATGTTCACTATGGGACTATATTATGCTAAATCCCAGAAAAGAAATATTTTTGGAACTGATTTGATATTTTTCATGAAAATTGTCTAGTTATGAGTAAATGAATTAAATATGTTTTGTGAAGAAAGAAAATTGGAAAATAGGATTTTATGGCTTGAGAATCCTATATGAGGTATATGCAGATTTTTTATGAGGGTTTTGGTTATTGATGATGAAATTGTAAGAGTTGGCATTTTATGATGATTAAATGCATTAATTAGTAAAGTGTAAACAATTAAAATAAATTGTTTATAAATTTAAGTAATGTTATTATTTCAATATCATTATACCAAAATATTGGTATGAATTTTATTGTAGAATTTCTATCTTTTGTGTCGGGGTTACTATTCATGAGTTACGAATATTACTCTTGAGATTAAAACTATATGTTGATCATATTATTTTTATCATCATATATAACATTTTTATAACCCTGATGTTGAAATTCTCTTTCACTGGAGTGTAAAGATGGGTAGATTATTGGTATGATCATGACTAGGGTTCTCTTTGGCCTGTAGTGCAAAGTTAAATTGTGACTGGTATGATCATGACCATTGAATTTATAATTGAATATCTTAAGCTTAAGTGCAAAGGTGAATTGATCAACATGGTTATAATTATTGTTTATATAAATTCTGAAATGATTATATATTTTTTTGAGATATGAATATATTTGGCCTGTAGTGCAAATATAAATTGTTGATGAATATCTTTAGCATGTAGTGCAAAGATGGCCTGTTGATGAATATCTTTGGCCTGTAGTGCAAAGTTGAATTGTGACTGGTATGATCATGACCATTGAATTTATAAGTGAATATCTTTAGCTTAAGTGCAAAGGTGAATTGATCAACATGGTTATAATTATTGTTTATATAAATTCTGAAATGATTATATATTTCTTTGAGATATTAATATCTTTGACCTGTAGTGCAAAGATGAAATATTGATGAATATCTTTGGCCTGTAGTGCAAAGATGAATTGTTGATGAATATCTTTGGCCCGTAGTGCAAAGATGACATGTTGTTGAATATCTTTGGCCAGTAGTGCAAAGATGAACAGATGTTGAGATAAACATGACCAACTGGTGATACAAATGAATATCTTTGGACGTAGTGCAAAGATGAAGTTATTAGTATGATTATGAACAGGAAATGTGATTTGGTGTAACCATGATCTTTGATGTTTCAGGTAAAGATAGGTGATGAAAATTATCATCGTCCTGGATAAGAAGAGGAATTTAGAACTACAGTTATGATTATGAGTTATTCATATGATTGTGGACCAGAATTATTGATTGATGTTACAGGGATAAAACATTGTTGATGGATTTTTAACATGGAGAAGATAATAGACTTTATAGTCTATTTGACTCTTCTAATGGATTGCTCATTCCGCTGCAACTATGGTTGAGAAGTTTTATCATCTACCATATATTCTAAATCTCTGATTTATTGTTGATGAAGGCTATTGATAATTTAATTATCTTTAGTTATGATATTCTTTACTGAGTTAGTTGTGCTCACCCTTTTGCTTCACAATTCCTTTCAGGTAATAAGAGTATAGCTGGGTCGAGCGGGGATAACAAGGGAATAGAACGGTGGTCATCATTTAGTAGTTATATTTGGTGAAGAAAATAGGGTGAGGCGAACCCAACGTTGGAAGGGTGTTTTGTCACTATCATACAAGATGTCTAATGACATACAACCTCGTGTCATCATAAGACATGGTTGTGCTCATCCACTTGCTGAGTATATCTATGGGCACTACCTATATAATCTTGGTGTTTGTTTGAAGTATAATTCTCAATTAGAGACAGTGGAGATAATGATAAGTCAAGAGAAGACTCATAATTGGGAAAAATATGATAGTAATCTTCTCGTTTTTCTTTGGGGTCTATTGGGTCAACCAAGGATAATTCTATGGCCATATGATATCTATCATAACCTAGACGCGTGGTCTCCCATGTACGAAGGTTTCCTTGAGGACTTCCCAAAGATTCTAGTTTCTAAAACAGTTTTTGACTGTACCTTTATGTAAGGTACCTTTGTGAGGTGCTGATACATGATGGTGTCCAATGTCACATTTGATATATATTTGTATCCAAACTCACAGCATATGTGTTGTTGTATTTTGCACGACAATTGTTGTAATAAAGTTGTAGTTATTTTCTGTACCATGTATTTGGCGACTCAGAATAGGTTGGATGGAATAAACCTATTTTGGGGTTGTCACAGGTGATATCAGAGATTAGGGATATGATCTCTGGCAGAGATCGGAAAATATAACTAGGAGGGGAGAGATGAGTAAATCCTTCGCTAGTGTGTCCTACCTAAGCTTATTTGTTGGTCAGTCATAATATCGGGATATTATGTGATATGTTAATTTGTTAAATTAACACTTGTTTTGAAGCTGTATTCTAGAATGTTATTTGAAATACAGGAGATGAGCAATGGAGAAATTATGATGACAGAGAAGATGAAATTTGAAATGAAAGGAAGGTATTCTCAACTCTTTGAAATACCAGGTACGTAAATTTCGGGGACAAAATTTTATTAGGAGGGGAGATTGTAAGACCCCGAATTTTATGAAATAAAAGTATTCAATTTTTCTTATAATTACTATTCAGTAAATGGTTAAATTGATAAAAGTTTAAAGTTATGGGTGAAATGTGAATATTTTTTTTCAAAATAAGCAAGTGGTTATAAAATAATCATTGTTGTCGGAGAATATTCGTTTGGTCGTAGAATATTCTTTCTGTCGGGGAATATTCGTACGACGGCGCAGCTATTTGTGGGCCCCATAACGAATAACTGTCGGATGACGATAACGACAAAAATTTAAGTTTTTACAAATAACGGCGTAGTTGTTACCGTTAACACTGTTGGAATACCCGGTGGTTAAAATACAGTAATACGCATTATTGCACAGTAGCACACGGTATTGCATAGTATTTTTGAAATTATTGATATTTACGTAAGAAGGCACTACTCAATAATTGTTACAGTAATTACTGTTCAATATTTTATTTTATTGATTCAATAATTGCTACGTTGAAATTTTATATTATTGTTGTTCAATAATTGTCACTGCACAGTATTTCCCATTATCAGATCAATAATTCATATTATTTGAATAATATTATTAGATAACATTATTGGCAATGACTAGAAAGTTCTGTCTAAGGAGAGGTTTGGTCACCTAATTGCGCGCTAGTAAGGAGAAATTTTTATTGGAAAGCCCCCTCTTTCCTGGGAACGGTCTGGTTGTCATAAATGTGATTCTGTAATATTATTTGTGAATAATTAATTATTGATTCATATGATAAGGAAATATTTATTTTATGTGGATATAAACGAGGGATATATTTTTGTGGTTAAAAATGAAGGAGTTAATGTTGAGATTTTTATCCGTATTTTTGTCGGAATGGAGGTATTAAAAATTAGGGTTTTTGAGATATTTGACGGGGGTTATAATTTTTAATCCGACCGTTGGATCGTGGTAATTTTTGGATATGTTATACATATATAAGTTGAGTATATGCTCACAAATTTTGAACCGTTAAAAATGAACGTATGATTTATTATGAATTTTACGAGATGACTGGTTCAGAAATTGTTGAATTTTCGGAGTTTATCATTTTGGTAGAAAATTCTAGAATTGGTGGGCCCCACTTGTGGTTGGTGAAGAAATGTGCTGAATTATATTTCAAATGTGGTGGGTGGGAATAGTAGCAGGTAAAGCCATCAGGTTACAAGTCAAACCTACCAAAATTTTCCTATAAATAGAGGGCTAAGTTAGAATTGAAAATCACACCAGAAACATAAGCTTTCTCTCTTTCTCTCTCTATATTATGAAGCATATTTTGTGAGTATTTAGATACTTTGAGAGTTGCTATTCAGTGCAAGTTTCATTCGACTTTGCATACCGATCAGAAGTACTGCTCTTTTGAGGTAAGAGATAGTAATGGATTTTAAGGGTTGTTATGATTTTCAGTTTCGTAATTTTTCTGATCTTCAAAAATTATGGAAAAATTTGAAATGATATTTTGATGAGTTTTATTGATTGTGTCCAAAAATGGTGATTTTTGGATGTATAGATTAAAAGTTATGAATCTTACGAGAAAAGACTATTTTAGAAGTAACAGCTTATAATTCCTTGTGGTTAACTCCAAAATTGATGAAATTTTTATTGGGAGTACATGTGTATGATAGAAGTATACTCTGTAAATTTCAGAATTTTTGGACAAAAGTATAATTTTTGATAAATGTCTAAATATTCGGCTATTTTGGCCATATAAAAAATAGTAAATGACTTTTAAAAATTCTGAGAAAAATATATGTTCACTATGGGACTATATTATGCTAAATCTCAGAAAAAATATATTTTTGGAACTGATTTGATATTTTTCATGAAAATTGTCTAGTTATGAGTAAATGAATTAAATATGTTTTGTGAAGAAAGAAAATTGGAAAATAGGATTTTATGGCTTGAGAATCCTATATGAGGTATATGCAGATTTTTTATGAGGGTTTTGGTTATTAATGATGAAATTGTAAGAGTTGGCATTTTATGATGATTAAATGCATTAATTAGTAAAGTGTAAACAATTAAAATAAATTATTTTATAAATTTAAGTAATGTTATTCTTTCAATATCATTATACCGAAATATTGGTATAAATTTTATTGTAGAATTTCTATCTTTTGTGTCGGGGTTACTATTCATGAGTTACGAATATTACTCTTGAGATTAAAACTATATGTTGATCATATTATTTTTATCATCATATATAACATTTTTATAACCCTGATGTTGAAATTCTCTTTCACTGGAGTGTAAAGATGGGTAGATTATTGGTATGATCATGACTAGGGTTCTCTTTGGCCTGTAGTGCAAAGTTGAATTGTGACTGGTATGATCATGACCATTGAATTTATAATTGAATATCTTAAGCTTAAGTGCAAAGGTGAATTGATCAACATGGTTATAATTATTGTTTATATAAATTCTGAAATGATTATATATTTTTTTGAGATATGAATATATTTGGCCTGTAGTGCAAATATAAATTGTTGATGAATATCTTTAGCATGTAGTGCAAAGATGGCCTGTTGATGAATATCTTTGGCCTGTAGTGCAAAGTTGAATTGTGACTGGTATGATCATGACCATTGAATTTATAAGTGAATATGTTTAGCTTAAGTGCAAAGGTGAATTGATCAACATGGTTATAATTATTGTTTATATAAATTCTGAAATGATTATATATTTCTTTGAGATATTAATATCTTTGGCCTGTAGTGCAAAGATGAAATATTGATGAATATCTTTGGCCTGTAGTGCAAAGATGAATTGTTGATGAATATCTTTGGCCCGTAGTGCAAAGATGACATGTTGTTGAATATCTTTGGCCAGTAGTGCAAAGATGAACAGATGTTGAGATAAACATGACCAACTGGTGATACAAATGAATATCTTTGGACGTAGTGCAAAGATGAAGTTATTAGTATGATTATGAACAGGAAATGTGATTTGGTGTAACCATGATCTTTGATGTTTCAGGTAAAGATAGGTGATGAAAATTATCATCGTCCTGGATAAGAAGAGGAATTTAGAACTACAGTTATGATTATGAGTTATTCATATGATTGTGGACCAGAATTGTTGATTGATGTTATAGGGATAAAACATTGTTGATGGATTTTTAACATGGAGAAGATAATAGACTTTATAGTCTATTTGACTCTTCTAATGGATTGCTCATTCCGCTGCAACTATGGTTGAGAAGTTTTTATCATCTACCATATATTCTAAATCTCTGATTTATTGTTGATGAAGGCTATTGATAATTTAATTATCTTTAGTTATGATATTCTTTACTGAGCTAGTTGTGCTCACCCTTTTGCTTCACAATTCCTTTCAGGTAATAAGAGTATAGCTGGGTCGAGCGGGATAACAAGGGAATAGAACGGTGGTCATCATTTAGTAGTTATATTTGGTGAAGAAAATAGGGTGAGGCGAACCCAACGTTGGAAGGGTGTTTTGTCACTATCATACAAGATGTCTAATGACATACAACCTCGTGTCATCATAAGACATGGTTGTGCTCATCCACTTGCTGAGTATATCTATGGGCACTACCTATATAATCTTGGTGTTTGTTTGAAGTATAATTCTCAATTAGAGACAGTGGAGATAATGATAAGTCAAGAGAAGGCTCGCCATTGGGAAGAATATGATAGTAATCTTCTCGTTTTTCTTTGGGGTCTATTGGGTCAACCAAGGATAATTCTGTGGCCATATGATATCTATCATAACCTAAACGCGTGGTCTCCCATGTACGAAGGTTTCCTTGAGCACTTCCCAAAGATTCTAGTTTCTAAAACAGTTTTTGACTGTACCTTTATGTAAGGTACCTTTGTGAGGTGCTGATACATGATGGTGTCCAATGTCACATTTGATATATATTTGTATCCAAACTCACAGCATATGTGTTGTTGTATTTTGCACTACAATTGTTGTAATAAAGTTGTAGTTGTTTTCTGTACCATGTATTTGGCGACTCAGAATAGGTTGGATGAAATAAACCTATTTTGGGGTTGTCACACATCAGGTTGCAGGTCAAACCTACCAAAATTTTTCTATAAATAGAGGGCTAAGTTAGAATTGAAAATCACACCAGAAACATAAGTTTTCTCTCTTTCTCTCTCTATATTATGAAGCATATTTTGTGAGTATTTAGATACTTTGAGAGTTGCTATTCAGTGCAAGTTTCCTTCAGCATCATATCCGATATCCAGCCAGAAGTACTGCTCTTTTGAGGTAAGGGATAGTAAGGGATAGTAAGGGATAGTAATGGATTTTAAGGGTTGTTATATTTTTCAGTTTCGTAATTTTTCTGACCTTCAAAAATTCTAGAAAAATTTGAAATGATATTTTGATGAGTTTTCTTGATTGTATCCAAAAATGGTGATTTTTGGATGTATAGATTGAGAGTTATGAATTTTATGAGAAAAGACTATTTTAAAAGTAACAGCTTATAATTCCTTGTGGTTAACTCCAAAATTGATGAAATTTTTATTGGGAGTACATGTATATGATAGAAGTATACTCTGTAAATTTTCGAATTTTTAGACAAAAGTATAATTTTTGATAAATGTCTAAATATTCTGCTGTTTTGGCCATATGAAAAATAGTAAATGACTTTTAAAAATTCTGAGAAAAATATATGTTCACTATGGGACTATATTATGCTAAATCCCAGAAAAGAAATATTTTTAGAACTGATTTGGTATTTTTCATGAAAATGGTCTAGTTATGAGTAAATGAATTAAATATGTTTTGTGAAGAAAGAAAATTAGAAAATAGGATTTTATGGCTTGAGAATCCTATATGAGGTATATGCAGATTTTTGATGAGGGTTTTGGTTATTGATGATGAAATTGTAAGAGTTGGCATTTTATGATGATTAAATGCATTAATTAGTAAAGTGTAAACAATTAAAATAAATTGTTTATAAATTTAAGTAATGTTATTCTTTCAATATCATTATACCGAAATATTGGTATGAATTTTATTGTAAAATTTCTATCTTTTGTGTCGGAGTTACTATTCATGAGTTACTATTCACGATTTACTATTCATGAGTTACGAATATTACTCTTGAGATTAAAACTATATGTTGATCATATTATTTTTATCATCATATATAACATTTTTATAACCCTGATGTTGAAATTCTTTTTCACTGGAGTGTAAAGATGGGTAGATTATTGGTATGATCATGACTAGGGTTCTCTTTGGCCTGTAGTGCAAAGTTGAATTGTGACTGGTATGATCATGACCATTGAATTTATAATTGAATATCTTAAGCTTAAGTGCAAAGGTGAATTGATCAACATGGTTATAATTATTGTTTATATAAATTCTGAAATGATTATATATTTCTTTGAGATATGAATATATTTGGCCTGTAGTGCAAATATGAATTGTTGATGAATATCTTTGGCCTGTAGTGCAAAGATGAACTGTTGTTGAATATCTTTGGCCTGTAGTGCAAAGATGAACTGTTGTTGAATATCTTTGGCCCGTAGTACAAAGATGGTTTGTTGATGAATATCTTTGGCCCGTAGTGCAAAGATGGATTTGTTAGTATGATTATAAACAGGAATTGTGATTTGGTATAACCATGATCTTTGATGTTTCAGGTAAAGACATGTGATGAAAATATTCTTTGTCCTGGGTGCGAAAAAAAATTTATAGTCACAATTATGATTATGAGTTATTCATATGATTGTGGAAAGGAACTGTTGAGGGATGTTACATGGATAAAACATTGTTGGTGGATTTTTAACATGGAGAAGATAATAGACTTTATAGTCTATTTGACTCTTCTAATGGATTGCTCGTTCCGCTGCAACTATGGTTAAAATTTTTATCATTTACCATATGTTCTAAATCTCTGATTTATTATTGATGAAGGCTATTGATAATTGAATTATCTTTAGTCATGATATTCTTTACTGAGCTAGTTGTGCTCACCCTTTTGCTTCACAATTCCTTTCAGGTAATAAGAGTGTAGCTGGGTCGAGCGGGGGTAACAAGGGAATAGAACGGTGGTCATCATTTAGTAGTTATATTTGGTGAAGAAAATAGGGTGAGGCGAACCCAACGTTGGAAGGGTGTTTTGTCACTATCATACAAGATGTCTAATAACATACAACCTCGTGTCATCATAAGACAGGGTTGTGCTCATCCACTTGCTGAGTATATCTATGGGCACTACCTATATAATCTTGGTGTTTTTTTTTTGAGTATAATTCTCAATTAGAGACAGTGGAGATAATGATAAGTCAAGAGAAGACTCACCATTGGGAAGAATATGATAGTAATCTTCTCGTTTTTCTTTGGGGTCTATTGGGTCAACAAGGATAATTCTGTGGCCATATGATATCTATCATAACCTAGACGCGTGGCCTCCCATGTACGAAGGTTTCCTTGAGCACTTCCCAAATATTCTAATTTCTAAAACAGTTTTTGAATATACCTTTATGTAAGGTGTCATTGTGAGGTGATGTCCACGGTTGGAACATGAGTCACATTTGGTATATATTTGTATCCAAACTCACAGCATATGTGTTGTTGTATTTTGCACGACAATTGTTGTAATAAAGTTGTAGTTATTTTCTGTACCATGTATTTGACGACTTAGATTGGGTTGGGTGGAATGGACCTATTTTGGGGTCGTTACAAAATCTTAGTTCGAAACACCATCTGGATTAAAAATGATTTCACAAGTATTTTTGCACTTCACGTTTGTACTAATTCTTAGTTGTGGGGTATAAACTTTAATTCGAGTAATTTCAAGAAAAAATTTGAAAGAAATTTGAAAAAAGTTGAAAAAATTAAATAAATAACTATTTTAATGTCCATTGAACGAAATAACTGGGTATCCAAGCCTCAGAAAGCATCGATATTCATGTTAAAATGTGTGATGGATAAAAGTAGATTGACTAGTATAATTTTGTGGCCTTTGTTACTTGAGTTAGTAAGCCCTTAGGGGTATCTCTACACCTAATGCCCTAAAGTCAATTAGTTTGGGAGTCATTGGTCCAATGCTCACTGCATGAGTAACTTTGAAAAATCTAAGAAAATGAGACATTGCATAAGTCTAGAAAAAAATAAAAAAATAAAAAAATAAAAGAAAAGATAAAAAAAAGAAGAAAAAGAAAATTGAGTTTACTTATTTTCATGGTAAAAATCTCTACTAAAAGTTATATCATATACACATGCATGCATCACATGAAATTAATTTTATGAAAGATGTTGTCTAAAATGAATATTAAGTATTTTTGATAAGGTGAAAGTGTGATTTTGAATTTAATTTTGCTTATGTATAATGCCCATGAATATTTAGAAGTTTTCTTTCAATTTCGTAACTTGTTGAATCAAAAAATATTTTTGAATTTTGTGGGTATATTCACTGCAAACCCTCACGAGACACAACTCGTCTACTTGGAGTAACCTTGGGGTTAAAAGGCTTGTCGAAAATGGAATAATATAATTTTTGTTTTATTTTTATTTTACTCGAGAACGAGCAAAAGCCAAGTATGGGGGTATTTGATAGACACGTAATAAATACATTTTAATATTCTCATATTTATTATTTTACATGCTTATTTATTGGTTTTAAAAAAACATGCTTATTTTATTTAACTAATACATTTTATTTTATTTTATAGAAAATAACATTTATTTTTCTTGGGGAGCAAATAAAGGATTTATATCCAACTTTTATAGTTGGAAAAGGACTCTTGGAGAATTCCCATATAGAGATTGAAGTCAAGAAAGAAAGAGAAGGAAAAAAAGAATAAAAATGTCCAAATTCAATGAATCTAAATCAGGACACACATTTATTTTTCCTATAAATATGTCTCTTGTTTTTAGAGAGAAAGAGTATTAGGTATTGTATTAGTTTATGTTAAGAGTAGAAGTAGATTAAATTACTTTTTCATTGTACGTTCGTTAGATTATTATTAATTAAATAGAGTTTTCTTATTTATTTTTTATCTTTTACTTCTTCTTTATTTTAGTTAGTTTAATTATTTCCATGGCTAGTTAATTTTTTTAATCTAGGATGAAGATGAAATTAAATAATTATTCATGATAATATTTTTCATCTATTCTATTATTTATGCTTTTATGTTTAATTGATTTCGCCTTCATGTTTCGTTATTGAAATACATTCGTTTTATAGTTATTCTGTGATTTTAAATTAATTAAGAGGTTTCGATAGATTATTGTGAAGATATGAGTTTTTCATAATTCATGATTGCTCAAAGAAGTTTTAATGGGTTGTAGTTAATCCTTAAATTTTCATAGTCTATGCTTACTCACGTTAATTGTAAAATTACTAAATTAAAGGGAAGGGAGATCAAAATCATAGTTGAGTTATAAAACTAGAAGAGATTGAATTATATGTTATGTTTATTATTTAATGGATTCGAATTCCTAGATTGTTTCCTCATTATTAGTTTTTATATCCTAGTTAATCAATTCTCAATCTTTATTTCTAATTTGCCCAAAATAGATATTAAAGAAACATTAAAATTAATCTAGTCTATGTGGGTTCGACTTATACTTGTCAGTTCTTCAATTCGACACTGTGCACTTGCAGAACATAATTTTAACACATTAAGTTTTTGATTCCAATTATTATAGAATCCCAGCAGCCACACTAAATACCCTCGTACTTAGCTTTTCCTCGTCCTCGAGTAAAATAAAAATAAAACAAAAATTATACTACCCAATTTTTGTAGGAAACACAATTGCACTTAGCATGTGCAAGAAGCATTTAAACATCAAGGTTACCCCAAGTGGACGAATTGTGTCTCGTGAGAGTTTGCAGTGAATATACCCACAAAATTCAAAAATATTTTTTGGTTCAACAAGTTACGAAAGTGAAAGAAAACTTCTAAATATCCATAGGCATTATACATAAGCAAGATTAAATTCAAAATCACACTTTCACCTTATCAAAAATACTTAATCTCATTTTAGACAATATACTTCATAAAATTAATTTCATATGATGCATGCATATGTATATGATGTAACTCTTAGTAGGGATTTTTACCATGAAAATAAGCAAAATCATTTTTATTTTTCTTCTTTTTTCTTTTTTTTTCCATTTTTTAAAATTTTTTCTTGACTTGTACAATATCTCATTTTCTTAGGTTTTTTAAAGTTACTCATGTAGCGAGCATTGAATCAATGACTCCCAAACCAGTTAACTTTAGGGAACTAGGTGTAGAGACTCCCCTAAGAGCTTACTAACTCGAGTAACAAAGTCCACAAAATTAGACTAGTCAAACTACTTTTATCCATCATACTTTTTAGCGTGAATATCGATGCTTCCTTAGATTTGAATGTGACGCCCCCAAATTCATACACTAATATCTCGAATTTGGTGCTTCACGATCTATCTCTAATAATAACTGAAAAACTCAAACAACAGAATAATAGAATAATTTACATTGATTTATATAAATATTCTCGTCTCAAAGTCTCGCAACCATTACTAACTTAATACATAACTTAAACTGTTACTTAACTTAATACATAATACCGAATAAGTTTTTAATAGATCTCATTTTCTTTTTAATATTTTGATGATAACAAATATGAAGTAATTAAAAAGTTTGTAATTTATTTCTTTTTTATCTAAACTATTTTTGTGATTTTATTTGAATTAATTTTTATTGACTTTGTTGATTTAAATATCAAGTGTTAAATAAATTGATTCATATAAATATCCAAGGCAAGGAGATCCTATTTTTCTTTCAAACTCTCAAAAACGAAATCGGGCCAAAAATTGCTTTACATATATCATAAGTACTACATATATATAAATCATGAATGCATGCATGCGCATATTATAATATATATATATATATATATATATATATATATATATACGGTCCGTCTCTAAAGCGAACCTAAAAAGCGAATCAAAGACGAACCGTCGTCTTTGGTGTCTATCGATAGCCATGTAGTCTTTGGCGACGGGTCGAACCGTCGCCATAGACACCAAAGATGACGGTTCGTCTTTGGTTCGCTCTTTAAGGTTCGCTTTAGAGTCTATATATATATATATATATATATATATATATATATATATATATATATATATATATATATATATATATATATATATATAAAACGTGCAGGTGTGTGTATGTGTTTAAAAATATATAAGTATATATACATATCATATATATAAGTATATATACATATCATGTATGAATAGTATCCATGAATAGTACTCCGGCATGAAAATATTAAAATTTAACAAGAATGTCTAGAAAAATATTTCAGTGAAACGATACTAGATGAAGCGCAAATTTTAAGAATATTCTACTAATTTCAAGGAGTATAGAGGCAATACTTATCAAAATAAGTGTAGATTTAGAAATATGAAACGAAATAATATTACTTATCAAAATAAGTGTAGATTTAGGAATATGAAACGAAATAATATTACTTACATACTACATAGTATGGAAGAAAATATTATTTCTTACGAATATTGAACAAAATAATATCCCTTACGAATACTGAACGAAAATAATATTTCTTACGAATATTGAACGAAGACAATATCCCTTACGAATATTGAACGAAAATAATATTCCTTACGAATATTAAACGAAAATAATATTCTTACGAATACGAAAAATAATATCTCTTCTTAATATGAAATAAATAATACCCCTTACCTTAAAAGGAGAGTATTCCTGACTGGTATGGCGGGGATATTCTTGAAGAAAACTTATACTATTTTTTACACTCAAAACTTCCTTAAACTCAAAAGAAATACGCTCAATATTATAGAAGAAGAATTCTCTAATTCTGGTGTGATTTTCATTTCTAAACTAAGTATCCTATTTATAGGAGAATGACAGAGAACTATTTAATAAAAATAATCACGGGTGCACAGTGCAGGAATCACGGGCGCAATTCACAGGCGAAAATTTTGATATTCACATGATTTTTTACTATGCTACAATATGCAGTACTATGCAAACACTGTGCAGTACTATGCAACAAAATAAAATAAAATATATTCTATTTATAAAAAGTATTATGTTTTATATAAAAAGTTTTCTATTTTATTACTATAAAAAAAATTGAGATAACTTTCTACCGACGATTTTAAAAAATGAGTAAGTGGGGGTCCATGTAATAAGCCAAATTTACAACAAATACTTCATAAAAAACCCTCTATTTATCTCAATTCACTTAGCTTCACTAAACACATTTTTAATAACATTTATTCATCATTAATATTATAACTCACAATACTAACAACCAGATCATTCCTAGGAAAGATGTGACTTTTCGATAAGGACTTCTCCTTATTGGCGCGCAATTAGATGACCAAACCCCTTTCCTTGACAGAACTTTCTAGACGTTATCAATAATATAAATAATAATATGAATAACTATGTTGTCTCAATTATTAATTTAATAGTATAAAATATTGTGCAGATGAAACTGTGACAATACACTACAAAAAAATCAATCATTGTCGACGGTCTATGCCGTCGCCAATGACCCTATGGCCGTCGGCAATGAGGTAATTGGCGATTGCCGACGGCACCCCGTCGCCAATGCCCCCGTCGCCAATGACCCACTTAAAAAAAATTATTAAAATTACAAAATTTCCCCTGTTCATTTACATATACATTGTACCTGTTATAAACTAAAGAAAAACAAATGATGACAATGTACGCATATCAATAACAATCATATCTTTTACTATCAACAATCAATATAATTAGATACCAAACTCAAGTCTGTACAACTCAAAAGCTAAATACAAACATGAAAGTCAAAATATAAATATAAACTAACTACTGCCCAAGATCAGGAATCTCTGTGTCATCGCCTCCGGTCCTATCGCCGGTCCCACCTCCGGTCCCATTGCCAGTCCCATCCTCCATAGTCTCAGCAGTATCAGCCCGGCGATCATAACCATCTCCTCCACGGGCATCGCCTGTGCCGTAATCTCCACCCCCACGAGTCTCATCAACAAGACCCTACAAAATTAAAATATTAATAACGAATTCCAAAATAGAGTATATTTAAATTATTTTAGTTTGTGTTCTACAAGTGTTGGCAAGTTTTAAAACTGGGCGATAACTCGGTCTTCGTATGTCAGAATCGAGTCCCGTAAGTTGTAACGCGTGTCTAATACCTACGCAGTGCTATGTGTGTGTTTGCGTGGCGTTCGGACAGCCGACGCGGGTTTTGGGCTCTTTTTTGACTTTTTGCCTAAGTGTTGGCGAGTTTTGTAAACTGGGCGATAACTCGGTCTCCGTATGTCAGAATCGAGTCCCGTAAGTTGTAACGCGTGTCTAATACCTACGCAGAACTATGTGTGTGTTTGCGTGGCGTTCGGACTGTCGATGCGGGTTTTGGTCTCTTTTTCGGCTTTTTGCCTAAATGTTGGTGAGTTTTACAATTTGGGCGATAACTCGGTCTCCGTATGTCGGAATCGAGTTACGTAAGTTGTAACGCGTGTCATGTAGGATTTTATCTTAAGTTTATCTAAGCAAATACAATTACAAATTACATAAATTAAATAAGGAAACATAGAATTTAATTATTTTTACCTGTCGAATATGTGGTGGGAAGATGTTGGCTAAGACGACTGCACACACGCGGATGGCCTCCTCCCGTACTACACCCATGAGGTCGTCAACAGTAGCTGTAGGATCGATAGAGCCGTGGACAACCTCCTAAGCCAGCTGATAGATCCGCTCGCGTGATTATGTGCCTGACTGCACAATACCGCTCGCCATGTACCCCTCTATGGTCCGCTGGAAGAAGTCGTCGGATAATGAAGGGCCGACGCCCGATCCACTCGCACCACTACCTCCAGTGGGTGGGCGTCGCCGAGATCTCGCAGCAGGGACTAAGGTGTAAGCTGGGACATGAGGAATGCCCACAACTGTACCCTTCTTCGGTCCCCCTGTAGCTTGCAGCCAGTCCTCTATCTCCTCGTCCGCACACGTAGACTCGTCTACTGGACTGTCACCTCTCTTGCTCCTCTGGGCCACTACAAGATCCTCGAATTGTCGCTAAAAAAAACACATTAATAAATGATACACAAAGTATAAAATGAATTAATACAAAAGAATATCCGAATTTTAAATACATACTAAATAAGAGAATTAAATAACTTACAGCAATGCATTCTGTCTCAGGTGAGATATAACCACCGTCACCTTTCTTTTGGTGGGCGTGCCACCAAAACTCCAAGCGGGAGGGTGCATGCTTTAAACTCACCTCAAGTCTCTCTCGGTACAGGTCATACGACTAAGACCCAGTGCAGTGTGGGAGACGACTCTGCTGTCGGGCAGCTGAATGCTGTGCCGACATCTTCTTGAAGGCCTCGTCGTCCCAAATGCTGTACATCTGGTCTCACACCGCAGCAGATATGAAATCTGGTCGGACATCCTTAAGTGTCTGTCCATCAGGCATATTCGTCTGTGCCTTCTTCTTCCAGTCGTAGACCCACTTGTGCCAATTCATCTCTAGGTATCTGTGCAGAACAGTCATGCCATGGGCTTCCTGCTCGTCCTCAAAACGATAATATATCTGCACATTACACATTAAGAAGCTTAGTAGACAACATAAATCAAAGAGGTAACATAAATCAAAGAGACGTGATCAAGTCGTTAACACCGACCTAAGTGAGATCGAAACATATAAGAACAGTCCCAAAACGGGGACTATTTGAGATTCACTCAAACTAAGTGAATCTCAAACGAGTTTCTAAGCTTCCTAAACTATAAGAAAATATGCACGTGTGAAAGTATAATGAGCTGGTAAATTTCTTAACCCACCCTGAAATAGGAAAAAAATAAATAAATTGAGAATTTGAATATGCTTGCAGTTTAATGGACCATCTATATATTACATGTTACATATAAATAAATTAAACTCAAATCAAATCTCTCCAAAACAAAATAATATTCGTCTGTATGTCAAGAGAAGGCATGCAGATATAGATGCAAAAACATATTTCAATTTCAACCAGAAAGATACAATTTTTAGCCAAGACCATAAAGTATATCAATTACCTTTCTTCAGCTATCATGTTAGTCCAAGTATATACCTCTCAAGCCATGACCAAGTATAAACAACTCAAATTAACAAGCAAATGCATTATATAGGGAATAGTTATTATGATGGGTTACTAATGCTTGCAAGTGCGTTAACCAACGAGGGTCGTAAGGTCTAGTAGGTGACTCTGTAATTAATGAAAGAGGTGAAACTTTTCAGGAAAGAACTATTTGCAATATCGAAACTAGATAGCAGAGGATCTCATTGCAAGCCATAACTATAACTAATTCAAGGTCAATGAAAAAGTTGAAAAGCTTTTGTTAGTCAATAAAAATTAGCCTTTATTTTATACTTGATAAGTCATGGCCAATTAGACTTTGCCATCAGACTATCACAGTTGAGACAATTGAGGCAAACAATAGTAACTATATATAACAAGTTGATCAAGTTATAATCTTTAATAGCAGGGTAATGCTCGGAAAATGCTCGAAAGCTATAATGCACCAACAATAGGATGACAAAACTATAAAACGTTTTCATTAGAGCTTAAGTTAACATTCTGTAGGTCACATTTCAAGATACTTTCTTTACTTTCTACAGCAAAAAAGGCAATACAATTTCACCTTTCCCCTTTACCTTTTTTACAGCAAAAATCCAATACAATTTCTGCTTTTCTAATTAATAAACTGCTAATAAATTGCTACTTAACCATAATTGAAGTTTTTTGTATCTGAGAAATCATGGAGTGTACAGTAAGCTTCAGAAACAGCCTCACTTTACCACTATACACATACGCCAATACACAGTCACCAAAGCCTCAAAGACATTACAAATTGTAGAACTATTTTACACAGCACAAATTACAAATTGCTAACACATAATTAATTCTACACTAGTACTGTAAGCTAACATATAATAGAGACGGACAATGCTCAAAAAAGGTAGAATATATATTACTTAGTAGCAAAGACAATAATAGAAGCCTGATAACATAAGAAAATTGAAGACCCAATTAAACCCTAACATAAATAAATTGGAACTTACAAATTAAAGCCTAAGAAAAAAAATTAACTTACTAATTGTTCTCTGAGAAATGGAGAACCAGTAGAACCGACGAAAAGATCAGTGGAGGCAGCAGTTTGCACAGGCCAAGGAAATGGGAGCAAGAAAGGGGAAGGCCAGTCGGTGGGAGCAAGAAATGGAGAGGCGGACGACAACGTTGATGGCGCCGGCGACGGCAGGGATGGTACATAGGCGACGGTAGAGGTGCAGAGGCGACGACGAGGTGCAGAGGCGCTGAGCAGGTCGAGTGGGAGAAAGACAGAAAGTGAACAGAAGAAAAATGAATTTTTGGGATTAAATATAACCTCATTCTCGACGGCAATAAGGATTGACTCAATAGTGATGGCAATGCCGTCGCCTATGACCTTTTCCCACGCGTGCAAAAAAATTCCCACCAAATTTGGACCCGGGAAGGGTTATTCTCGACGGGCTACATTGGCGACGGCTAGGCCGTCGCTAATGAGATCATTCTCGACTGGGATTCTACCATCGCTAATGATGCCGTCGCCAAGGACCTGTTTTTTTGTAGTGAATAATTGAATCAATAATATGAAATACTATGTTGCAATAATTGAATAAAATTGAGTGACTTCTCATGTACGCATCAATAATCAAATATACTGTACAATATCGTGTGCTACTATGCAACCATGCGTATAACTGTACTTTTATCACCGGGTATTTTAACAGTTAACGGTAAAAGTTTTGCCGTTATTTTTATAAAAAATTATTTATGTCCTTTTCTAACTCCGATAGTAATTCTGTTATTGGGTCCACCAATGATTGTGCCATCGTACAAATATTCCCTGATAAAACGAATATTCTCCGACCAAACGAATATTTTATGACAACTTGCTTACTTTGAAAAATTTGTAAATATTATCCACAACTATAACATTATATCAAATCCACACCTTATTACTCAAAATGATATTTAGAGAAAATTAAATCTTTATTTGTAAAAGTTGGGGTCTTACAATCTACCATATGGTTTAAATATCTAATTTACTACTGATGAAGGCTATTGATAATTTAATTATCTTAAGTCATAATATTTTTTGTTGGGCTATTTGTGCTAACCTTTTTTCTTTACAATTCCTTTCAGGCAATAAAAGTGTAGCTGTGATTAGCAGAGAGAACATGGGTATAAAGTGGTGTTTCGAATTAGTTGCAATCCTAATCAAATTATGAAATGGTGTGGCATAATAATTATACTGAGAACTTAAAATGCGTGTGACATATTTTATACATCATTTAATAGTTATATTTGGTGAACCAAATAGGGGGATGCGAACTCGAATTTGAAAGTATCAAAATACACTCCATTAGAATGAGGAGGACATAAATCTTCTCGTGTTCCTTTGAGAACTTGAAATATTTGCTGCTGTATTTTATATAGCATTGTAATAATTTGAGTATGAATATTGTCGTATTATATACACTACAATATTTGTATTGAAACTCACAGTATATGTGTCATCGTATTTTGTACGACAATTCAATAGTTGTAATAGAAAAGTTCGCGTCAGTAGTGTTATTTCTGGCGACCCAAGATGGGTTGTGTGGACCTATTTTGGGGGCGTCACAAAAGTGTTGATAATAACCACATAACCATCTCTAACGTTCAGTTAGTCACTGGACTCAAGTATAATCTTCTATCTATCAGTCAACTCTGTGATAGTGGTTTTAAAATATCTTTTAGTACACATAATTGCTCTATCTTTGATCAAACTGGTAAATTAATTTTAGTTTGTCCTAGATATCAAAATGTGTATACTTGTGACTTAGATGCATATTCTCATTTAGATAACATCTGTCTTGTATATGCAAATGAGGATCCTTGGCTATGACATTGTAGACTAGGACACATCAACATGAAACTTATAAATAACATCTCTTCTAAAGAACATGTTCGTGGTCTTCCTAGTTAAAATTCTTAAAAGATCACATATGTGAAGCCTGTGAACTGGGAAAACAAATTCATGCATCACATAAACCTAAACTTACCATGTCAACTTCTAGACCCTTAGAACTGTTACACATAGACCTTGTTGGACCTATCCCTAAACATAGCATGGGTGGTGTTGTATACATTCTAGTTTTGGTTGATGATTATTCACGATTTACATGAGTTAATTTTCTAAAATTTAAAAATGAGGCCATTAACTCCTTCTCTACCTTGTGTAAAAAGATTCAAAATCAACAGGGAAGCTCTATTATCTATATTCGATCTCATCACGGAAAAGAATTTGACAATTCTGATTTCATTATGTTCTGTGATGAGAACGATATAAATCATAACTTCTCTACTCCTTATACACCTCAGTCAAATGGTGTAGTTGAAAGGAAAAATCGTTCTTTGCAAGAAATGGCTAATACCATGTTGAATGAATATTGTCTTCCAAAATATTTATGGTCTGAAGTTGTGGCAACATCATGTTACATTTTAAACAGAGTTTTCTTAAGACCTATTTTGCTCAAAACTCTCTATGAGCTTTATTATAAAAGAACTCCAAAAATAAACTATTTTCGTGTTTTTGGGAGCAAATGTTTTATTCTAAATACCAAAGGACATTTATTGAAATTTGATCCCAAATCGGATGAAGGAATATTTATTGGATACTCTCTTAATAGTAAAGCATAAAGCGTTTTTAACAAAAGAAGCCTAGTTGTGGAAGAATCAATGAATGTGACATTTGATGAAACTCAGCCTCCTCCAAAATATAAAGAGCTTGTTGACAATGATGTTATCATTGAAGATATTCTTAGAAATATGGAAGAACCAAAACAAGATAATTCATCTCCACCTATTGAAGGGAATCCCCTTGAAAACCCAAACCCTCAGTTAAATGATTTGCCCAAGGAGTCTCACATTATTAAAAATCATCCTATAAAAAATGTAATTGGTAATATTGATAAAGGGATTATCACTAGATCACAAGCACATAATCTAGCTGGTCACTTATCTTTCTTGTCTCAAATTGAACCTAAAAATATAAAAGATGTTTTACTTGATAAAGACTGGATAATGGCTATGCAAGATGAACTTGAATAATTCACTAGAAACAAAGTATGAGAGTTAGTTCCACAACCCGAGGATGTTTCAATTATTAGAACTCGGTGGGTGTTTCGTAATAAACTTGATGAAAGTGGAACTGTTGTACGTAATAAGGCAAGCTTAGTTGCACAAGGATATAATCAATTGGAAGACATTGACTATGATGAAACATATGCTCATGTTGCTAGAATTGAATCTATTCGTATGTTATTAGCATTTACATGTCATAAACATTTTAAGATGTTTCAAATGGATGTCAAATCTGCTTTCTTAAATGGTGTTATAAAAGAAGAAGTTTATGTTAAACAACCTCCTGGCTTTGAAGATTTTAGTCATCCTAAATATGTCTATAAATTACATAAAGCTTTATATGGTTTAAAACATACCCCCAGAGCATGGTATGAATGACTGAGTAAATTTTTGCTAAATAATGGTTTTAAACGGGGTACTGTTGACACTACCTTATTTACTAAAAATAAGGATGATGATTTTCTGATAATTCAAATATATGTTGATGATATTATTTTTGGTTCTACTAACATTACTCTGTGCAATGATTTCTCTAAAAGTATGAGTAAAGAATTTGAAATGAGTATGATGGGAGAATTAAACTTCTTCCTTGGACTTCAGATCAAACAAGGAGAAAAAGGTATTCATATATCTCAATCTAAATACTGTAAAGAAATGATCAAGAAATTTGGCTTAGAATCTGCAAAACCTCTTAATACTTCTATGTCAACTACTGATAAATTAATTGCTGATGAAAATGGAAAAACTGTTGGCTCAAAGAAATACAGAGGAATGATTGGAAGTTTACTATACTTAATTGCCAGTAGACCTGACATTATGTTTAGTGTTTGTAAATGTGCCAGGTTTCAAGCTAATCATAAAGAATCTCACTTGGTCGCAGTGAAAAGGATTTTTCGGTATCTTAAATGAACAACTGAATTAGGCTTATGGTATCCTAAAGATCAACCTTTTAATCTTGTGTGTTTCTCAGATTCTGACTATGCAGGTCATCATATCGATCAAAAAAGTACCAGTAGTACCTGTCAGTTTCTGGGAGGATGTTTAGTTTCTTGGTTCTCTAAGAAACAAAACTCGGTATCCATTTCAACAACTGAAGCTGAATATATTGCAGCTGCACGTTGCTGTGCACAAATACTATGGATGAAACAAACCCTTGCCGACTATAACTTGAAATTTGACTGTGTGTCAATTATATGTGATAATACAAGCACTATCAATCTCAGTAAAAATATAGTTATGCATGCTAGGTCAAAACATATAGACATTAGGCATCACTTTTTACGTGATCATGTTAATAACGAAATTATTAAACTAGAACACATTGACACTAAATTAAATATAGCTGACATATTCACTAAACCACTAAGTTTTGATAGATTTTGCAAATTACGACTTGAATTAGGTATGTTAGATTTTTCTTCTTAATTTCTTATTTGATTAACTTATTTTATGTATTTATTGTTTTATATATATTATTTATATATTTATATGATAAAAATTTTGTTTATAAAACAAAACATTAGTATATTTTTTATAACATTTATTAATTTTTGCTTTTAATTATTAAATAATGTCTAACATTTTAGCCTTTTTAAGTATATATATATACATATATCAAGAGCTGATCTGAACCATTCATTTAAGTGCAAATCCTATGGCTATCTGCTCCAATTGCGCTCTCTCTAATGAACCAATCAGATTCAATCATCAAGGGGCACACGGATCACCACTTGAACCGCTCAATCAAAACTAAGACTCCATCTCAACCGTTGGATCCATGTTATCTTAAGAAGCACAACTGTTCACATCCCAGATTAAATCCAAGCCTTTAATTTCAATTCAGGCCAGATCTCCACCGTTGGATCAACAAGGTGAGTCAAACTATATATATAAAATTTTAATTTTTAATTCATTTCTTATTCTCCTTTCTCTCTCTTCTCAGCTCTCGTCTTTGGTTCTCTCTCTCACCGTCAGAGCAACTCCAGCAGATCGGAGTTGTCAAGATCGTAGACTATATTTAGTCTAGGAAACCAATTTTACTCCACCAGATGGACTATATTTAGTCGACCAACTTTTCCGGCAGCTCGGATGGACTAAATCTGCGAACGAAATCAGGCATACTATATGAATTTAATATAATTAAATGGGAGAGAGAGGATGAAGAAAAAAAAGAAGGAGAAACTCTGTTGAAGAAAAAGAAGGAGAAGCTCGAAGAAAAGGAGATGAAGTCTGATGAGAAGTGAAGATGAAGATGAACGGATAGAATACAAGTACAAGTCCCAACGGATAAAAAAAAAATCAGAACGATAATTAAAATTACCAACGGATAGAAATTGAAAGCATAATTGAAAAATCTATAAATATGTATAATAATTCAATTTATTTTATATCTTTCAATCAATTACTCCGATATTTAGCAATTGGATGTATTTTATTAATAATAGTGTTTATTTTTATTATATTTGATTTTTGTTTTTTATTGATAATATCTCTTTAATTTATTTTTTAGATGGAAAATCATGATCCTCCGATGTATTATTCTTCATTATTATCTGAAGGTTTCTCACTTGATGATCCAAATTTATTGGATGAATTTTCAATTCAAACTGTTGTACCAATTCAGACTCCCGAAAATGAGTCCAATAAAAGAACAGGGAGAAAGGGAAATTACCAATTCATTGATTATTTTAATCTTTTTATATTATAGTCCACGGGATAGTCCATCTGCTGAAAAGATTGAAGACTAAAGGACATTTGCTGATGTCAGATGGACTAAATATAGTCCATCAGATAGTCCATTTGCTGGAGATGCTCTCACTGACTCTCTCATCTCTGTTTCTCTGTCTTCTGGTTCTCTCCCTTAACCCTATTCTATTTTTGATTCTACCTCTTATCTGCTCTATCAAAGCATGTTGAAAGTCATCTCTCTCAATATCTCAGATTCAGTATTGATTTGGTATGTCGATCTGGTTGATCGAATAAAAAAAAGAAAAAGGAGGGTTTCGTTTGATTTCATCTGCTAAGGTCTTTTTATTCATCTCACATTCATCCAAATTAAAAAATCATCAGATCTATGATTTGTATGATTTTCGTTCTATTTGTTTATCTTTTAGGGTTTCGACTGAAAAACAATGGAAATCGTTTCTCTTGATGTTTATTCTCTTGAATCCACTATTTTTTGATACACTAAAAGTTTTTCATTTGGTCTGCAGATCTATTTTAAAAATAAAAACCCTAATTTTTTTTTCATCCGCAATTTCCTTTCTATATTTTCCTCTTCTGTGATTCAAAATCATCAAGTTTTGTTTAAACTTCCACTGGTTCATTATTTTTTTCAGTTTTTAAAATCTTTCTTCGAAAATTTTATGACAAACCTTCATTTTATCCGCTGGTTCATTTTTTTAAAACCTTCATTTCTGACAAACCTTCATTTTATCTGTGAAATTTATGTTTTAAGGTTTCATTTTTTTTAAAGATGATTTTTACTAAAACCCCAATTATTTTGTCTATGCTCGTTTTTTTTTAAAACCCTTGAATCTTAACAATTTTTTTTAATCTCTGATAAACCAATTTTTGTTTCTCAAAAACCCTAATTCTATTTTTTTGTCAAATTTTTTTATATATATTTCTTTTATCAAAAATCTTCAGACCTATTTCTTATTTCAAATATTCTATATATATATATACACACACACACACACACAAACACATCTATTTATATGTGTATATTTCTGCTTCAACAAGTGTGGTTCTCTCTGAGAAAATGTCTAAGGCTGTGCATGTCACCCACTTATGGTTGAACAACTTGAGATATTGTATCTCTGATACACTACACTGGTATCACTTTTGCTTAAAATGCTCTCTCAGGTAAACTCTTTCATATTTTTATCTGTCTCTCTCATAATATACATTGTGTGGATACTGATGTCCACTGGCTTTATTTTGTTTGGCATATATATTGTGTGGATACTGATATCCACTGGCTTTATTTCTTGCACTAACTGATGTTTGCTCAATCCTACTGAGATTTGCTATAAATGCTAGATTTTACATAATACCCGCCTCTCTGGAATTTATTTTGAAATGTCAGTCTTTCTATCTACTGATACAACTCAGCTCTATCCTTCTATGTGAAATAGTTCTTTGCTGTGTTTTACTAAAGAATGTTTTAAATGTTAAATACTACTCCATTCATCTGTAATCATGTTTTAAACTGACTGAACATAATTATTCTCTATGATAGATATATGACATATGGCTGACTCCTTTGTTATTGTTTTCTTACCCTCTTAAATATAAAGATTTAAAAATATCCACTTCACTGTTTAACTTTAATATTTTTTGTTCTTCACTACAGTTCCAGTATGGTCACACTAATTGAGTATATTTACTGCTAATATTAACAAACTGCATTTCGTGCATTTAGAACCATCTTGCCTGCAACATATCATTACATTTGTTTTTCTATATACAAGTTCACTCTCAGTATGGTGCATTCACATGTTCAGTCATTACTTAACTTCATCTTCTCACCTATCTTCTCTGCTTCTCTGTTAATCATGTCTAACATGTTTTCATCTAAACGCAAGAACCTTCCTTTCCATTCTGAATTGCATTTTTCTCATGGTGTTCCTCATCTCACTACTCCATCTGCTCAGGCTAAATACAAAATTATGAGACATAACATGTTTCCAGGGAATGTAATTACCTTTAATAGTTTTCCAGACCTATTTGAAAAAATAAAAAATGTTGGGTGGGATTGTTTGGTAACTTTCTATGATAAGTCTATCTATCCTGGTCTCATATCTGAATTTTACACTCACATGGAATTATCTAAGGATTCTTCTGGTTTGTTAAAAAGCATTACTACTTGTATACAAGGTCACACATATATCATTGATGAACTTTTTCTTCCAACTGCATCCTTTTACTTAGAATTACCTAGGATTAACTCTTATCTTAATCCCTCTGGTATTTTTGTGGAAGAATATATGCTACTTAAACACAATTTGTCTATTGTTACTATTCAAATGGTACCTACTTTACTGTTTGATTTTTCTTGCAAAGTTGGTCTAGAGTTTCTAACTGCTGAGAGTTAATTCCTGGGTAAAATTCTTAGAAATAACTTCATGCCTGTTAGAGATGATAGGAAATTACTGCCTTTTGACATGGAAAATATCAAAAGTATCTTAAATGAGTGCATGCCTTAGAACTTAGCCTACTTTCTATTATCATTTTTTGAATTCTGCTTCCACAACAACTATCTGGGCTTTGGTTTGTTGCTTACTCATATTTTTAATTATCTGGTTATCAATGTGTCACAACATCAGTCTCAACTAGTTCCAACAAGCAATATTGTCTCCCATCTTAACCTTCCACCTCAGTCCTTAATTGTTTTCAAACCTTTTGATCATGAGGTCATCGAGTCTAACATCTACATGGCCACTAATATCGATTCTCTTAATAGCATGAATCAACTTCTTCTACAAAACCAAACTCTTATGTTAGAAAAGTTGGAAGATGTGCAATTATCTTTGCATATTGTTAAGTCCATGGTCTGTTTTCTGATGGAGAACAATAGATTGCTTATGGGTCCCTATCAGTTTCATGCTAATGCTAATGCTGACTCAGCTAATCTTGTACCACAACCATTTCCAAACGATCCAGATGACCACATTCTAGAAATGTCTCAACACTTCTCTCCTTTTAATCATGAGGATATCTAACTATTTGAAATGCTTGTAATATTACTAACTATTTGGGATAATTGTAACCTAACTCTCTTAAACCCTCTCTCTACTACTATTACTACTACCTCTACTGATATGTTTAAATGATATGTTTTGTTACTAACTGTTTGTGCAGGATCATTTGACTAATATTTTATGCAGGATTAGTTCTTTTTCCCTATCATTTTTTATGATGACAAAGGGGGAGAAGAAAAATATTATAAACTGCTATAACTGTAAGACCCCAACTTTTATGAATAAAGATGAATTTATTTTCTCAAAATATCTTTTTGAATAATAAGGTGTGGCTTTAATATAATGTTATAGTTGTGGGTAATATTTATAAATTTTACAAAGTAATCATGTTATCATAAAATATTTAATTGGTCGGGAAATATTCGTTTTATTAGGGAGTAATCGTACGACGACACAATCATTGATGGACCCCAAAATAGAATTATTGTCGGAGTTAGAAAATTGGAAAAATATCTTTTTATAAAAGTAATCACGAAATTTTTACCGTTAACTGTTGATATACCTAGTGATAAATATACAATAATACGCGTGGTTGCATAGTAGCATACAGTATTGATTATAGATGCTTACGTGAGAAGTCATTCAGTTTTATTCAAATATTGTCACAATAATTGCTGCAAAGTATCTCATGTTATTGTTTTAATTATTGTCACAATATTTTATATTATTAAATCAATAATTAAGACGAAAAAGTTATTTATATTATTATTTACATTATTGACAATGTCTAGAATGTTCTGTCGAGGAAAAGGGTTTGGTCACCTAATTGTGAGCTAATAGGGAGAAATCTTTATTAGAAAGCCCCCTATTTCCTAGGAATGATTTGGTTGTTAATATTGCAAGTTATATTATTGATGAATAAATGTTGTTAAAAATATTGAGGAAATTTTTATGAAGTATTTGTTGTAAGTTGGGTTTATTGCATGGATCCTCATTTACCCATTTTTCAAAATCGTCAAGAGAAGGTTATCTCAATTTTGTTATATATATATATATATATATATATATATATATATATATATATATATATATATATATATATACACACACACACACACAGTAAGGTTCAAGAGTATCCACCATAAAGAGCAACTAGGCCTTAAATAACATCCATTTATCAAAACGACGTAGTTTTGGAGGGACGCGGTGGTATTTTTGTAAATACGCGGTGGCATTATAATTATAAAAATGTCACCGCGTCCCTCACGTATTTACAAAAATACCACCGTGTTTTTCCAAAATTACGTCGTTTTGAGGTGGATGCTCTGGTTGCTCTTTTAGGTGGATGCTCTTGATCCTTACCATATATATATATATATATATATATATATATATATATATATATATTAAGTTTTGTTTTTTTATGTAAAATAGAATATATTTTATTTTATTATGCATAGTGTTTGCAAATTAAATCAAAAAAATTCAGTTGACTATTACTGTGCGTCCGTGATTTTTATTTTCAAATAGTATCCTTACATTCTACTATAAATAGGATGTTTAATTTAGAATTGAAAATCACACCAGAATCATAGAATTCTTTTATAATATTGAGCGTATTTTTTTAGAGTTTAAGGATGTTTTGAGTGTAGAAAATAGTGCAAGTTTTCTTCAAGAATATCCCCGCCCTACCAGTTAGAAGTACTCTCTTTTTAAGGTAAGAGATATTATTTTTGTTCAGTATTCGTAAGAAATAATATTTTCTTCCATACTCTGTAGTATATGAGTAATATTATTTCGTTTTAGATTCAGAATTCTACACTCATTTTGTAAAGCATTGCTTCTATACTCCTTAAAATTAGTAGAATATCCTTAAAATTTACGCTTTATCCAGTATCTTTTCATAAAAATATTATTATGAGCATTCTTGATAATTTTTAATCTTTTCATGTCGGGGTACTATTTACGGGATACTATTCTCGAAATACTATTCACAGGGTGCTATTCATTTAGGCACTATTCACCTGGAGTAATATTCATGATAAAAATTGATTTTTTTTCTGTTCAAATTATTTTTGATACAATATTATTTTTAAATTTTATTCCACAAAGCAGTATCATGTTGACAATTCGGACATTATTGAATTCTTGATAAATTAAATTATAAAATCTTTAAAATTTATCCTTTCTCTTATTTAATTGAATTTTTATATCATTGTCATCATCCACATGCTTATATTGTGATGAAAGTCATCTTTGGCCCGTAGTGCATAGATGGTCTGTTGATTGGTATGATTATGACAAAAAATTATTCGGTATAATCATGACCTGTAATATTACAAATGATATGGTAAAAGTCCTCATTGGCCCGTAGGACATTGATGGACAGTTGTTGGCATGATCATGACTATTGGTGATAACACGAATATTCTTGGCCCGTAGTGCATGCGTAATTCGTGGATGTGATACTAATGAATATCCTTGGCCCGTAATGTATGGATAATTCAGTGATGTAGATTATTTATTAAGCTGAGTATCAGCGATAAAATTGATGATAAACTTTTTAAATCATAAAAGATAGTAGATATTATGCTCTAATGGATTGCTTGTTCCGTTGCAGTTAAACTTGTTGTTTATCAGTTTAATACTGTTGAAGGCTAACGATAATTTATTATGCATTATCTTAGTCATAATATTTTTTATTGGGCAAGTTGAGCTCACCCTTTTGCTTTCATTGTTCTCTTCAGGAATTGAGAACGTAGTCGGGACTAGTCAGGAAATGGAGTGACGGTCCGAGATGGTGGCTGTAGTAGTCTTCACTATTTTAAAAAATAGTGTGATAATAATTATAATGAGGACTTTGTTTGAGTTTGGATACTGTCTACGAGATAATATCCGTGTTAAAACTCTCAGCTACGTTTTGTCGTATTGTATAAATGAAGTTTGTATTTAAGTTCTGTACCATGTATTTGGCAACTCAGAATGGGTGATGTATACCTTTTTTGGGGGCGTTACAATAACTGCCTTAACCGTAGCTGCTATAACTGCTTTAGCTATAACTGTTATAACTGCCTTAACTGTTATGAGATTGTACTTAAAGTATTCATAGTTTGAGGGGGAGCTTCCTATTAGTAAGGGATAAAATATTTTTATAATTGTCATCATTAAAAAGGAAAAGATTGATAGATCTCATTTTCTTTTTTATATTTTGATGATAACAATTATGAAGTAATTAAAAAGTTTGTAATTTATTTCTTTTCTATCTAAACTATTTTTGTGATTTTATTTGAATTAATTTTTATTGACCGTAATGATTTAAATATCAAGTGTTAAATAAATTGATTCATATAAATATCCAAGGCAAGGAGATCCTATTTTTCTTTCAAACTCTCAAAAACGAAATCGGGCCAAAAATACATATATATAAATCATGAATGCATGCATGCACGTATTATAATATATAAACGTGCAGGAGTGTGTATGTGTTTAAAAAATATATAAGTATATATACGTATCGTATATATCAATACTAATATATATATATATATATATATATATGTGTGTGTGTGTGTGTGTGTGTGTGTGTGTGTGTGTGTGTGTGTGTGTGTGCAGTGGCGAAGCCAGAAAGTTTCGTCAGTGGGTTGAAATTATTACCGAGTTACAAATAATTTGACGGGTGTTCGGGGACCCCGAGCCAATTTTTTTAATACTTTATACTTTCGAGTATATATATATATATATATATATATATATATATATATATATATATTATAAAAAATATAATGAGTAATAATATATGATATATATACACTATATTGACTTATAATAGACTTTTTTAATCACAATTGTTCATAAGTAAGTAATTCATTATTTATTTTTAAAAATAATATAAATTAGATTATTATTTAGTTTAAAATATTATAAAGAGAGATACATATATTGAGAGGATATAAGTCATATGTGGTTAAAATTTGATTGACAAAATTATTAAATTTTAATTTGACCCCATATAATAGAAAATTTATAAAATTTTAGTGAGGTCAATTTATATATAATACTTAAAATTTTTAAAATTTACCTTACATTATAAAATAATTTTTTTTCCAGTGGGGTTGATTGACCCCACAAAGTCCTATGTGGCTTCGCCACTGTGTGTGTGCAAGTGACCTTCATTTCGGGACAAAGCCACGCGGTGGGATTTAATGCTCTATCTTGACTGAATTTAATGACTAAGTTGATAAGAAAAAGTAGGAACTTTTGAGAGTGGGCTGACATTTAATTTAACAATTCGCGTGAAAATTTTGCCTGCTATATCCGAGCCATTCATTTCAAATTGAAGCAATCCTAGACATGCATTCAAAATCAGTTTTCAAAAATTACCTTGTTGCCCCCAACTTCAAAATTCTATAAATAGGGAGTCTTTTATTCATTTGGTTTTTGCTAATTCACTAGAAAAGAAAAGCTTACTCTCCTTGCCTACATACTCTCTCTAAAGCTTTATATCTTTTCTTACAAAAGTTCTGCTTATTTGAGAAGAAGAAATTGGTCCAAGTAATTGAGATAAGTCATTTGAGTTAGCTTTGTTGAATTGTTTCTTACTTGCTTTATATATATAGATATACGAATATACATTGTTATACACAATTTTATATATCTATATTTCATCTATTTATCAAATAAAAAGATACTTGAATGTTGCAAGGCTACGGAGATACACCTCTACGGAGAGGAATTCGAATCGTACGATTCCTTATAGTCTTAAAGTAATCTTTTATTGATATTATTTTTATAAATATCGTAAAATAGATACGACACTTGATAGTTCAAAGCGACACTGAGATATTTCTCCAAAAAGAGGAATTATCCAAACCGAATTTGAAAATCGTAGTGATCTATTGAAAATATTTATATAAATATCAATTGTGAGAATATAAATTTTGTCATACTTAGATGCCGCAAGGCTACGGAGATATTCCTCTTAAGTGAGGGAATCGAATCGTACGATTCTTTATAGTACTAAGTGACTATATTTATAAAATCACATAATTGATAAAATATTGTTATATATTATTTGAGTTAAACAAATATATTTGTTATATCAAATAGTGCTTAACTGATTAAATTATTATACTTGATAAATAATGTTTAAATTGATTTATTCTTTTTATACACAAATATTGCAACAAAAAATCATTCATATACTTGATAAAGAATATCTGAGAAACAATTTTGTTTAATCCATAGAAAAACACTCTTTATTATAAAGAGTAAATAATTCTTAATAAATTGCATTAAATTATATATCTGCTTAAATAAAAGAATTTTTGAACTAAAGCTAAAATTGACTTATTTGCTTATTCAAGAAGCATCTCTCAAAAACAAAAAAGTTATTTAAAGTTTTATAACTGTGCATAAATTATATATTTGCTTAATCAGAAGCATTATTTGATCTAAACATAAATTACTATCTGTTTACATAGAAGCATATTTTTTTAAGTATAAAAGTCTTTGAACTTTTATAAATATATTTGCTATTTAATTGACATCTGCTTATTTAAAGAAGCATCAATCTGTACTAAATTCTTATCTGCTTATTTAAGAAGCACATTATTGTAAAATCATTTGTAAAAAGAGAAAAGGTCAGAGTTAGTTTATTTTATGTACCTGTTAGGAAGAAGAGTAATTCTTCGAACAAGACCAGAGTCTTAGAGAGGTCAGTTGGAAGTTGGGTCTCTAGTGTACTTGTGAGGTGAGGAAAAAACTGTTGTTTCAAGACCAGATCATAGAATAGAACTAAACTCAAAAGAAGTACAACTAAGCTTGAGGAGGGAGCGGGGAGCTTGCTGTCCAAGATAGATTAGTTGAAAATAGTTAGAAGGTTGTCTATAAAACTTTGTAATGGCTTCTCCGCCTGTTAAAGGAGTATTTATTATTGATAGTAATAGGATCTCAAGTTCCAAGTAGGAACTTGAGATTGGACGTAACAACATACCAAGGGTGATTGTTGTGAACCAGATAAATCTCTGTGCATTGTGTGATTGAATTTTTTACTGTCATGCATCCTAATTTCTAAAACTGCAAATTAATTATTAAAAATTCAAAAAGGCCTAATATAATTTTTAACCTGTAATAATCTATTTAACCCCCCTTCTAGATTATTATTGGACTTTCAATTGGTATCAGAGCGGTGCTTTTTAACTTGTTTGTTGAGTATATACAGGCATATCTAAGAGTAGATCTATGGCCTACAATGCTACTGGTTGCGAAGAAGGACTATCAATGTCCAGACCTCCTCTATTTGATGACAACAACTTTGCCACCTGAAAAAACAGATTTAAAATCTATGTCAAATCTCAAGGAATCAAAATTTGGTGTGCTATCGAACGAGGTGTAAATGTTCCAACAAAAATTCAAGGAGAAAAGACTGCCGAGAAAGATATCTATGAATTCACCACTGAAGAAGAAGAGACTATGAATATAGCATCTCGAGCTAAACAAGTATTAACAAGTGCCTTGATTGAAAAAGAATACAAAAGAGTCAGTAACTGTAAAAATGCAAAAGAAATATGGAAAAAATTAATTGTAACCTATGAAGGTACCAATCATATCAAAGAAGCCAGAAAAGATGCACTTGTGAAACCCCAAATTTTATGAAATAAAAGTATTCAATTTTTCTATTTTAGTAAATAGTTAAATTGATAAAAGTTTAAAGTTAAGGGTAATATGTGAATTTTTTTTTTGCAAAGTAAGTAAGTTGATATAAAATATTCGTTGTGTCGGGAAATATTCTTTTTGTCAGGGAATATCCGTACGACGGTACAATCATTGGTGGACCCCACAACGGAATTATTGTCGGATTGAGAAAACGACAAAAATATTTTTATAAAAAGAACGGTGGAAGTTTTACCGTTAACTGTTGAAACACCCGGTGTTAAAAGTAGAGTAATATGCGTGGTTGCATAGTCGGACAAGGTATGGATTATTAATGCCTACGTGCGAAGTCACTCAGTTTTATTTTTAGTATTATTAATATAATAAAACAGAAATTTTTTTTATATAAAACAGAATACTTTTATAAAGTTATTCGTTTTATTAGACTATAAATAGAATATATAATATTCTATTATGCATAGTATTTTACATAGTAATATCTTTTTATATAAAACAGAATACTTTTATAAAGTTATTTATTTTATTAGACAATAATTAGAATATATTATATTTTATTATGCATAGTGTTGCATAGTGCCTGCATAGTATTTTGCATAGTAAAATTTTTTTTATATAAAATAGAATACTTTTATAAAGTTATTCGTTTTATTAGATTATAAATAGAATATATTATATTTTATTTAAAAGATTTTGCTTTAAATATGGACCGTCCGATTAAAAATAAATCAATCTGGACCGTTCATGAATTAGTTACTATGCAGTCCATTCTTCTATAAATAGAAGCTCATTCCTTCATTATTTCTTACGAATTCACTGAAACTCTAGAGAGAGAAACAATAGAGAGAGTTCTTCTTCTATAATCTTGAGCGTATTTCTTTAGAGTTTAAGAAAGTTTTGAGCATAGTGCAAGTTTTCTTCGAGTATATCATCGCCCTACCAGTCGAAATACTCTTCTTTTACGGTAAGAGATATTATTTATTGTACTCGTAAGGGGTATTCTTTCTTTCTTATTCATGAAGAGAACTTCTGTTATTCCATTCTTTATTATTCTGTTGGAATAACCTGTATACGCGGGCTACCCTATACTTGGTGAAATTCTTCTGTTATTCCATTTTTATTATTCTGTTGGAACATCCTGTCTGTGCATTTTACGCCGGACCTGGTTCCGTATTTATTATTCTGTTAGAATATCATGTTTGTGCATTTTACGTCGGACCTGGTTCCGTCTTTATTATTCTGTTGGAACATCCTGTCGGTGCGAATTTTGCCTGACCTGGTTCCATTATTTATTATTCTGTTGGGAATAACCTGTCTGTGCAGTCTATCGTGCGCATGGTGAATCCTCATGTTATTCCATTCTTTATTATTCTGTTGGAATAACCTGTCTATGTGGATTATCACATGCATGGTGAATGATCCTTTATATTCATTCCTTATTAAATTGTGAAAATGATCTGTCTAAGGATTAACGCATGGCGGCGAAAATCTATTTGTAATTTTATATATTCTATTATACTCAGTTGGTTAAAATTTTGGCTTCTATACTCCATGAAATTAGTGGAATATCCTTGATATTTGCGCTTTATCTAGTATCTTTTTATGAAAATATTCTTCTGATCATTCTTAAATTTTTACTCCACAAAGCAATATCATGTTGATAATTTGGACGTTATTGGTTCCTGGATAAATTAATTCTTGAATTTGTTTTATTGAATTATTATGTTATTGTCATCATCCTCATGTTTATATTATGTTGAAAGTCATCTGTGACCTATAGTGCATAGATGGACTTGGTGTGATTATGACCAGGGATTATTCGGTATAATCATGACTGCAATATTACAAATGATATGGAAAAAGTCATCATTGGCCCGTAGTGCATTGATGGACAGTTTTTGGTATGATTATGGCTATGGATTCTCTTCGGCCAAGGGTGCAAAGATGAATTATTTTATGGCATGATCAGGACCGTTGATGAAAACACGATTATCTTTGGCCCGTAGTGCATGGATAATTGTGGTCGTGACACTAAAGAATATCCTTAGCCGTAGTGCAGGGATGATTCGATGAGGTGGATTAATTATTGAGCTGAGTCTCAGCGATGAAATATTAATTCATGGATGTGATAATAATGAATATCTTTGGCCGTAGTGCATGGATAATTCATGGATGTGATACTAACGAATATCGTTGGCCGTAGTGCATATATAATTCGATGATGTGGATTATTTATTAAGTTGAGTCTTAGCGATAAAATATTGGTTATACACTTTTAATTTGTAAAAGATAGTAGACATCATACTTTACTTGACTCTTCTAAAATATAGTTGTATGTCTTTGGCTTGTAGTGCAGAGATGAATTGTTAATGAATATCTTTGGCCGTAGTGCAAAGATGAATTAATTAGTATGATTATGAGCCGGAATTGTGATTTGGTATATGTAAGACCCCAACTTATTAATGAATAAAATTAAATTTTCTCTAAATATTATTGTGAATAATAAGGGGTTAATTTGATATAATACTTTGGTTATGGGTGAAATGTGCAAATTTTGCAAAATAAGCAAGTGGTTATAAAATATTTATTTTTGGTCGGTGAATATTCGGTTGGTCGTGGAATATTCTTGCTGTCGGGGAATATTCGTACGACGACGCAGCCTTGTGTGGGCCCCATAACGGAAAGCGATTGGATGAAGAAAACGACAAGTATAAGTTGTTTATAAATAACGGCGTAGTTGTTACCGTTAATACTGTTGGAATACCCGGTGGTTAAAATACAGTAGCACACGGTATTGCACCAATTATTGATTCTTACGTAAGAAGGCACTACTCAATAATTGTTACAGTAGTTATTATTCAATATTTTATTTTATTGATTCAATAATTGCTGCGTTGATATTTTATATTATTGTTGTTTCAATAATTGTTGCTGCACAGTATTTTCATTTATCAGATCAATAATTCATATTATTTGAATAATATTATTAGATAACATTATTGGCAATGTCTAGAAAGTTCTGTCTAAGGAGAGGTTTGGTCATCTAATTGCGCGCCAGTAAGGAGAAATCCTTATTGGAAAGCCCCCTCTTTCCTGGGAACGGCCTGGTTGTCATAAATGTGATTCTGTAATATTATTTGTGAATAATTAATTATTGATTCATATGATAAGGAAATATTTATTTTATGTGGATATAAATGAGGGATATATTTTTGTGGTTAAAAATGAAGGAGTTAATGTTGAGGTTTTTATCAGTATTTTTGTCGGAATGGAGGTATTAAAAATCAGGGTTTTTGAGATATTTTGCGGGGGTTATAATTTTTAATCCGACCGTTGGATCGTGGTAATTTTTGGATATGTTATACATATATAAGTTGAGTATATGTCCACAAATTTTGAACCGTTAAAAATGAACGTATGATTTATTACGAATTTTACAAGATGACTGGTTCAGAAATTGTTGAATTTTCGGAGTTTATCATTTTGGTGGAAAATTCTAGAATTGGTGGGCCCCACTTGTGGTTGGTGAAGAAATGTGCTGAATTATATTTCAAATGTGGTGGGTGGGAATAGTAGCAGGTAAAGCCATCAGGTTGCAGGTCAAACCTACCAAAATTTTCCTATAAATAGAGGGCTAAGTTAGAATTGAAAATCACACCAGAAACAAGTTTTCTCTCTTTCTCTCTCTAGATTATTGAGTGTATTTTGTGAGTATTTAGATACTTTGAGAGTTTCTATTCATCAGAGCAAGTTTCTTTCAGCCTTATACCGGTATTCCGACCAGAAGTACTGATATTTTGAGGTAAGGGATATTATTTTCTTCTTAATGATATTATTTTCTTCAATATCATTATGCTGAAATATTGATATGAGTTTTTATCAAATTTGGAACTTTTTGTGTCGGGGGTTACTATTCACGTATACGGCACTATTCACGTATACGGCACTATTCACGAATACGGCACTATTCACCGAAAAATAAAATTTTCTCTTTTTGTCCAAGATGTCTATTATGGTTACTATCTTTGATTGTATCCATGTTTTGATCTTTATTTTTGAATTCTGCTTCACAATTGATTATTATGAAGTATTATTGATCTTGGATAAACTGTTATACGAATCCCTACTATTTGTCCTTCTGTCTCATTGGATTCGTTCTCTTTAAGATATTTTTCATCATCCTCAGTCCTAAATGATGATATTACTGAATATCTTTGGCCTGTAGTGCAAAGATGTATAATTACTTGATGAATATCTTTGGCCTGTAGTGCAAAGATGAACAGGTGTTGAGATGAACATGACCGACTGATGATACAAATGAATATCTTTGGCCTGTAGTGCAAAGATGAATATTTGGTTAAAGATGATTATTAATTGATGTTACAGGGATAAAATATTGATGATGGACTTTTAAATCTTAGAAGATAGTAGAATTCTTTCTCTACTTGACTCTTCTAATGGTTTGCTGTTTCCGCTGCAGTTGTTGATCTAAAACTTGTTGTCGATTATATTTTATCAGATTTTTCCCTGTTGAAGACTAACGATAATTTGTTGTATATTATCTTAGTCATAATATTCTTTACTGGGCTAGTTGAGCTCACCCTTTTCCTTTTTGTTCCATTTTTCTTCTCAGGAGGTGAGAACATAGCAGGATCTAGTCGGGGTATGGAGTGATGGTTCTAGAAAGATGTTTTAGCAGTCCTCACTATTTCTGTAAAATAGTGTTTGAATAATTGTAATGAGGATTTATTTGAGTGTGGATATTGTCTAGAAGACAATATTTGTATTTAAACTCACAGTATGTGTTGTCGTATTTTGCACGACAATTGTATTATTGAAGTTGTAGTTTGCTTTCTGTACCATGTATTTGGCGACTCAGAATGGGTGTTGTATACCTATTTTGGGGGCGTCACAGTTGGTATCAGAGCTTAGGGATATGATCCCTGGCTGAGATGTGAGACAAGAACTAGGAGGGGAGAGACGGGGAATTCCTTCGCTAGTATGACCTGACTAAGTTTATTTGGTGTTTATTTGGTCGGTCAGAGTATAGGGATAATATATGACATGACTATTAACCCTTGTTTTATGGCAGTATTTAAGAATGGCAGCTGAGAACGTTAATAATGGAGTAAATCAGACCGTGGAGACACCTTTGATCACTACCCAGGGGAACGTGCAACAGGAAGGCAATATTCCTCCTGTAAACAACGTTACCGAGCAAACGATGAATGATGGAATGTTTAGGAGCTTTTTGCAGTTCATGCAAAATCAGACGAGGGAGACTCGTGTGCAGAATACGGGTGGAAATGATAACAACGCGCGGTTTGTCACAGCTAAGCAGTTCAAAGAATTGGGACCACCAGAATTTAAGGGAAAGCCGGATCCGATCATGGCGGAAACGTGGGTCAAGCAAATTACCAAGATATTTGATGTCTTGGGATGCACGGAGGAACAGAAGGTTCCATTCGCCACATTTATGTTCCGCGGTGAGGCAGACTACTGGTGGGAGTCTGTGAAGCGTACCCAGCCTGACGCACTCAACATGTCCTGGGAAACATTTCAAAAACTGTTCAATGACAAGTACTTTCCTGAAAGTATTCGTCATATGAAGGAGGTTGAGTTTATTAGACTGGAACAAAACAACATGACGGTGTCCCAGTACGAGGCGAAGTTTGCAGAGTTATCCAGGTTTGCACCTCATTTGGTCGAAAATGAGGAACGAATGACAAGGATGTTTCTGAGAGGTCTAAAACCCGAGATTCGGCAATATCTTATCTCTCATAAATTTTCTTTATATTCAGATGTTGTAAACAGGGCTCAATTATTAGAGCGAGATAATGAGTATGTGCAACCGAGGGACCACAACCAGGGTCATACCGGTGGCGGCAGTCATCGAAGCAATGAAAACCAGCAGGGAGGAAAACATTCGGACAAAAGCGGTAACCACTCTGGTGGTAATCGTGGTCGTGATAATAGAAGGAGCGAGTCGGGAGGAGATTTCAAGAAGAGAAGGTACAACAATGATAACGTGAAGACGTCAGCACAAACATCAACTGTTTCTAGGGGAGGAGAACGACCACCGGTCGTATGTTACAAATGTGGGAAAGAGGGACATATCAGCCCAAACTGCCCACAACAATCCAAGGTATGTTATAACTGTGGAAAGGAAGGTCATATAGCTCGAGAGTGTTCTGTAGCAAAACCAAGTTCAGCGGGGATGGTGACTCCAAAAGTTATCCCGGATAAGTCGAAATCAGCGGTTCCTGGAAGGGCGTTTGTCGTTACTGGCCAAAACGCGAGAAACCCGAACGAGGTGATCACGGGTAAGCTAATCTTGAATTCTTGCGAAGTTTATACTTTACTAGATACCGGTTCTACCCATTCTTTTATCTCTCCTGCTTGTGCTCAACGTTTAAACTTGACTCCGGAGAAATTGGACTTTAACTTATCTGTTGAAACTCCGTTGGGTGAAACCTTCGTTACATCTACAGTTTATAAATCTTGCATGATCCAAGTTGGCACTATCACATTACCTGTTGATCTTATCTCTTTAAAGATACTTGCTTTTGATGTGATTTTAGGAATTGATTGGTTAACCACTCATCATGCTAAAATTGATTGTTTTCGTAAGGTTGTTAGTTTTCATATTCCTAACCAACCTGTCATACGAATTCAAACTACTAAACCACTAAAATCAGTCACTGTCATATCAAGCCACAAAGCTATTCGTTTATTGAAAAACGGATGTCAAGCTTTCTTAGCCCATGTTATGGATTTGAACAAAGACAAGTCAGATTTGAATAATATTTCTATTGTTAGAGAATTTTCCGATGTATTTCCTGAAGAACTTCCCGGTCTACCCCCGGAACGAGAAATTGAATTCTTTATTGACCTTGAACCCGGTACAAAGCCCATTTCTAAAACCCCATATCGAATGGCTCCTATTGAACTTCAGGAGTTAAAAGTCCAACTACAGGAGTTGTTGGACATCGGTTTTATTCGTCCTAGTACGTCTCCTTGGGGTGCTCCTGTTTTATTCGTAAAGAAGAAAGACGGGAGTATGCGACTTTGTATTGACTATCGAGAATTGAACCATGTCACCATCAAGAATAGGTATCCGCTACCTCGCATTGATGACCTGTTTGACCAGTTGCAAGGAGCACAATTCTTTTCAAAGATCGATCTTCGTTCTGGATATCATCAGCTGAAGATTAAAACTGAGGATATTCCAAAGACTGCCTTCAGAACTCGGTACGGGCATTATGAATTCTTAGTAATGTCTTTTGGATTGACTAATGCTCCTGCTGCCTTCATGGATATGATGAACCGTGTATTCAAAGAATATTTGGATCAGTTCGTTGTTGTCTTTATTGATGACATCCTCATCTATTCCAAAAGCCGTGAAGATCATGAGCGCCATTTGAAGCTGGTACTGCAAAGGCTTCGTGAAAACAAGCTATATGCCAAACTGAAGAAATGCGAGTTCTGGCTTGAGGAAGTAGCATTCCTTGGGCACGTGGTGTCAAAACATGGAGTATCTGTCGACCCGGCGAAGATTGAAGCCATACAAAGTTGGGAGCAACCGAAGTCGGTAACCGAAGTACGTAGCTTTCTGGGCTTAGCTGGTTATTATCGGAGATTTGTGGAAGGATTTTCTCGAATCGCTACTCCGTTAACTCAGCTGACTCGGAAAGATACAAAATTCGTATGGAGTGAGGAATGCGAGAAGAGTTTCCAAGAACTCAAGAGGAGACTCATTTCGGCACCTGTTCTGACAATACCATCTGGTTCGGATGGATTTGTTATCTACAGCGATGCTTCAGGCAAAGGGTTAGGATGTGTTCTCATGCAACATGGGAAAGTCATAGCCTATGCCTCACGACAACTCAAAGAATATGAGAGGAATTATCCTACTCATGATTTGGAGTTGGCAGCAGTCGTTTTTGCGTTGAAGATCTGGAGACACTACCTGTATGGGGAGAAAGTGGAGATCTATACAGATCATAAAAGCCTCAAATATTTCTTCACCCAAAAGGAACTCAACATGCGGCAACGACGTTGGCTCGAGCTGTTGAAAGATTACGATCATACCATCCAATATCATCCTGGAAAAGCAAACGTAGTAGCTGACGCATTGAGTAGAAGATCATATGCGGGTACGAGTGCAATGTTGTTAACACAAAGGCCCATTTTGTATGACTTGCAAAGGATGGAGATAGAGATGAAGGCTCCAAGTACCCACATGATGATATCAAATATACGAGTAGAACCGACTTTAATCGATAAAGTTAAAGCTGCTCAAGCTACGGATATAGAGCTGATGCGTATGAAGAAGAAAGTGCAAGAAGGTGCTATTCCAGAAGCAAGAATCGATGAAGAAGGAATACTTCGAGTCAACTCCAGACTTTGTGTTCCTAACGATTTTGACTTGAAGCATAGAATAATGATGGAGGCACACAACACACCGTTTGCAATCCATCCTGGGAGTACCAAAATGTATCACGATCTTCGACATACATTTTGGTGGAGCAATATGAAAAGAGAGATCGCGGAGTTTATCTCGAGATGTTTAACTTGTCAACGTGTAAAAGCGGAGCATCAAGTACCAAAGGGTCCATTGCAACCACTTGAGATTCCGAAATGGAAGTGGGAACACATTACTATGGATTTTGTTACAGGTCTTCCCAAGGTTTCTCAAGGCATAGATGCGATTTGGGTTATTGTTGATAGATTAACCAAGTCCGCTCATTTCTTGCCGATACGTGAGACTTATTCCCTTGAACGTCTTGCTAGTATGTACGTGAACGAGATTGTGAGATTGCATGGCATGCCAGTATCCATAGTTTCGGATCGTGACCCAAGATTCACTTCACGATTTTGGGTTAGCTTGCAGAAAGCTATGGGCACGGATTTACGATTCAGTTCAGCATACCATCCTCAAACGGACGGACAATCAGAGAGGACTATTCAAACTCTTGAAGATCTATTAAGACTTTGTGTCTTAGATCTCAAAGGGAGTTGGGATAAGTACCTACCATTGGTGGAATTCTCCTACAACAACAGTTATCAGGCGAGCATAGGTATGGCTCCATTTGAGGCGTTGTATGGAAGAAAATGTCGTTCTCCAGTATGCTGGGACGAGGTGGGTGAAGCAACATTGTTGGGACCAGAATTGGTACGCATTACTACAGAGAAGATCCAAACGATTCGACAACGTATACAAACGGCACAGGATCGACAAAAGAGTTATGCGGATCTTCATCGGAAGGACGTGGAATTTAATATTGGGGATCATGTATTGTTACGTGTTGCACCATGGAAGGGAGTTACAAGATTTGGGAAGAGAGGAAAGCTCAATCCAAGATTTGTTGGTCCATTTGAGATTCTTGAGCGAATAGGAAATGTGGCATATAGACTCGCATTACCTCCAAGCATGTCTCGTGTTCATAATGTTTTTCACATATCTATGCTTCGTAAATATGTTAAAGACCCGAACCACATTATTGAGTTAGAACCAGACGAGATAGCTGAAGATTTAACGTACGAGGAGGTACCTGTTAAGATCTTGGATAGGAAAGAGCATGTCCTACGCACGAAGGTTATACCACAAGTTAAGGTTTTGTGGAGAAACCATGCTATTGAAGAAATGACCTGGGAGTTGGAATCAGAAATGAAAGCGAGGTATCCTCACCTTTTTGAAACATCAGGTACGTACGTCAATTTCGAGGACGAAATTTCATAAGGAGGGGAGGTTGTAAGACCCCAACTTATTAATGAATAAAATCAAATTTTCTCTAAATATTATTGTGAATAATAAGGGGTTAATTTGATATAATACTTTGGTTATGGGTGAAATGTGCAAATTTTGCAAAATAAGCAAGTGGTTATAAAATATTTATTTTGTCGGGAATATTCGTTTGGTCGTGGAATATTCTTGCTGTCGGGGAATATTCGTACGACGACGCAGCCTTGTGTGGGCCCCATAACGGAAAGCGATTGGATGAAAAAAACGACAAGTATAAGTTGTTTATAAATAACGGCGTAGTTGTTACCGTTAATACTGTTGGAATACCCGGTGGTTAAAATACAGTAGCACACGGTATTGCACCAATTATTGATTCTTACGTAAGAAGGCACTACTCAATAATTGTTACAGTAGTTATTATTCAATATTTTATTTTATTGATTCAATAATTGCTGCGTTGATATTTTATATTATTGTTGTTTCAATAATTGTTGCTGCACAGTATTTTCATTTATCAGATCAATAATTCATATTATTTGAATAATATTATTAGATAACATTATTGGCAATGTCTAGAAAGTTCTGTCTAAGGAGAGGTTTGGTCATCTAATTGCGCGCCAGTAAGGAGAAATCCTTATTGGAAAGCCCCCTCTTTCCTGGGAACGGCCTGGTTGTCATAAATGTGATTCTGTAATATTATTTGTGAATAATTAATTATTGATTCATATGATAAGAAAATATTTATTTTATGTGGATATAAATGAGGGATATATTTTTGTGGTTAAAAATGAAGGAGTTAATGTTGAGGTTTTTGTCAGTATTTTTGTCGGAATGGAGGTATTAAAAATCAGGGTTTTTGAGATAGTTTGCGGGGTTATAATTTTTAATCCGACCGTTGGATCGTGGTAATTTTTGGATATGTTATACATATATAAGTTGAGTATATGTCCACAAATTTTGAACCGTTAAAAATGAACGTATGATTTAATACGAATTTTACAAGATGACTGGTTCAGAAATTGTTGAATTTTCGGAGTTTATCATTTTGGTGGAAAATTCTAGAATTGGTGGGCCCCACTTGTGGTTGGTGAAGAAATGTGCTGAATTATATTTCAAATGTGGTGGGTGGGAATAGTAGCAGGTAAAGCCATCAGGTTGCAGGTCAAACCTACCAAAATTTTTCTATAAATAGAGGGCTAAGTTAGAATTGAAAATCACACCAGAAACAAGTTTTCTCTCTTTCTCTCTCTAGATTATTGAGTGTATTTTGTGAGTATTTAGATACTTTGAGAGTTTCTATTCATCAGAGCAAGTTTCTTTCAGCCTTATACCGGTATTCCGACCAGAAGTACTGATATTTTGAGGTAAGGGATATTATTTTCTTCTTAATGATATTATTTTCTTCAATATCATTATGCTGAAATATTGATATGAGTTTTTATCAAATTTGGAACTTTTTGTGTCGGGGGTTACTATTCACGTATACGGCACTATTCACGTATACGGCACTATTCACGAATACGGCACTATTCACCGAAAAATAAAATTTTCCCTTTTTGTCCAAGATGTCTATTATGGTTACTATCTTTGATTGTATCCATGTTTTGATCTTTATTTTTGAATTCTGCTTCACAATTGATTATTATGAAGTATTATTGATCTTGGATAAACTGTTATACGAATCCCTACTATTTGTCCTTCTGTCTCATTGGATTCGTTCTCTTTAAGATATTTTTCATCATCCTCAGTCCTAAATGATGATATTACTGAATATCTTTGGCCTGTAGTGCAAAGATGTATAATTACTTGATGAATATCTTTGGCCTGTAGTGCAAAGATGAACAGGTGTTGAGATGAACATGACCGACTGATGATACAAATGAATATCTTTGGCCTGTAGTGCAAAGATGAATATTTGGTTAAAGATGATTATTAATTGATGTTACAGGGATAAAATATTGATGATGGACTTTTAAATCTTAGAAGATAGTAGAATTCTTTCTCTACTTGACTCTTCTAATGGTTTGCTGTTTCCGCTGCAGTTGTTGATCTAAAACTTGTTGTCGATTATATTTTATCAGATTTTTCCCTGTTGAAGACTAACGATAATTTGTTGTATATTATCTTAGTCATAATATTCTTTACTGGGCTAGTTGAGCTCACCCTTTTCCTTTTTGTTCCATTTTTCTTCTCAGGAGGTGAGAACATAGCAGGATCTAGTCGGGGTATGGAGTGATGGTTCTAAAAAGATGTTTTAGCAGTCCTCACTATTTCTGTAAAATAGTGTTTGAATAATTGTAATGAGGATTTATTTGAGTGTGGATATTGTCTAGAAGACAATATTTGTATTTAAACTCACAGTATGTGTTGTCGTATTTTGCACGACATTTGTATTATTGAAGTTGTAGTTTACTTTCTGTACCATGTATTTGGCGACTCAGAATGGGTGTTGTATACCTATTTTGGGGGCGTCACAGTATAACCATGATTTTTGATGTTTCAGGTGAAGATAGGTGATGAAAATTATCTTCGTCCTGGGTGCGAAGAGGAATTTAGAATCACAATTATGATTATGAGTGATTCATATGATTGTGGACACGAATTGTTGATTGATGTTACAGGGATAAAATATTATTGGTGGACTTTTAACATGGAGAAGATAATAGACCTGATGGTCTATTTGACTCTTTTAATGGATTGCTCGTTCCGCTGCAACTATGGTTGAAAACTTTTATCATCTACCATATGTTCTAAATCACTGATTTATTAATGATGAAGGCTATTGATGGTGTAAATTAGCTTTAGTCATGATATTCTTTTCTGGGCTAGTTGTGCTCAACCTTTCTGCTTCACAATTCCTTTCAGGTAATAAGAGTGTTGCCGGGTCGAGTGGGGATAACAAGGGAATAGAACGGTGGTTTGTAGCTGTGGAGGTTCTCCCTAAACAGTATAGAAAAGTGTGTTATATTTTATACATCATTTAGTAGTTATATTTGGTGAATCAAATAGGGTGAGGCAAACCCAACTTTGGAAGGGTGTTTTGTCACTATCATACAAGATGTCTAATGACTTACAACCTCGTGTTCTCATAAGACATGATTGTGCACATCCACTTGCTGAATATATCTACGAGCACTACCTATATGATCTTGGAGTTTATTTGAAGTATAATTTTCACTTGGAGACAACGGAGATATTTATATGTCAAGAGAAGACTCACCATTGGAAAGAAGATGATAGTAATCTTCTTATTTTTCTTTGGAGACTTTTGGGTCAACCAAGGATAATTCTGTGGACATATGATATCTATCATAACCTAGACGCATGACCTCCCATGTACGAAGGTTTTCTTGAGCACTTCCCAAAGATTTTAATTTCTAAAACAGTTTTTAACTATACTTTTATGTAAAGTATCATTGTAAGGTTGTGGTCGAGGTACCATGAGAGTTGCATACATTTGTATTAAAACTCATAGTTAACTGTGGTCGTATTCTATACGACTGTTCAACAGTTGTATATATGAAGTTGTATTTGAATTTTGTACCATGTATCTGGCGACTCAGAATGGGTGATGTATACCTAATTTTGGGGGCGTCACAGCACTAATCCAAGAATATGAAAGCTTTAAACTTGAAGAAGGAGAAAAGATCATTGATATGGAAACACATTTTTCCAGAATCATTGATAAGCTAGAGTAATTGGGAAAGGCATACACTACAAATGAAAAAAACAGAAGAATTCTCAAAGCCCTTCCATCCATATGAAAAATGAAGGTTACAGCAATCAAAGAAATGAAAGATCTAACCACATATCCTATGGATAATCTCATTGGAAATCTTCGTGCCCACGAAGTCGACATGCTCATCGAAAAAGCCGGATCAGACACAGATCTCAAAAAGAAAGGAATCGCCTTCAAAGCCCTTCTGTTAGACCAAGAAAGCGACGATGAAGAACTAAATGAAGAACACCTAAGTCTAGACAACAATGAAGTTGCTCTACTATCTTGACAACTCAGGAGAGTAATTCAAAGCAAGGAAAGAAAATATGGCAAAGGCTTTATGAAGACAAACAACAACTTCAATAACTTCAAAAGCAAACAAATTTTCAAGCCAAAGACGCAAGGAGGAAATTTCAAAGCAAATAACAACAACTTCAGAAGTACCAACTCAAATGAAAATTCAAACATATGATTTGAATGCAAGCAGCCTGGACACTTCAAAAAGGATTGCCCGAAACTGGTCAACAACAAAGTTCTTATAGCTGAGGAAGGATGGGATCTAAGTGACGAGGAAGAAACTGCTGAAAAAATAGAAGAAGTCGCAAATCTCTGTTTAGTGGCAGACAATGACTCATCACCAAGATCTGAGGTAAATTCTGAACACCAGTTGCCTAGCACCTCATTTTTTGCATATACGTGGGAAAACATAAATGAAGAACATTATGAATTATAAGAGGCTTACAGTCACTTATATGAGAATAATGAATTAATAAAAGAAGAGTTAGAAGGATTAAAAAAATGCCTTGAAATTGAAAATGCTAACTTAATTATCACCAATGAAAGTTTAAATGAAGTAAACTTAAAAAATGAAGAAGAATTAGAACAATTTAAGAGAATAAATAAAAATCTTGAAATAGAAAATTCATTACTTATTATCTCAATTGAAAATCTTGAAATTAAAAATTCAACACTTGTTGTAATTAATGAAGATAATCAAGCGCAAGATTAAGCGGTAATTGAAGAAATTAGAGATGAGAATTCTCTTTTAAAATTAGAAATAGAAAAACATAATTCCATAATTGAAAATTTAACTAAAGAACGTGAAGATTTGAATACTATAATTTATAAATTTACAAAAGGAAAAGAAAATCTTGATGTTATGTTAAATCAACAAAAATGTAGTTTTAATAAAGAAGGTTTAGGATATATTGAAGAAACGAGTAAATCAGAGGATAAAGGAAAATATCATGTTAAAATCAAAGAAAAAGAAAGTCATATATCTCTTTTCACCAAATGTTCCTATTGTAACAGAAATGGTCATTCATTTTATATGTGTAATGCTAGAAATGGAAACTATAAAGGGAAAATGAGTTGGGTTCCCAAAGGGACATATATTGCGCCAACTATCACAAGAAAATAATTTCATAAACAGTATTATCATAGCTCTCATGATCCAATTACTCTTAGAATGCTTATAACTACTAAAACTGATTATCCTATGCCAAGTTTTGTAAAGGAAACTTCAAATGCTCTTTATACAAAATGGAAAACTCACTCTAAGGACCCTTCTTATTAAAAGGTACCAACTTGTAAAATTAGTACATACATTGCAGGTATGTCTTGCAGCTGATTTAAATAAAGGTAAATGGTATCTTAATAGCGGTTGCTCAAGACACATGACTGGCGACAAGTCAAAATTGAAAAATCTGCAAGCTACAGACTTTGGTAAGGTAACTTTCGAAGATAACAATAAAGGTAAAATAATTGGAGTTGAAAATTATAAGATCCCGACTTTTATGAAATAAAAGTCTAATTTAATTTATGATTATTATTCTAAAATTTTAAAATGTTAAATTGATAACTGGACAAATGAATAATTAATCGGATAAATGAACAAATAAAAGAAGAGAAGACATTAACAGTAGCCATGTGCGGCTAATTATTTGGGGAAAGGGAGGGGAAATAATTGGGGAAACATGTGGGGAAGGAGAAATAAAATAAAGGAAGAAAAAGAGGAGGAAGAGGGAGTAAGAAAGAAAAAAGGGAAAGAAGAAAAAAAAGGAAAGAGAGGAGGAAAAGAGATATAATTGGAATACTCCCACCTCCATTATTCTCCTACGCCAAAATTCAGCAGAAAATAATTGAGAGAAGAGAGAGAGAGATAGAAAAGAAGAAGAAGAGAAGGAAGAACAAGATGAAGAAGAATGAGTAAGGAAGAGAAAATTAAAAGAAAAGGTATGTTTAGAATTTTTTGATTTATTCTTAGATTTATGGATTTTATGAGTATATATTTATGTATGTATTGAATAATTTAAACTTGCATAAACATGAATCAAATGAGAGAAATAAAAAAATCAAATGTAAAACGAAATATGGAAATTTTTAGAAAAATTAGTTTACTACTTGATTTTATAAAATCCATAACTCTTTGTGCATAATGAGTTAGGAGATGAGCCATATATCAAAAGAAACCTTGGAAGTAAGCTAAACGCAGAAATTAGAATCACCCAAAATTTTTTTGTGATTTTTTCGTGTTGACTGTTTGAGTGAAACTGGTTCGAAGGACTCATAGTCCGAAAAATCAGTGTTCTTAAGCTCTATTGCGTGAGTTATAATTTTTAATCCGACCGTTGGATCGTTATAATTTTTGGATATGTTATACATATATAAATTAAGTATATGTCCACATATTTTGAACCGTTAAAGATTAACGTATGTTTTGTTATTAATTTTAAGAGGTGACTGATTAAGAAATTTTTGTAGCAAAATTTTCAGTAAGCCTTCCTCTCTATGTTATAGTCAGAATTTGAAAAACAATTCTTCCATAAAGTTGTAGAGAATTAAATTTTACATGAAAATGACATAAGATCTGTATTTTTCTTATAAAAGGGCTAATTGGTATAATTATTTTTGAATATTAAAATTTATAATTAAATTATTAGAAAAATTTATTTGGGCTAAAATATTTTTACAAAAATCTTATAATATCAATTTAGAATTTCTGTAAATTTTTGATGAATTATTGAAAAGCAGAAGTAATTATTGTATTTTTAAACTATTTATAGTTAGTTTGAAAATAGAAGAAATTCATAAAAAATTCTATGAATGATGAAAAATTATGAAACTTGGTGAAAAATCTTACAATATTATTTTATAATTTCTGGACAGTTTTGAAAAATTATTGAATAATATAAATATTTATTATATTTTAAAAACTATTTATAACTAGTTTAAACATAGAGAAAATTCATAGAAAATTCTATGAATGGTGAAAAATTATGAAATTTATTGAAAAATATTATAATAATATAATATTAATATTGATGATATTTTAAAGATATAAAAGTATGTGGAGCTAGTATTTATATTTTTAAGCTATTGAATGATAGTTTTTATAAATTAAAATAATTGTAGAAAATTGTCGGATATAGAAAGCGACAGAAAATAACGGCAAAGCTTTTACCGTTAAACTGTTGAAATATCCGATGATAAAAATATAGTAATACACGTAATTCTATAGTAGTACACGGTAATACACAGTGATTCATATTATTGATTCTTACGCAAGAAGTCACTCAATCTTGTATTCAATAATTGTTACAGTAGTTATTGCATAGTAACTCATATTATTTGATATGATATAATTATACCAGTTGGAAGTATTGTGAGTCTATGTTCATAATTGTGAATAATTATTAAAAGATTAAAAATGTGTAAATAATTGATGAATAAAATGTGTTGATTAAAGATAAGTATGATATGCAGATATTGTTCAATTATTTTCTTTTTACGAAAGTAAGTTTGGCAGGACTTGCCGACACTCTATTTTTTTTAAAGTGGTATGGACCACAACACTATTATTGAACTAATTTTGTTAAAACGTGTACAAGTTGGTATAATTTTCTCTATGGGACCATAAATTCCACTACTATTATTTTATGCAGCTCATTTGTCAAAGTGGGTGTGCTACTTATTTCCTTAATTTTCAGTATAAATAGGTTGCTCGGTTGAGTAACTAAACACACACCATCACTACACTAAAAATATAAAATTATTTTACTACAATATTGTGAGTATAATATTAAGTGTAATGTTACTCCAAGTGTAGAAAAGGAATGCAAGAATTGTTTAAGTCGATCAATTTCACAGAAAGCAGAATCAAGTCACATGCTAAGGTAAGAGATATCATTATTATGGTAAGAGGTATCATTTTTTTATGGTAAAAGGAATATCATTTTCTTTCATACTTCATATTATGGTAATATATTATTATTCGTTTATTCAGTTTGTCATTAAATGGTGAAAAGTCCTTAAATGATTAGAATATCCTTAATAGTTTGTGTTTCATCTAATATCTTGACCTGTATCTTTCTATTTAGTCTTAAGTTATTATTTTTGAGTTTGAAACTTTACATTACTTGAACTATATATTTTATCAGGAATTCTAATCGATTTTCTGGATATCATGTTGTCAATTTGGACTAATGTTACAGACAAATTATGAGATAAAAGTCATCTTTGGCCCGTAGTGTAAAGATGGACTAATGTTACAGACAAATGATGTGGTTAAAGTCATCTTTGGCCCGTAATGCAAAGATGGAAAAATGTTACAGACAAATGATGTGGTAAAAGTTATCTTTGGCCCGTAGTGCAAAGATGGACTAATGTTACAGACAAATGATGTGGTAAAAGTCATCTTTGGCCCGTAGTGCAAAGATGGACTAATGTTACAGACAAATAATATGGTAAAAGTCATCTTTGGCTTACGTGCAAAGATGGACTGTTGATTATTGGTTTTACAGTTGTATATCTTTGGTTTACGTGCAAAGATGGACTGTTGATTATTAGTTTTACAGCTGTATATCTTTGGCTTACGTGCAAAGATGGACTGTTGATTATTGGCTTTATAGTTGTATATCTTTGGCTTACGTGCAAAGATGGAATGTTGATTATTGGTTTTACAGTTGTATCTCTTTAGCATGTAGTGCAAAGATGAATTTAATGGCATAATTATAAACATGAGCTGTGAATTTGTATAACCATAATCTTTGGTGTTTTAGGTAAAGATAGGTGGTGAAAGTTCTCTTTGTCTTGGGTACAATGAAGAACTGTTGATTAGTGTTACAGGAATAAAATATTGATGATGGACTTTTAATTTGAAGAAGATAATAGACATTATGTTCTACTTGACTCTTTTAATGGATTGTTGATTCTGCTGCAATTATGGTTGAAAACTTTTATCATCTATGTGACGCCACCAAAATAGGTATACACAACCCATTCTGAGTAGTCAAATACATGGTACAGAATTCAAATACAAACTTAATTATACAACTGTTGTAACGACCCCAAAATAGGTTCATTCCATACAACCTATTATGAGTCGCCAAATACATGGTACAGAAAACAACTACAACTTTATTACAACAATTGTCGTACAAAATAAAACTACATATATGCTGTGAGTTTGGATACAAATATATACCAAATGTGACTCATGTCCCAACCGTGGACATCACCTCACAATGACACCTTATATAAAGGTATAGTCAAAAACTGTTTTAGAAATTAGAATCTTTGGGAAGTGCTCAAGGAAACCTTCGTATATGGGAGGCCATGCTTCTAGGTTATGATAGATATCATATGGCCACATAATTATCCTTGATTGACCCAATATACCCCAAAGAAAAACGAAAAAATTACTATCATATTCTTCCCAATGGTGAGTCTTCTCTTGACTTATCATTTTCTCCACTGTCTCTAATTGAGAATTATACTTCAAACAAACACCAAGATTATATAGGTAGTGCTCATAAATATACTCTGCAAGTGGATGAGCACATCCCTGTCTTATGATGACCCGAGATTGTATATCATTAGACATCTTGTATGATAGTGGCAAAACACCCTTCCAACATTGGGTTCGCCTTACCCTATTGGATTCACCAAATATAACTACTAAATGAAGTTTTCTATACTGCTTCGGGAGAACTCCGCAGCTAGAGACCACCGTTCTATTCCCATGTTACCCCCGCTCGACCCAGCTACACTCTTATTACCTGAAAAGGAATTGTGAAGCAAAAGGGTGAGCACAACTAGCCCAGTAAAGAATATCATGACTAAAGATAATTAAATTATCAATAGCCTTCATCAGTAATAAATTAGAGATTTAGAACATATGGTAGATGATAAAACTTTTCAACCATAGTTGCAGCGGAACGAGCAATCCATTAGAAGAGTCAAATAGACTATAAAGTCTATTATCTTCTCCATGTTAAAAAATCCACCAATAATGTTTTATCCCTGTAACATCAATCAACAATTCTGGTCCATAATCATAAGAATAACTCATAATCATAACTGTAGTTCTAAATTCCTCTTCTCATCCAGGACGAAGATAATTTTCATCACCTATCTTTACCTGAAACATCAAAGATCATGGTTACATCAAATCACATTTCCTGTTCATAATCATACTAACAGCTTCATCTTTGTACTACGGCCCAAAGATATTCATCAACAAATCATCTTTGCACTACATGCCAAAGATATTCAACAACAGGTCATCTTTGCATTACGAGCCAAAGATATTCATCAACAACTCATCTTTGCACTACAGGCCAAAGATATTCAACAACAAGTCATCTTTGCATTACGAGCCAAAGATATTCATCAATAATTCATCTTTGCACTACGGGCCAAAGATATTCATCAATAATTCATCTTTGCACTACAGGCCAAAGATATTCCTCAACAGTTCATATTTGCACTACATGCCAAATATATTCATATCTCAAAGAAATATATAATCATTTTAGAACTTATATAAATAATAATTATAACCATGTTGATCAATTAACCTTTGCACTTAAGCTAAATATATTCAATTATAAATTCAATGGTCATGATCATACCAGTCACAATTCAACTTTTCCACTACTGGCCAAAGAGAACCCTAGTCATGATCACACCAATAATCTACCCATCTTTACACTCAAGTGAAAGAGAATATCATCATTAGGGTTATAAAAATGTAATATATGATAATAAACACAATATAATCAATATATAGTTTAATCTCCAGAGAAATATTCATAAATTAACTATAATTTGGTTAGAAAAAGAAACCAATTTTTGTCATGAATAGTAACTCGTGAATAGTAACTCGTGAATAGTAACTCGTGAATAGTACTCCGTATTCATACATAGTACCGTATACATAAATAATGTCATATACGTAAATAGTGTCATATGCATTAATAGTGTCGTATACGTGAATAGTGCCGTATACGTGAATAGTAACCCCGACTCAAAAAGTTCCAAATTTGATAAAAAATTCATACCAACATTTCGATATAATGATATTAAAGAAAATATCATTTTAAGAAGAATATAACACCCCTTACTATCCCTTACCTCAAAAGAGCAGCACTTCTGACTGGATATCGGATATGACGCTGAAGAAAACTTGCACTGATGAATAGCAACTCACCAAGTATCTAAATACTCACAAAATACACTCGATAATCTAGAGAGAAAAAGAGAGAAAACTTATGAATTCTGGTGTGATTTTTAATTATAACTTAGCCCTCTATTTATAGGAAAATGTTAGCACGCCGGAGCAGACTTAACCTGCAACCTGATGCCTCTACCTGCTACTATTCCCACCCACCACATTTGAATAAAAATTTCAGTACATTTCTTCACCAACCAAGAGTGGGGCCCACCAATTCTAGAATTTTCCACCAAAATGACAAATTCCGCAACTTCTACAATTTCTGAACCAGTCATCTCGTAAAATTCATAACAAATCATACGTTCATTTTTAACGGTTCAAAATTTGTGGACATATACTCAACTTATATATGTATAACATATCCAAAAATTACCACGATCCAACTGTCGGATTAAAAATTATAACCCTCGCAAAATATCTCAAAAACCCTAATTTGATTTTTAATACCTCCGTTCTGACAAAAATACAGATAAAACACCTTAACATTAACTTCTTTATTTTTAACCACAAAAATATATCCTTCATTTATATCCACATAAAATAAATATTTCCTTATCATATGAATCAATAATTAATTATTCACAAATAAAATTACAGAATCACATTTATGACAACCAGGCCGTTCCCAGGAAAGAGGGGGCTTTTCAATAAGAATTTCTCCTTACTGGCGAGCAATTAGGTGATCAAAACTCTCCTTAGACAGAACTTTCTAGACATTGCCAATAATGTTATCTAATAATATTATTCAAAGAATATGAATTATTGATCAGATAATGGGAAATACTGTGCAGTGATAATTATTGAACAACAATAATATAAAATTTTATCATAGCAATTATTGAATTAATAAAATAAAATATTGAACAGTAATTACTGTAACAATTATTGAGTAGTGCCTTCTTACGTAAGAATCAATAATTGGTGCAATACCGTGTGCTACTGTATTTTAACCACCGGGTATTCCAATAGTATTAACGGTAACAACTACGCCGTTATTTATAAACAACTTATACTTGTCGTTTTCTTCATCCAATCGCTTTCCGTTATGGGGTCCACAAATAGCTGCGCCGTCGTACGAATATTCCCCGACAGAAAGAATATTCCACGACCAACGAATATTTCCCGATGTAAGACCCCAAATTATTAATAAATAAAATTTAATTTTCTCTATTTATTATTTAAAATAGTAAGGGTTAAATTGATTAATGAGGTTAGAATGCGTAAATATTTCAAATAAGCAGGTTGCTATGAAATATTCATTGTTGTCGGGGAAAATTCGTTTGGTCGTGGAATATTCTTCCTGTCGGAGAATATTCGTACGACGGCGCAGTCTTTTATAGGCCCCATAACGAAAAACGATTGGATGAAAAAAACGACAAGTATAAGTTATTTATAAATAATGGCGTAGTTGTTACTGTTAATACTGTTGGAATACTCGGTGGTTAAAACACAGTAATACGTGTTGTTGCACAGTAGCACACTGTATTGCACCAATTATTGATTCTTACGTAAGAAGGCACTACTCAATAATGGTTAAAGTAATTACTGTTCAGTATTTTATTTTATTGATTCAATAATTGTTGCGTTGATATTTTACATTGCTGTTGTTTCAATAATTGTCACCACACAGTATTTTTTATTATCGGAGCAATAATTCATATTATCTGAATAATATTATTAGATAACATTATTGACAATGTCTAGAAAGTTCTGTCTAAGGAGAGGTTTGGTCACCTAATTACGCGCTAGTAAGGAGAAATCCTTATTGGAAAACCCCCTCTTTCCTAGGAACGGCCTGGTTGCCAGTACTATGATTCTGTAATATTATTCGTGAATAATTAATTATTAATTTATATGATGAGGAAAATATTGATTTTATGTGGATATAGATGGAGAAAAATTTTTAAATGTGACAATTGTTGAAAATTAATATTTTATCTTTTTCTGATAAAATAATTCATTTAAATATATTATTTTAATAATATAATAATAATGATATTTTTACAATGAATGGGGGATATATGAGTATATGAGGAGAAAGAGTATTTTGTGGCATTAAATGATTAACACATGTTTTGTGTGTCGGTGGACCCCAGTAATTGACTGAAATTTGATTATAGCCTGTAAAATCATCCGTTTATGGATTTCGGTCAATTTCTGTTTAGAATTTAGAAAAACTTTCTTCTGCAAAGTTGTAGATAATTGAATTTCCTATAAAAAGTAACGAGATTCGAATTTTCTGATGAAAGAGCTATTTATTATGAATTATTGAAGTTCCGAAGTTCAGAAATAATTGGTTTTTGAAAGTTTTAATTATTCTTATTTACAAAATCTTTTTTTTTGCTTGGTGGGCGGCATTAAACATGTGCAATGAGCTGAAATCTGATTTTAAGAGGTGGGCTTGACAATTTTGTAAATATAAATATTATTATATTTAATTTTCTGCTTTGGTGTTCTAAGCATTTTCCTATAAATAGGGTGCTTAGGTTAGAATTAAAAATCACACCAGAAACTGAAATCTTCTCTCTCTTTCTCTCTCTATATTAGTGAGCGTATTCTTGTGAGTATTTTAATACTTTGAGTATTGCTATACGGTGCAAGTTCTAGTCATAGCCTATATCCGGTGTTTCAACTAGAAGTACTGTCTTTACGAGGTAAGGGATGCAATTTTATTCGAAAATGATATTATTTCTTCAATATCATTATGCCGAAATATTGGTTGGAAATTTTTATCAAATTTAAAACTTTTCATGTCGGGGTTACTATTCATGAGTTACTATTCACGAGTTACTATTCACCGAAAAATGAAATTTTGTTCTTTTCATCCAAAATATCTATTCTGGATACTATCTTTGATTGTATCCATGTTTTGATCATTCTTGAATTTTACTTCACTATGATTATTTATAAGGTATTTTTGGACATGGATAAATCGAAATACGAATCCTTAATATTTGTTATTTTGTTTCACTGATTCGTTTCCTTTAAAATATTTTTCATCATCCTCAGTCCTAATTGATGATATAACTGAATATCTTTGGCCTGTAGTGCAAATATAAATGATTTCTGATGAATATCTTTGGCCCGTAGTGCAAAGATAAACAGGTGTTGAGATGAACATGACCAACTGATGAATATCTTTGGCTTGTAGTGCAAAGATGAATATTGATTGATGTTACAGGGATAAAATATTGATGATGGACTTTTAAATTCATTGATAATAGTAGATTTCATTCTCTACGTAACTCTTCTATGAATTATTATTTTCCACTGCGAATATTGATTTAAAACTTGTTGTCTATTGTATTCTATTAGATTTTTCCCTGTTGAAGGCTAACGATAATTTGTTATGTATTATCTTAGTCATAATATTCTTTACTGGGCTAATTGAGCTCACCCTTTTCCTTTTTGTTCCATTTTTCTCAGGAGGCGAGAATGTAGCGAGTACTAGTCGGGGCTTGGAATGATGGTTCTAGAAGTTATTTTAGTAGTCCTCACCATTTTTGTGAAATAATGTATCAATAATTATAATGAGGACTTATTTGAGTGTTGATATTGTCTAGATGACAATATTTGTATTTAAACTCATAGTTCTTATGTTGTAATAGTAAAGATGTAGTTGTTTCTGTACCATGTATTTTGGCGACTCAGAATGGGTGTTGTATATTTATTTTGGGGGCGTCACAATTGGTATCAGAGCTTAGGGATATGATCTCTGGCGGAGATCGGAGAATAGAACTAGGAGGAGAGAGACGAGTAAATCCTTCGCTAGTGTGTCCTCCTACCTAAGTTTATTTGTTGGTCGGTCATAATATAGGGAAATTATGTGATATGTTAATTTGTTAAATTAACCCTTGTTTTATGGCAGTATTTGAGAATGTCGACTGAGAATGTTAACAGTGGAGTAAATGAGACGGTGGAGATGCCTATACTCATAAATGAGGAGAACGTGCAACAGGCTGGTAATGTTCCTCCTGTGAACAACACCACTGAGCAGACGATGAACGATGAGATGTTTAGAAGCTTTTTTCGATTCTTGCAAAACCAAGACGAAGGAGATTCCTGTTCAGAATATAGGAAGAAACAATGGCAATGCACAGCTGGTCACAGCCAAGCAGTTCAAAGAGTTGGGACCACCAGAATTCTGGGGAAAGCCGGATCCGATTAAGGCGGAGACATGGGTCAAGCAAATTACCAAGATATTCGATGTCTTGGGATGCACGGAGGAACAGAAGGTTCCATTCGCCACCTTTATGTTCCGTGGCGAGGCAGACTACTGGTGAGAGTCTGTGAAGCGTACCCATCCAGCCGCACTCAGCATGTCTTGGGAGACATTTCAGAAACTGTTCAATGACAAGTACTTTCCTGAAAGTATTCGTCATATGAAGGAGGTAGAGTTTATTAGACAGGAGTAGAATAACATGACGGTGTCTCAGTACGAGGCGAAGTTTGCAGAGTTGTCCAGGTTTGCACCTCATTTGGTGGAGAATGAGGAACGTATGACGAGGATGTTTCTGAGAGGTTTGAAACCCGGCATACGTCAATATCTCATTTCTCATAAATTTTCTCTCTATTCAGATGTTGTCAATAGGGGTTAATTATTAGAGCGAGATAACGAGTACGGTTAACCGAGGGACCACAACCAGGACCATACCGGTGACAACAGTCATCAGAATAACGACAACCAGCGGAGAAAGAAGAATACGGACAAGAGCGGCAACCACTCTGGTGGTAATAATGGCCATGAGAATAGAAGAAGCGAGTTGGGAGGAGATTTTAAAAAGAGGATGTGACGCCCCCAAAATTAGGTATTCATCACCCATCTTGGGTCGTCAGATACATGGTACAAAATATAAATACAAACTTAATTATACAAATGTCGTGTAACATACGACAATACATAAACTGAGAGTTCTAATAGAAATATTGTCATCTAGACAATATCCATACTCAAGGAGTCCTCATTACATTTATTGTCACACTATTTAACAGAATGGTGAGGACTACTAATGCTATCTTCTGGACCATCACTCCTTTCCCTGACTCGTCCCAGCTATATTCTTATTTCCTGAAGAGAACATTGAAAGAAAGGGTGAGCTCAACTAGCCCAGTAAGAAATGTTATGACTAAGATAATGAAGAATAAATTATCAATAGTCTTCAACAATGTTAAACTGATAAAATACAATAGACATCAAGTTTAACTGCAGCGGAATAAGCAATCCATTAGAAGAGTCAAGTAGAGAATAAATTCTACTATCTTCTATGATTTAAAAATGTTTTCATCAACTTTTATCACTGAGACTCAGCTTAATAAATAAACCACATTTTCTAATCATCCTTGTATTACGGGCCAAGGATATTCATTAAATCATCAATAATCATGACTATACCAAAAAATCCCTGGTCATAATCATACCAAAAACTGTATATTAATGCATTACAAGCCACTGAGGACTTTTACCACACCACTTATAACATCACAGTTCATGATTATACCGAATGATCCCTGGTTATAATCATACTAAGTCCATCTATGTACGTAAGCCAAAGATGACTTTTAACATAAAATAAACATGAGGATGATGACAATGTTATAGGAATTCAATTAAACAAGTTCAAGAATTAGTTTATCCAGGAACTAATAATATCCAAATTGTCAACATGATACTTCTTTGTAAAGTAACAATCAAGAATGCTCAGAAGAATATTTTCATGAAAAGATACTGGATGAAGCGCAAATATCAAGGATATTCCACTAATTTCATGGAGTATAGAAATCAAAACTTTAACCAAATGAGTCTAATAAAGAATATATGAAACTGCAAATGGATTTTCACCAGCCATGCGGTAATCCATGTATACAGATCATTTCCACAATTTAATAAGGAATGAATATAAAGGATCATTCACCATGCATGTGGCAATCCACATAGACAGGTTATTCCAACAGAATAATAAAGAATGGAATAACAGAAGGATTCACCATGCATGCGATAGAGACCGCACAGACAGGTTATTCCCAACAGAATAATAAATGCAGAGTAATAAATATGGAACCAGGTCAGGTGAAATTCACACCGACAGGATATTCCGACAGAATAATAAATGCGGAATAATAAATGATGGAACTAGGTCAGGTGAAATTCACACCTACAGGATATTCCGACAGAATCGTAAAGAACGGAATAATAAAAGAGTTTCACCAAGTATGCGGTACTTCGCATAAACAGGTTATTCCAACATAATAATAAAGAATGGAATAACAGAAGAAGATCACCAAGTATTGGGTAAACCGCATATACAGGTCATTCCACCAAGTATAGGGTAAACCACGCATACAAGTTATTCCAACAGAATAATAAAGAATGAAATAACATAAGGATTTCACCAAGTATAGGGTATGCCGCGTATACAGTTCATGTATAGGGTATGCCACTTTTACAGGTTATTCCAACAGAATAATAAAGAATGAAATAACAGAAGTTCTCTTCATGAATAAGAAAGAATAACACCCCTTACCATTTTAAAGAAGAACTGAAATAAAGAAGTAGTTAAGTGGCAGAATATTCTTCTTCTTTCTCTCTATAGTTTCTCTCTCTAGAGTTCAGTAAATTCGTAAGAAAATAATGAAGGAATGAGCTTCTATTTATAGGAAAATAGAATGCATAGTAACTAATCCATGAACGGTCCAGATTGATTTACTTTAATCTGACGGTCCATATTTAAAGAAAAATCTTTTAAATAAAATATAATATATTCTATTTATAGAATAACTTTAATAAAGTATTCTGTTTTATATAAAAAGATTTTACTATGCAAAACACTATGCACAATAGAATATAATATATTCTATTTATAGAATAACTTTAATAAAGTATTCTGTTTTATATAAAAAGATGTTTCTGTTTTATTACGTTAATAATACGAATAAAACAAAACTTCATTATCGCTAAATAATTCATATTATTAATTGACAATAATTGAATCAAACTGAGTGACTTCTCACATAAGCATCAATACCGTGTGCTACTATGCAACCACACGTATTACTGTACTTTTACTACCGAGTAGTTCAACAGTATAAATGGTAAAACTTCCGCCGTTATTTTTAATAAAATATTTTTGTCATTTTCTCAATCTGACAATAATTCCGTTGTGGGGTCCACCAATGATTGTACCGTCGTACGAATATTCCCCATGAATAGTAACTCGTGAATAGTACTCTGACACAAAAAGTGTCCCAAGTACTCGAGTGAACAATACTAGAGTGAATAGTAATTTAGGTGAATAGTAACCTATGAATAGTAACTCGTGAATAGTAACTCTGACACAAAAAGTATCCCAAATACTCGAGTGAACAATACTAGAGTGAATATTAATTTGGGTGAATAGTAACTTGTGAATAGTAACTCGTGAATAGTACTCCAACACAAAAAGTGTCCCAAATAACTCGAGTGAACGATACTAGAGTGAATAGTAACCCGTGAATAGTAACTCGTGAATAGTGACCAGGTATTTTATGATAACTTGTTTACTTTAAAAAAAATTCACATATCACCCTTAACTTTAACCTTTTATCAATTTAACCATTTACCAAAATAGAAAAATTGAATACTTTTATTTCATAAAATTTGGGGTCTCACAATCTCCCCTCCTTATGGAATTTCGCCCTCGAAATTAACGTACGTACCTGATATTCGAAGAGATGAGAATACCTTGCTTTCTTTTTGGATTGTACCTTTCCGAATAATTCCGCTCTATAATGGTTTTTCCATTTCTCATCTCCTGTATTTCGAATATCATTCCAGAATATACCTTCAAAACAAAGGTTAATCGACATACCACAATTTATCCACTTATTAAGTAAACAATTTCAGCTTAGGTAAGTCACACCCTAGCGAAGTATATTACTCGTCTTCTAGACTAATATCTCCGTCAGTGACCATATCCCTGTAACATCAATCAACAATTTCTGTCCACAATCATATGAATAACTCATAATCATAATTGTGATTCTGAATTCCTTTTCGCACCCAGGAAGAAGAAAATTTACATCACCTATCTTCACCTGAAACATCAAAAATCATGGTTATACCAAATCACAATTCCTGCTCATAATCATACTAATAAATTCATCTTTGCACTACGGCTAAAGATTTACAACTGTATAACCAATAATCAACAGTTAATCTTCGTACTACATGCCAAGGATATACAACTGCAAAATCAATAATGCTGAGACTCAGCTTAATAGTATCACGACCACGAATTATCCATGCACTACGTGCCAAAGATAATCGTGTTTTCAATTACGGTCATGATTATACTGAACAATCCCTGGTCATAATCATACCAAGTCCATCTATGCACGTAAGCCACAGATGAATTTTACCACATCTATGAATTAATATTTCATTGCTGAGACTCAGCTCAATAATTAATTCACATCATCGAATCATCCCTGCACTACAGGCCAATGATATTCTTTAGTATCACGACCACGAATTATCCATGCACTACGTGCCAAAGATAATCGTGTTTTCAATTACGGTAATGATTATACCGAACAATCCCTGGTCATAATCATACCAAGTCCATCTATGCACGTAAGCCACAGATGACTTTTACCATATCTATGAATTAATATTTCACTGTTGAGACTCAGCTCAATAATTAATCCACATCATCGAATCACTCTTGCACTCCGGCTAAGGATATTCTTTAGTATCACGACCACGAATTATCCATGCACTACGGCTAAAGATAATCGTGTTTTCATCAACGGTCCTGATCATGCCATAAAACAATTCGTCTTTGCACTACGGCCAAAGATAATCCATAGCCATAATCATACCAAAAACTGTCCATCAATGCACTACGGGCCAATGAGGACTTTTTTTTTTCACATCATTTGTAATATTACAGTCATGATTATACCAAATAATCCCTGGTCATAATCATACCAAGTCCATCTATGCACTACAGGCCACAGATGACTTTCAACATAAACATGAGGATAAGGTATTGACGTATATAGGGTTTCAAACCTCTTAGAAACATTCGCGTCATTCGCTCCTCATTATCGACCAAATTGGATGCAAACCGGGATAACTCCGCAAACTTAGCCTCGTATTGCGATATGGTCATATTATTTTGCTCCAATGCTTATCTCAACATTGTTAGATGCCATTTTCAAACACTGCAACCAAACAAGGGTTAATTAACATATCACATATTATCCCTATACTCTGACCGACCAATTAAATACCAAATAAACTTAGGTAGGTCATACTAGCGAACGAATTCTCCGTCTCTCCCCTCCTAGTTCTTATCTCACATCTCAGCCAGGGATCATATCCCTAAGCTCTGATACCAACTGTGACGCCCCCAAAATTAGGTATTCATCACCCATCTTGGGTCGTCAGATACATGGTACAAAATATAAATACAAACTTAATTATACAAATGTCGTGTAACATACGACAATACATAAACTGAGAGTTCTAATAGAAATATTGTCATCTAGACAATATCCATACTCAAGGAGTCCTCATTACATTTATTGTCACACTATTTAACAGAATGGTGAGGACTACTAATGCTATCTTCTGGACCATCACTCCTTTCCCTGACTCGTCTCAGCTATATTCTTATTTCCTGAAGAGAACATTGAAAGAAAGGGTGAGCTCAACTAGCCCAGTAAGAAATATTATGACTAAGATAATGAAGAATAAATTATCAATAGTCTTCAACAATGTTAAACTGATAAAATACAATAGACATCAAGTTTAACTGCAGCGGAATAAGCAATCCATTAGAAGAGTCAAGTAGAGAATAAATTCTACTATCTTCTATGATTTAAAAATATTTTCATCAACTTTTATCACTGAGACTCAGCTTAATAAATAAACCACATTTTCTAATCATCCTTGTATTACGGGCCAAGGATATTCATTAAATCATCAATAATCATGACTATACCGAAAAATCCCTAGTCATAATCATACCAAAAACTGTATATCAATGCATTACAAGCCACTGAGGACTTTTACCACACCACTTATAACATCACAATTCATGATTATACCGAATGATCCCTGGTTATAATCATACTAAGTTCATCTATGTACGTAAGCCAAAGATGACTTTTAACATAAAATAAACATGAGGATGATGACAATGTTATAGGAATTCAATTAAACAAGTTCAAGAATTAGTTTATCCAGGAACTAATAATATCCAAATTGTCAACATGATACTTCTTTGTAAAGTAACAATCAAGAATGCTCAGAAGAATATTTTCATGAAAAGATACTGGATGAAGCGCAAATATCAAGGATATTCCACTAATTTCATGGAGTATAGAAATCAAAACTTTAACCAAATGAGTCTAATAAAGAATATATGAAACTGCAAATGGATTTTCACCAGCCATGCGGTAATCCATGTATACAGATCATTTCCACAATTTAATAAGGAATGAATATAAAGGATCATTCACCATGCATGTGGCAATCCACATAGACAGGTTATTCCAACAGAATAATAAAGAATGGGATAACAGAAGGATTCACCATGCATGCGATAGAGACCGCACAGACAGGTTATTCCCAACAGAATAATAAATGCAGAGTAATAAATATGGAACCAGGTCAGGTGAAATTCACACCGACAGGATATTCCGACAGAATAATAAATGCGAAATAATAAATGATGGAACCAGGTCAGGTGAAATTCACACCGACAGGATATTCCGACAGAATCGTAAAGAACGAAATAATAAAAGAGTTTCACCAAGTATGCGGTACTTCGCATAAACAGGTTATTCCAACATAATAATAAAGAATGGAATAACAGAAGAAGATCACCAAGTATTGGGTAAACCGCATATAGAGGTCATTCCACCAAGTATAGGGTAAACCACGCATACAGGTTATTCCAACAGAATAATAAAGAATGGAATAACATAAGGATTTCACCAAGTATAGGGTATGCCGCGTATACAGTTCATGTATAGGGTATGCCACTTTTACAGGTTATTCCAACATAATAATAAAGAATGAAATAACAGAAGTTCTCTTCATGAATAAGAAAGAATAACACCCCTTACCATTTTAAAGAAGAACTGAAATAAAGAAGTAGTTAAGTGGCAGAATATTCTTCTTCTTTCTCTCTATAGTTTCTCTCTCTAGAGTTCAGTGAATTCGTAAGAAAATAATGAAGGAATGAGCTTCTATTTATAGGAAAATAGAATGCATAGTAACTAATCCATGAACGGTCCAGATTGATTTACTTTAATCTGACGGTCCATATTTAAAGAAAAATCTTTTAAATAAAATATAATATATTCTATTTATAGAATAACTTTAATAAAGTATTATGTTTTATATAAAAAGATTTTACTATGCAAAATACTATGCACAATAGAATATAATATATTCTATTTATAGAATAACTTTAATAAAGTATTCTGTTTTATATAAAAAGATGTTTCTGTTTTATTACGTTAATAATACGAATAAAACAAAACTTCATTATCGCTAAATAATTCATATTATTAATTGACAATAATTGAATCAAACTGAGTGACTTCTCACATAAGCATCAATACCGTGTGCTACTATGCAACCACACGTATTACTGTACTTTTACTACCGAGTAGTTCAACAGTATAAATGGTAAAACTTCCGCCGTTATTTTTAATAAAATATTTTTGTCATTTTCTCAATCTGACAATAATTCCGTTGTGGGGTCCACCAATGATTGTACCGTCGTACGAATATTCTCTGTGAATAGTAACTCGTGAATAGTACTCCGACACAATAAGTGTCCCAAATACTCGAGTGAACAATACTAGAGTGAATAGTAATTTAGGTGAATAGTAACCTATGAATAGTAACTCGTGAATAGTAACTCTGACACAAAAAGTGTCCCAAATACTCGAGTGAACAATACTAGAGTGAATAGTGATTTGGGTGAATAGTAACTTATGAATAGTAACTCGTGAATAGTAACTCATGAATAGTACTCCAACACAAAAAGTGTCCCAAATAACTCGAGTGAACGATACTAGAGTGAATAGTAATTTTGGTGAATAGTAACCCGTGAATAGTAACTCGTGAATAGTGACCAGGTATTTTATGACAACTTGTTTACTTTTAAAAAAATTCACATATCACCCTTAACTTTAACCTTTTATCAATTTAACCATTTACCAAAATAGAAAAATTGAATACTTTTATTTCATAAAATTCGGGGTCTCACAGAGGAGATTCAACAATGATAATACAAAGACGTCAGCACCAGCAGCAACTGGTTCCAAGGGAGGAGAACGACCACCGGTTATATGCTATAAGTGCGAAAAAGAAGGACATATCAGCCCAAATTGCCCACAACAGTTTAAGGTATGTTATAATTGTGGAAAGGAAGGACATATCGCTCGAGATTGCACTGTAGCGAAACCAAGTCCAGCAGGGATGGTGACTCAAAAAGCTGTCCCAGAAAAGATAAAGTCAACGGTTCCTGGAAGAGCGTTTGTCGTGACTGGTCAACATGCGAGGAACCCAAACGAGGTGATCACGGGTAAGCTAATCATAAATTCATGTGAAGTTTATACCTTATTAGATACTGGTTCTACCCATTCTTTTATCTCTCCTGCTTATGCTCAACGTTTAAACTTGACTCCGGAGAAGTTAGACTTTGATTTATCTGTGGAGACTCCGTTAGGAGAAACTTTCATCGCATCCACTGTTTATAAATCTTGTGTGATCCAAGTTGGCACCATCACCTTACCTGTTGACCTTATCTCTTTAAAGATACTTGCTTTTGATGTGATTTTAGGGATTGATTGGCTAACTACTCATCATGCCAAAATTGATTGTTTTCGTAAGGTTGTTAGTTTTCATATTCCTAACCAACCTGTTGTACGAATTCAAACAACTAAGCCATTAAAATCAATCACTGTTATATCAAGCCATAAAGTCATTCGTTTATTAAAAAATGGATGTCAAGCTTTCTTAGCCCATGTTATGGATTTGAATAAAGACACGTCAAATTTGAATAATATTCCTGTTGTTATTGACTTTCCTGACGTATTTCCTGAAGAACTTCCCGGTCTACCCCCGGAACGAGAAATTGAATTCTTTATTGATCTTGAACCTGGTACAAAGCCCATTTCTAAAACCCCATATCGAATGGCTCCTATTGAACTTCAGGAGTTAAAGGTCCAACTACAAGAGTTGTTGGACATCGGTTTCATTCGTCCTAGTACATCTCCTTGGGGTGCTCCTGTTTTATTTGTAAAGAAGAAAGACGGGAGTATGCGACTTTGTATTGATTACCGAGAATTAAACCATGTCACCATCAAGAATAGGTATCCGCTACCTCGTATTGATGACCTGTTTGACCAGTTACAAGGAGCACAATTCTTTTCAAAAATTTATATTCGTTCTGGATATCATCAGCTGAAGGATAAAACTGAGGATATTCCGAAGACTGCCTTTAGAACTCGGTACGGGCATTATGAATTCTTAGTCATGTCTTTTGGATTGACTAATGCTCCTGCGGCTTTCATGGATATGATGAATCGAGTATTCAAGGATTATTTAGATCAGTTCGTTGTTGTCTTTATTGATGACATCCTCATATATTTCCAAAGCCGTGAAGATCATGAGCACCATTTGAAGCTGGTACTGCAAAGGCTGCGTGAAAACAAGCTATATGCTAAGTTGAAGAATGCGAGTTCTGGCTTGAGGAAGTAGCATTCCTAGGACACGTGGTGTCAAAACATGGAGTATCTGTGGACCCGGCGAAGATTGAAGCAATACAAAGTTGGGAGCAACCGAAGACGGTGACCGAAGTACGTAGCTTTCTGGGCTTAGCTGGTCATTATCGGAGATTCGTGGAAGGGTTTTTTCGAATCGCTACCCCGTTAACTCAGCTGACTCGGAAAGATATCAAATTCGTATGGAGCGAGGAATGCAAGAAGAGTTTCCAAGAGCTTAAGAGAAGACTCATTTCGGCACCTGTTTTGACCATACCATCTAGTTCGGATGGATTTGTTATCTACAGCGATGCTTCAGGCAAAGGGCTAGGATGTGTACTCATGCAACGTGAGAAAGTTATAGCCTATGTCTCGCGACAACTTAAAGAATATGAGAGAAATTATCCTACTCATGATCTAGAGTTGGCAGCAGTCGTTTTCGCACTAAAGATCTGGAGGCACTATCTATATGGGGAGAAAGTGGAGATTTATTCAGACCATAAAAGCCTCAAATATTTCTTCACTCAAAAAGAACTCAACATGCGGCAAAGACATTGGCTCGAGCTGTTGAAAGATTACGACCACACTATTCAATACCATCCTGGAAAAGCAAACGTGGTAGCTGACGCGTTGAGTAGAAGATCATATGCAGGAATGAGTGCGATGATGTCAAGTATACGCATAAAACCAACTTTAATCGATAAAGTTAAAGTTGCTCAAACCACAGACCCGGAGCTGATGCGTATGAAGAAGAAAGTGCAAGAAGGTGCTATTCCAGAAGCAGGAATCGATGAAGAAGGAATTACTTCGAGTTCACTCCAGACTTTGTGTTCCTAACGATTCTGATTTGAAGAACAAGATCATGATGGAAGCACACAATACAATATTTGCAATTCATCCTGGAAGTACCAAAATGTATCGTGATCTTCGACATACATTTTGGTGGAACAATATGAAGAGAGAGATTGCAAAATTTATCTCGAGGTGTTTAACTTGTCAACGTGTAAAGGCAGAACATCAAGTGCCAAAGGGTCCATTACAACCACTTGAGATTCCGAAATGGAAGTGGGAACACATTACCATGGATTTCGTTACGGGTCTTCCCACGGTTTCTCAAGGCATAAATGTTATTTGGGTTATTGTTGATAGATTAACCAAGTCTGCTCATTTCTTGCCGATACAGGAGACTTATTCCCTTGAACGTCTTGCTCGTATATACGTAGATGAGATTGTGAGACTGCATGGCATGCCGGTATCCATAGTTTTGGATCGTGACCCAAGATTCACTACAAGATTTTGGGTTAGCTTGGAAAAAGCTATGGGCACAGATTTACGATTTAGTTCGGCATACCATCCTCAAACGGACGGACAATCAGAGAGAACTATTCAAACTCTTGAAGATCTATTAAGAGTTTGTGTCCTAGATTTCAAAGGGAGTTGGGATAAGTACCTACCATTGGTGGAATTCTCCTACAATAACAGTTATCAGGCAAGTATAGGTGTGGCTCCATTTGAAGCATTATATGGACGAAAGTGTCACTCTCCAGTATGTTAGGATGAGGTGGGAGAAGCAACGTTGTTGGGACCAGAGTTGGTACGAATGACTACAGAGAAGATCCAAACGATTCGACAACGTATACAAACGGCACAGGATCGACAAAAGAATTATGCGGATCTTCATCGAAAGGACGTGGAATTTGACATTGGGGATCATGTATTGTTACGTGTGACTCCATGGAAAGGAGTTACAAGATTTGGGAAAAGAGAAAAGCTCAATCCACGATTTATTGGTCCATTTCAGATTCTTGACCGAGTAGGAAATGTGGCATATAGACTCGCGTTACCTCCAAGTATGTCTCGTGTTCATAATGTTTTTCATATATCTATGTTACGTAAATATGTGAAAGACCCAAACCACATTATTGAGTTAGAACCGGACGAGATAGCTGAAGACTTAACGTACGAAGAGGTACCTGTCAAGATCTTGGATAGGAAGGAGCATGTCCTACGCACGAATGTCATACCACAAGTTAAAGTTTTGTGGAGAAACCATGCTATTGAGGAAATGACCTGGGAGTTGGAAACAGAAATGAAAGCGAGGTATCCTCATCTTTTCGAAACACCAGGTACGTACGTCAATTTCGAGGACAAAATTTCATAAGGAGGGGAGGTTGTAAGACCCCAAATTATTAATAAATGAAATTTAATTTCCTCTATTTATTATTTGAAATAGTAAGGGTTAAATTGATTAATGAGGTTAGAATGCGCAAATATTTTAAATAAGCAGGTTGTTATGAAATATTCATTGTTGTCGGGGAATATTCGTTTGGTCGTGGAATATTCTTCCTGTAGGAGAATATTCGTACGACGGCGCAGTCTTTTGTGGGCCCCATAACGGAAAGCGATTGGATGAAGAAAACGACAAGTATAAGTTGTTTATAAATAACGGCGTAGTTGTTACCGTTAATACTGTTGGAATACCCGGTGGTTAAAACACAGTAATACGCGTTGTTGCACAGTAGCACACTGTATTGCACTAATTATTGATTCTTACGTAAGAAGGCACTACTCAATAATGGTTAAAGTAATTACTGTTCAGTATTTTATTTTATTGATTCAATAAATGCTGCGTTGATATTTTATATTGCTGTTGTTTCAATAATTGTCACCACACAGTATTTTTTATTATCGGAGCAATAATTCATATTATCTGAATAATATTATTAGATAATATTATTGGCAATGTCTAGAAAGTTCTGTCTAAAGAGAGGTTTGGTCACCTAATTGCGCGCTAGTAAGGAGAAATCCTTATTGGAAAGCCCCCTCTTTCCTAGGAACGGCCTGGTTGCCAGTACTGTGATTCTGTAATATTATTCGTGAATTGTGACGCCCCCAAAATAGGTATACAACACCCATTCTGAGTCGCCAAAATACATGGTACAGAAACAACTACATCTTTATTATTACAACACAAGAACTGTGAGTTTAAATACAAATATTGTCATTTAGACAATATCCACACTCAAATAAGTCCTCATTACAATTATTGATACATTATTTCACTAAAATGGTGAGGACTACTAAAGTAACTTCTAGAACCATCATTCCATACCCCGACTAGTACTCGCTACATTCTCGCCTCCTGAGAAAAATGGAACAAAAAGGAAAAGGGTGAGCTCAACTAACCCAGTAAAGAACAATGTGACTAAGATAATACAGAACAAATTATCGTTAGTCTTCAACAGGGAAAAAATCTAATAGAATACAATAGACAACAAGTTTTAAATCAATAACTGCAGCGGAAACAGCAAACCATTAGAAGAGTCAAGTAGAGAATGAGTTCTACTATCTTCTAAGATTTAAAAGTCCATCATCAATATTTTATCCCTGTAACAACAATCAATAACCATCTTTAATCAAATATTCATCTTTGCACTACAGGCCAAAGATATTCATTTGTATCACCAGTAGGTCATGTTCATCTCAACACCTGTTCATCTTTGCACTACGGGCCAAAGATATTCATCAGTTAATCATTCATCTTTGCACTACGGGCCAAAGATATTCAGTAATATCATCATTTAGGATTGAGGATGATGAAAAATATCTTAAAGAAAACGAATCCAGTGAAACAAAATAACAAATATTAAGGATTCGTATTTCGATTTATCCATGTCCAAAAAATACCTTATAATTATTCATAGTGAAGTAGAATTCAAGAATGATCAAAACATGGATACAATCAAAGCTAGTACCCAGAATAGATATTTTGGACGAAAAGAAGAAAATTTTATTTTTCGGTGAATAGTAACTCGTGAATAGTAACTCATGAATAGTAACCCCGACGTGAAAAGTTCCAAATTTGATAAAAATTTCCAACCAATATTTCGGCATAATGATATTAAAGAAATAATATCATTTTTGAATAAAATAACATCCCTTACCTCGTAAAGACAGTACTTCTGGTCGGAATACCGGTATAAGGCTGAAAGACACTTGCTCTGATGAATAGAAACTCTCAAAGTATCTAAATACTCACAAAATACACTCAATAATCTAGAGAGAGAAAGAGAGAAAACTTGTTTCTGGTGTGATTTTCAATTCTAACTTAGCCCTCTATTTATAGGAAAATGTTAGCACGCCGAAGCAGACTTAACCTACAACCTGATGGCTTTACCTGCTACTATTCCCACCCACCACATTTGAATAAAAATCTCATCATATTTTTTCACCAACCAAGAGTGGGGCCCACCAATTCTAGAATTTTCTACCAAAATGATTAACTCCGAAAATTCAACAATTTCTGAACCAGTCATCTCGTAAAATTCATAATAAATCATACATTCATTTTTAACGGTTCAAAATTTGTGGACATATACTCAACTTATATATGTATAACATATCCAAAAATTACCACGATCCAACGGTCGGATTAAAAATTATAACCCCCGCAAAATATCTCAAAAACCCTAATTTTTAATACCTCCATTCCGACAAAAATACTGATAAAAATCTCAACATTAACTCCTTCATTTTTAACCACAAAAATATATCCCTCATTTATAAATATTTCCTTATCATATGAATCAATAATTAATTATTCACAAATAATATTACAGAATCACATTTATGACAACCAGGCCGTTCCCAGGAAAGAGGGGGCTTTCCAATAAGGATTTCTCCTTACTGGCGCGCAATTAGATGACCAAACCTCTCCTTAGACAGAACTTTCTAGACATTACCAATAATGTTATCTAATAATATTATTCAAATAATATGAATTATTGATCTGATAATGGGAAATACTGTGTAGTGACAATTATTGAAACAACAGTAATATAAAATATCAACGCAGCAATTATTGAATCAATAAAATAAAATACTGAACAGTAATTACTGTAACCATTATTGAGTAGTGCCTTCTTACGTAAGAATCAATAATTGGTGCAATACAGTGTGCTACTGTGTAACAACGCGTATTACTGTGTTTTAACCACCGGGTATTCCAACAGTATTAACGGTAACAACTACGCCGTTAATAATAAAAAACATATACTTGTCGTTTTCTTCATCCAATCGCTTTCCGTTATGGGGCCCACAAAAGACTGCGCCGTCGTACGAATATTCCCCGACAGGAAGAATATTCCACGACCAAACGAATATTCCCCGACAACAATGAATATTTTATAACCACCTGCTTATTTGAAATATTTGCGCATTTTACCCATAATTAATCTCATTAATCAATTTAACACTTACTATTTCAAAATAATAAATAGAGGGAATTTAAATTTAATTTATTAATAATTTGGGGTCTTACAACCTCCCCTCCTTATGAAATTTCGTCCTCGAAATTGACGTACGTACCTGGTGTTTCGAAAAGATGAGGATACCTCGCTTTCATTTTCGTTTCCAACTCCCAGGTCATTTCCTCAATAGCATGGTTTCTCCACAAAACTTTAACTTGTGGTATGACCTTCGTGCGTAGGACATGCTCCTTTCTATCCAAGATCTTGACAGGTACCTCTTCGTACATTAAGTCTTCAGCTATCTCGTCCGGTTTTAACTCAATAACGTGGTCTGGGTCTTTCACATATTTACGTAACACAGATATATGAAAAACATTATGAACACGAGACATACTTGGAGGTAACGCGAGTCTATAGGCCACATTTCCTACTCGGTCAAGAATCTGAAATGGACCAATAAATCGTGGATTGAGCTTTCCTCCCTTCCCAAATCTTGTAACCCCTTTCCATGGAGCCACACGCAATAATACATGATCCCCAATGTCAAATTCTACGTCCTTTCGATGAAGATCCGCATAACTCTTTTGTCGATCCTGTGCCGTTTGTATACGTTGTCGAATCGTTTGGATCTTCTCTGTAGTCATGCGTACCAACTCTGGTCCCAACAATGTTGCTTCACCCACCTCGTCCCAGCATACTGGAGAGCGACACTTTCGTCCATATAATGCTTCAAATGGGGCCACACCTATACTTGCCTGATAACTGTTATTGTAAGAGAATTCCACCAATGGTAGGTACTTATCCCAACTCCCTTTAAAATCTAGGACACAAAGTCTTAATAGATTTTAAGAGTTTGAATAGTCCTCTCTGATTGTCCGTCCGTTTGAGGATGGTATGCCGAACTAAATCGTAAATCTGTGCCCATAGCTTTTTGCAAGCTAACCCAAAATCTTGAAGTGAATCTTGGGTCACGATCCGAAACTATGGATACTGACATGCCATGCAGTCTCACAATCTCATCTACGTATATACGAGCAAGACGTTCAAGGGAATAAGTCTCCCGTATCGGCAAGAAATGAGCAGACTTGGTTAATCTATCAACAATAACCCAAATAGCATTTATGCCTTGAGAAACCGTGGGAAGACCCGTAACGAAATCTATGGTAATGTGTTCCCACTTCCATTTCGGAATCTCAAGTGGTTGCAATGGACCCTTTGGCACTTGATGTTCCGCCTTTACACGTTGACAAGTTAAACACCTCGAGATAAACTTTGCAATCTCTCTCTTCATATTATTCCACCAAAATGTATGTCGAAGATCACGATACATTTTGGTACTTCCAGGATGGATTGCAAATGGTGTATTGTGTGCTTCCATCATGATTTTGTACTTCAAATCAGAATTGTTAGGAACACAAAGTCTGGAGTGGACTCGAAGTATTCCTTCTTCATCGATTCTTGCTTCTGGAATAGAACCTTCTTGCACTTTCTTCTTCATACGCATCAGCTCTATGTCCGTAGCTTGAGCAGCTTTAACTTTATCGATTAAAGTCGGTTATACTCGTATATTTGATATCATCATGTGGGTACTTGGAGCCTTCATCTCTATCTCCATCCTTTGCAAGTCATACAAAATGGGCCTTTGTGTTAACAACATTGCACTCGTACCCGCATATGATCTTCTACTCAATGCGTCAGCTACTACGTTTGCTTTTCCAGGATGATATTGGATGGTATGATCGTAATCTTTCAACAGCTCGAGCCAACGTCGCTGCCGCATGTTGAGTTCCTTTTGAGTGAAGAAATATTTGAGGCTTTTATGATCTGTATAGATCTCCACTTTCTCCCCATACAGGTAGTGTCTCCAGATCTTCAACGCGAAAACTACTGCTGCCAACTCCAAATCATGAGTAGGATAATTCCTCTCATATTCTTTGAGTTGTCGCGAGGCATAGGCTATGACTTTCCCATGTTGCATGAGAACACATCCTAACCCTTTGCCTGAAGCATCGCTGTAGATAACAAATCCATCCGAACCAGATGGTATGGTCAAAACAGGTGCCGAAATGAGTCTTCTCTTAAGCTCTTGGAAACTCTTCTTGCATTCCTCGCTCCATACGAATTTGATATCTTTCCGAGTCAGCTGAGTTAACGGGGTAGCGATTCGAAAAAACCCTTCCACGAATCTCCGATAATGACCAGCTAAGCCCAGAAAGCTACGTACTTCGGTCACCGTCTTCGGTTGCTCCCAACTTTGTATTGCTTCAATCTTCGCCGGGTCCACAGATACTCCATGTTTTGACACCACGTGCCCTAGGAATGCTACTTCCTCAAGCCAGAACTCGCATTTCTTCAACTTAGCATATAGCTTGTTTTCACGCAGCCTTTGGAGTACCAGCTTCAAATGGTGCTCATGATCTTCACGGCTTTGGAATATATGAGGATGTCATCAATAAAGACAACAACGAACTGATCTAAATAATCCTTGAATACTCGGTTCATCATATCCATGAAAGCCGCAGGAGCATTAGTCAATCCAAAAGACATGACTAAGAACTCATAATGCCCGTACCGAGTTCTAAAGGCAGTCTTCGGAATATCCTCAGTTTTAACCTTCAGCTGATGATATCCAGAACGAAGATCGATTTTTGAAAAGAATTGTGCTCCTTGTAACTGGTCAAACAGGTCATCAATACGAGGTAGCGGATACCTATTCTTGATGGTGACATGGTTTAATTCTCGGTAATCAATACAAAGTCGCATACTCCCGTCTTTCTTCTTTACAAATAAAACAGGAGCACCCCAAGGAGATGTACTAGGACGAATGAAACCGATGTCCAACAACTCTTGTAGTTGGACCTTTAACTCCTGAAGTTCAATAGGAGCCATTCGATATGGGGTTTTAGAAATGGGCTTTGTACCAGGTTCAAGATCAATAAAGAATTCAATTTCTCGTTCCGGGGGTAGACCGGGAAGTTCTTCAGGAAATACGTCAGGAAAGTCAATAACAACAGGAATATTATTCAAATTTGACGTGTCTTTATTCAAATCCATAACATGGGCTAAGAAAGCTTGACATCCATTTTTTAATAAACGAATGGCTTTATGGCTTGATATAACAGTGATTGATTTTAATGGCTTAGTTGTTTGAATTCGTACAACAGGTTGGTTAGGAATATGAAAACTAACAACCTTACGAAAACAATCAATTTTGGCATGATGAGTAGTTAGCCAATCAATCCCTAAAATCACATCAAAAGCAAGTATCTTTAAAGAGATAAGGTCAACAGGTAAGGTGATGGTGCCAACTTGGATCACACAAGATTTATAAACAGTGGATGTGATGAAAGTTTCTCCTAACGGAGTCTCCACAGATAAATCAAAGTCTAACTTCTCCGGAGTCAAGTTTAAACGTTGAGCATAAGCAGGAGAGATAAAAGAATGGGTAGAACCGGTATCTAATAAGGTATAAACTTCACATGAATTTATGATTAGCTTACCCGTGATCACCTCGTTTGGGTTCCTCGCATGTTGACCAGTCACGACAAACGCTCTTCCAGGAACCGTTGACTTTATCTTTTCTGGGACAGCTTTTTGAGTCACCATCCCCGCTGGACTTGGTTTTGCTATAGTGCAATCTCGAGCGATATGTCCTTCCTTTCCACAATTATAACATACTTTAAACTGTTGTGGGCAGTTTGGGCTGATATGTCCTTCTTTTCCGCACTTATAGCATATAATCGGTGGTCGTTCTCCTCCCTTGGAACCGGTTGCTGCTGGTGCTGACGTCTTCGTATTGTCATTGTTGAATCTCCTCTTTTTAAAATCTCCTCCCGACTCGCTTCTTCTATTTTCATAGCCACGATTACCACCAGAGTGGTTGCCGTTCTTGTCTGTATTTTTCTTTCTCCGCTGGTTATCATTGTTCTGATGACTGCTGTCACCGATATGATCCTGGTTGTGATCCCTCAGTTGACCGTACTCGTTATCTCGCTCTAATAATTGAGCCCTGTTGACAACATCTGAATAGAGCGAAAATTTATGAGAAATGAGATATTGACGTATGCCGGGTTTCAAACCTCTCAGAAACATCCTCGTCATACGTTCCTCATTCTCCACCAAATGAGGTGCAAACCTGGACAACTCTGCAAACTTTGCCTCGTACTGAGATACCGTCATATTATTCTGCTCTAGTCTAATAAACTCTACCTCCTTCATATGACGAATACTTTCAGGAAAGTACTTGTCATTGAACAGTTTTTGAAATGTCTCCCAAGACATGCTGAGTGCGGTTGGATGGGTACGCTTCACAGACTCCCACCAGTAATCTGCCTCGCCACGGAACATAAAGGTGGCGAATGGAACCTTCTGTTCCTCCGTGCATCCCAAGACATCGAATATCTTGGTAATTTGCTTGACCCACGTTTCCGCCATGATCGGATCCGGCTTTCCCTTAAATTCTGGTGGTCCCAATTCTTTGAACTGTTTGGCTGTGACAAACCGTGAATTGCTATCATTTCCTCCTGTATTTTGAACACGAGTCTCCCTTGTCTGATTTTGCATGAATTGCAAAAAACTTCTAAACATTCCATCATTCATCATCTGCTCATTGGTGTTGTTCACAGGAGGAACATTGCCAGCCTGTTGCACGTTCTCCTCGTTGGTAAGCACCGGTGTCTCCACGGTCTCATTTACTCCACTGTTAACATTCTCAGTCGACATTCTCAAATACTGCCATAAAACAAGGGTTAATTAAATAAATTAACAAATCACATAATACCCCTATATTATGACTGACCAATAAATAAGCTTAGGTAGGACACACTAGCGAAGGATTTATTCGTCTCTCCCCTCCTAGTTCTATTCCCCGATCTCCGCCAGAGATCATATCCCTAAGCTCTGATACCAACTGTGACGCCCCCAAAATAGGTATACAACACCCATTCTGAGTCGCCAAAATACATGGTACAGAAACAACTACATCTTTATTATTACAACACAAGAACTGTGAGTTTAAATACAAATATTGTCATTTAGACAATATCCACACTCAAATAAGTCCTCATTACAATTATTGATACATTATTTCACAAAAATGGTGAGGACTACTAAAGTAACTTCTAGAACCATCATTCCATACCCCGACTAGTACTCGCTACATTCTCGCCTCCTGAGAAAAATGGAACAAAAAGGAAAAGGGTGAGCTCAACTAGCCCAGTAAAGAACATTATGACTAAGATAATACAGAACAAATTATCGTTAGTCTTCAACAGGGAAAAAATCTAATAGAATACAATAGACAACAAGTTTTAAATCAATAACTGCAGCGGAAACAGCAAACCATTAGAAGAGTCAAGTAGAGAATGAGTTCTACTATCTTCTAAGATTTAAAAGTCCATCATCAATATTTTATCCCTGTAACAACAATCAATAACCATCTTTAATCAAATATTCATCTTTGCACTACAGGCCAAAGATATTCATTTGTATCACCAGTCGGTCATGTTCATCTCAACACCTGTTCATCTTTGCACTACGGGCCAAAGATATTCATCAGTTAATCATTCATCTTTGCACTACGGGCCAAAGATATTCAGTAATATCATCATTTAGGACTGAGGATGATGAAAAATATCTTAAAGAAAACGAATCCAGTGAAACAAAATAACAAATATTAAGGATTCGTATTTCGATTTATCCATGTCCAAAAAATACCTTATAATTATTCATAGTGAAGTAGAATTCAAGAATGATCAAAACATGGATACAATCAAAGCTAGTACCCAGAATAGATATTTTGGACGAAAAGAAGAAATTTTTTTTTTTCGGTGAATAGTAACTCGTGAATAGTAATTCGTGAATAGTAACTCATGAATAGTAACCCCGACGTGAAAAGTTCCAAATTTGATAAAATTTCCAACCAATATTTTGGCATAATGATATTGAAGAAATAATATCATTTTTGAATAAAATAACATCCCTTACCTCGTAAAGACAGTACTTCTGGTCGGAATACCGGTATAAGGCTGAAAGACACTTGCTCTCATGAATAGAAACTCTCAAAGTATCTAAATACTCACAAAATACACTCAATAATCTAGAGAGAGAAAGAGAGAAAACTTGTTTCTGGTGTGATTTTCAATTCTAACTTAGCCCTCTATTTATAGGAAAATGTTAGCACGCCGAAGCAGACTTAACCTGCAACCTGATGGCTTTACCTGCTACTATTCCCACCCACCACATTTGAATAAAAATCTCAGCATATTTTTTCACCAACCAAGAGTGGGGCCCACCAATTCTAGAATTTTCTACCAAAATGATTAACTCTGAAAATTCAACAATTTCTGAACCAGTCATCTCGTAAAATTCATAATAAATCATACATTTATTTTTAACGGTTCAAAATTTGTGGACATATACTCAACTTATATATGTATAACATATCCAAAAATTACCACGATCCAACGGTCGGATTAAAAATTATAACCCCCGCAAAATATCTCAAAAACCCTAATTTTTAATACCTCCATTCCGACAAAAATACTGATAAAAACCTCAACATTAACTCCTTCATTTTTAACCACAAAAATATATCCCTCATTTATAAATATTTCCTTATCATATGAATCAATAATTAATTATTCACAAATAATATTACAGAATCACATTTATGACAACCAGGCCGTTCCCAGGAAAGAGGGGGCTTTCCAATAAGGATTTCTCCTTACTGGCGCGCAATTAGATGACCAAACCTCTCCTTAGACAGAACTTTCTAGACATTGCCAATAATGTTATCTAATAATATTATTCAAATAATATGAATTATTGATCTGATAATGGGAAATACTGTGTAGTGACAATTATTGAAACAACAGTAATATAAAATATCAACGCAGCAATTATTGAATCAATAAAATAAAATACTGAACAGTAATTACTGTAACCATTATTGAGTAGTGCCTTCTTACGTAAGAATCAATAATTGGTGCAATACAGTGTGCTACTGTGTAACAACGCGTATTACTGTGTTTTAACCACCGGGTATTCCAACAGTATTAACGGTAACAACTACGCCGTTATAATAAAAAACATATACTTGTCGTTTTCTTCATCCAATCGCTTTCCGTTATGGGGCCCACAAAAGACTGCGCCGTCGTACGAATATTCCCCGACAGGAAGAATATTCCACGACCAAACGAATATTCCCCGACAACAATGAATATTTTATAACCACCTGCTTATTTGAAATATTTGCGCATTTTACCCATAACTAACCTCATTAATCAATTTAACACTTACTATTTCAAAATAATAAATAGAGGGAATTTAAATTTAATTTATTAATAATTTGGGGTCTTACATGAATAATTAATTATTAATTTATATGATTAGAAAAATATTGATTTTATGTGGATATAGATGGAGAAAAATTTTTAAATGTGACAATTGTTGAAAATTAATATTTTATCTTTTTCTGATAAAATAATTCATTTAAATATATTATTTTAATAACATAATAATGATGATATTTTTATAATGAATGGGGGATATATGAGTATATGAGGAGAAAGAGTATTTTGTGGCATTAAATGATTAACACATGTTTTGTGTGTCGGTGGACCCCAGTAATTGACTGAAATTTGATTATAGCCTGTAAAATCATCCGTTTATGGATTTCGGTCAATTTCTGTTTAGAATTTGGAAAAACTTTCTTCTGCAAAGTTGTAGATAATTGAATTTCCTATGAAAAGTAGCGAGATTCGAATTTTCTGATGAAAGGGCTATTTGTTATGAATTATTGAAGTTCCGAAGTTCAGAAATAATTGGTTTTTGAAAGTTTTAATTATTCTTATTTACAAAATCTTTTTTTTGCTTGGTGGGCTGCAAACATGTGCAATGAGCTGAAATCTGATTTTAAGAGGTGGGCTTGACAATTTTGTAAATATAAATATTATTATATTTAATTTTCTGCTTTGGTGTTCTAAGCATTTTCCTATAAATAGGGTGCTTAGGTTAGAATTAAAAATCACACCAGAAACTGAAATCTTCTCTCTCTTTTTCTCTCTATATTAGTGAGCGTATTCCTGTGAGTATTTTAATACTTTGAGTATTGCTATACGGTGCAAGTTCTAGTCATAGCCTATATCCGGTGTTTCAACTAGAAGTACTGTCTTTACGAGGTAAGGGATATTATTTTATTCGAAAATGATATTATTTCTTCAATATCATTATGTCGAAATATTGGTTGAAATTTTTTATCAAATTTAGAACTTTTCATGTCGGGGTTACTATTCACGAGTTACTATTCACGAGTTACTATTCACTGAAAAATAAAATTTTCTTCTTTTCGTCCAAAATATCTATTCTGGATACTAGCTTTGATTGTATCCATGTTTTGATCATTCTTGAATTTTACTTCACTATGATTATTTATAAGGTATTTTTGGACATGAATAAATCGAAATACGAATCCTTAATATTTGTTATTTTGTTTCACTGGATTCATTTCCTTTAAAATATTTTTCATCATCCTCAGTCCTAAATGATGATATAACTGAATATATTTGGCCTGTAGTGTAAAGATGAATGATTTCTGATGAATATCTTTGGCCCGTAGTGCAAAGATGAACATGTGTTGAGATGAACATGACCAACTGATGAATATCTTTGGCATGTAGTGCAAAGATGAATATTGATTGATGTTACAGGGATAAAATATTAATGATGGACTTTTAAATTCATAGATAATAGTAGATTTCATTCTCTACGTAACTCTTCTATGAATTATTATTTTTTGCTACGAATATTGATTTAAAACTTGTTGTCTATTGTATTCTATTAGATTTTTCCCTGTTGAAGGCTAACGATAATTTGTTCTGTATTATCTTAGTCATAATGTTCTTTACTGGGCTAGTTGAGCTCACCCTTTTCTTTTTTATTCCATTTTTCTCAGGAGGCGAGAATGTAGCGAGTACTAGTCGGGGTATGGAATGATGGTTCTAGAAGTTATTTTAGTAGTCCTCACCATTTTTGTGAAATAATGTATCAATAATTATAATGAGGACTTATTTGAGTGTGGATATTGTCTAGATGACAATATTTGTATTTAAACTCACAGTTCTTATGTTGTAATAGTAAAGATGTAGTTGTTTCTGTACCATGTATTTTGGCGACTCAGAATGGGTGTTGTATACCTATTTTGGGGGCGTCACACCCGACAACAATGATTATTTTATAACCACTTGTATTTTTTGAAAAAAAAATTCATATATCACCCTTAACTTTAACATTTATCAATTTAACCATTTACTGAATAGTAATTATAAGAAAAATTGAATACTTTTATTTCATAAAATTCGGGGCCTTACAACTGTCGTATAACATAAGCTGAGAGTTTTAACACGAATATTGTCTCGTAGATAATATCCAAACTCAAATAGAGTCCTCATTACAATTATTATCACACTATTTTATAAAATAATGAGGACTACTACAGCCACCATCTCGGGCCGTCACTCCATTCCCCGACTAGTCCTAGCTATGGTCTCATTTCGTGAAGAGAATAATGAAAGAAAAGGGTGAGCTCAACTAGCCCAGTAAAGAATATTATGACTAAGATAATGTAGAATAAATTATCCTTAGTCTTCAACAGTATAAAAATTGATAGAATACAATAGAAAACAAGTTTAACTGCAGCTGAACAAGCAATCCATTAGAAGAGTCAAGTAGAGCATGATATCTACTATCTTCTATGATTTAAAAGTTCATCATCAATATTTTATCGCTGTAATACAACTCAATAAATAATCCACATCATCGAATTATCCATGCACTACGGGCCAATGATATTCGTTAGTATCACATCCACGAATTATCCATGCACTAAGGGCCAAGAATATTCGTTATTATCACCAATGGTCATGATCATGCCAAACAACTGTCCATCAATGCACTACGGGTCAATGAGAACTTTTACCAGATAATTTGTAACATTACATGTCATGATTATACTGATACATAATTCCTGGTCATAATCATACCAATCAACTGTAAGACCCCAACTTATTAATGAATAAAATCAAATTTTCTCTAAATATTATTGTGAATAATAAGGGGTTAATTTGATATAATACTTTGGTTATGGGTGAAATGTGCAAATTTTGCAAAATAAGCAAGTGGTTATAAAATAATCATTTTGTCGGAGAATATTCGTTTGGTCGTGGAATATTCGTACGACGGCGCAGCCTTGTGTGGGCCCCATAACGGAAAGCAATTGGATGAAGAAAACGACAAGTATAAGTTATTTATAAATAACGGCGTAATTGTTATCGTTAATACTGTTGGAATACCCGGTGGTTAAAATACAGTAGCACACGGTATTGCACCAATTATTGATTCTTACGTAAGAAGGCACTACTTAATAATTATTACAGTAGTTATTGTTCAATATTTTATTTTATTGATTCAATAATTGTTGCGTTGATATTTTATAATATTGTTGTTTCAATAATTGTTGCTGCACAGTATTTTCCATTATCAGATCAATAATTCATATTATTTGAATAATATTATTAGATAACATTATTGGCAATATCTAAAAAGTTCTGTCTAAGGAGAGGTTTGGTCATCTAATTGCGCGCCAATAAGGAGAAATCCTTATTGGAAAGCCCCCTCTTTCCTGGGAACGGCCTGGTTGTCATAAATGTGATTCTGTAATATTATTTGACAATAATTAATTATTGATTCATATGATAAGAAAATATTTATTTTATGTGGATATAAATGAGGGATATATTTTTGTGGTTAAAAATGAAGGAGTTAATGTTGAGATTTTTATCAGTATTTTTGTCGGAATGGAGGTATTAAAAATCAAGATTTTTGAGATCTTTTGCGGGGGTTATAATTTTTAATCCGACCATTGGATCGTGGTAATTTTTGGATATGTTATACACATATAAGTTGAGTATATGTCCACAAATTTTGAACCGTTAAAAATGAACGTATGATTTATTATGGATTTTACGAGACGACTGATTCAGAAATTGTTTAATTTTCGGAGTTTATCATTTTGATAGAAAATTCTAGAATTGGTGGGCCCCACTCTTGGTTGGTGAAGAAATGTGCTGAGATTTTTATTCAAATGTGGTGGGTGAGAATAGTAGCAGGTAAAGCCATCAGATTGCAGGTTAAGTCTGCTTCGGCGTGCTAATATTTTCCTATAAATAGAGGGCTAAGTTAGAATTGAAAATCACACCAGAAACAAGTTTTCTCTCTTTCTCTCTCTAGATTATTGAGTGTATTTTGTGAGTATTTAGATACTTTGAGAGTTTCTATTCATGAGAGCAAGTGTCTTTCAGCCTTATACCGGTATTCCGACCAGAAGTACTGTCTTTACGAGGTAAGGGATATTATTTTCTTCTTAATGATATTATTTTCTTCAATATCATTATGTTGAAATATTGATATGAGTTTTTATCAAATTTGGAACTTTTGTGTCGGGGTTACTATTCACGTATACGGTACTATTCACGAATACGACACTATTCACCGAAAAATAAAATTTTCCCTTTTTGTCCAAGATGTCTATTATGGTTACTATCTTTGATTGTATCCATGTTTTGATCTTTATTTTTGAATTCTGCTTCACAATTGATTATTATGAAGTATTATTGATCTTGGATAAACTGTTATACGAATCCCTAATATTTGTCCTTCTATCTCACTGGATTGGTTCTCTTTAAGATATTTTTCATCATCCTCAGTCCTAAATGATGATATTACTGAATATCTTTGGCCTGTAGTGCAAAGATGTATGATTACTTGATGAATATCTTTGGCCTGTAGTGCAAAGATGAACAGGTGTTGAGATGAACATGACTGACTGGTGATACAAATGAATATCTTTGGCCTGTAGTACAAAGATGAATATTTGGATAAAGATGATTATTAATTGATGTTACAGGGATAAAATATTGATGATGGACTTTTAAATCTTAGAAGATAGTAGAATTCTTTCTCTACTTGACTCTTCTAATGGTTTGCTATTTTCGCTGCAGTTGTTGATCTAAAACTTGTTGTCGATTATATTCTATCAGATTTTTCCCTGTTGAAAACTAACGATAATTTGTTGTATATTATCTTAGTCATAATATTCTTTACTGGGCTAGTTGAGCTCACCCTTTTCCTTTTTGTTCTATTTTTCTCAGGAGGTGAGAACATAGCAGGAACTAGTCGGGGTACGGAGTAATGGTTCTAGAAAGATGTTTTAGCAGTCCTCACTATTTCTGTAAAATAGTGTTTGAATAATTGTAACGAGGACTTATTTGAGTGTGGATATTGTCTAGAAGATAATATATGTATTTAAACTCACAGTATGTGTTGTCGTATTTTGCACGACAATTGTATTATTGAAGTTGTAGTTTATTTTCTGTACCATGTATTTGGCGACTCAGAATGGGTGTTGTATACCTATTTTGGGGGCGTCACAGTTGGTATCAGAGCTTAGGGATATGATCCCTGGCTGAGATATGAGACAAGAACTAGGAGGGGAGAAACGGGGAATTTCTTCGCTAGTATGACCTGACTAAGTTTATTTGGTGTTTATTTGGTCGGTCAGAGTATAGAGATAATATATGACATGACTATTAACCCTTGTTTTATGGCAGTATTTAAGAATGACAGCTGAGAACGTTAATAATGGAGTAAATCAGACCGTGGAGACACTTTTGATCACCACCCAGGGGAACATACAACAGGAAGACAATATTTGTAAGACCCCAAATTATTAATAAATGAAATTTAATTTCCTCTATTTATTATTCTGAAATAGTAAGGGTTGATTTGATTAATGTGGTTTGTTATGGATAAAATGCGCAAATATTTCAAATAAGCAAGTGGTCCTAAAATATTCATTGTTGTCGGGGAATATTTGTTTGGTCGTGGAATATTCTTGTTGTCGGGGAATATTCGTACGACGGCGCAGCCTTGTGTGGGCCCCATAACGGAAAGCGATTGGATGAAGAAAACGACAAAAACAAGTTGTTTATAAATAACGGCGTAGTTGTTACTGTTAATACTGTTGGAATACCCGGTGGTTAAAACACAGTAATACGCGTTGTTACACAGTAGCACACTGTATTGTACCAATTATTGATTCTTACGTAAGAAGGCACTACTCAATAATTGTTACAGTAATTACTGTTCAATATTATATTTTATTGATTCAATAATTGCTGCGTTGATATTTTATATTACTGTTATTTTAATAATTGTCACTACACAGTATTTTCTATTATCGGAACAATAATTTATATTATCTGAATAATATTATTAGATAACATTATTGGCAATGTCTAGAAAGTTCTGTCTAAGGAGAGGTTTGGTCATCTAATTGCGCGCCAATAAGGAGAGATCCTTATTGGAAAGCCCCCTCTTTCCTGGGAACGGCCTGGTTGCCAGTACTGTGATTCTGTAATATTATTTGTGTATAATTAATTATTAATTTATATGATGAGGAAAAATATTGATTTTATGTGGATATAGATGAAAAAAAATTTTAATGTGACAATTGTTGAAAATTAATATTTTATCTTTTTCTGATAAAATAATTCATTTAAATATATTATTAGTGATATTTTTACAATGAATGTGGGATATATGAGTATATGAGGAGGAAGAGTATTTTTGTGGTATTAAATGATTAACACATGTTTTGTGTGTTGGTGGACACAATTCTTGACCGAAAATTTATTATTGACTGTAAAATCGCCCGTTTATGGATTTCGGTCAATTTTTGTTTGGAATTTAGAAAAACTTTCTTCTGCAAAGTTGTAGAGAATTGAATTTCCTATAAAAACCCGCGAGATTTGAATTTTCTGAATAAAGGGCTATTTATTATGAATTATTGAAGTTCTGAAGTTCCGAAATAATTGATTTTTGGAAGTTTTAATTATTATTTTAAGAAAAACGTTTTTTTCAATTGTAGGGCATGTGTTAAATGGTTGAAATCAGCTGGTGGTGTACTTAGGAATTTTGTTTATAAATAATATTATTATATTCAATTTTCTGCTTTGGTGTTCTAAGCATTTTCCTATAAATAGGGTGTTTAGGTTAAAATTGAAAATCACACCAGAAACACAAGTTTCTCTCTATTTCTCTCTCTATATCGAGCGTATTCTTGTGAGTATTTGATACTTTGAGTGTTGCTATACGGTGCAAGTTTCCTTCAGCACTATATCTAGTATTCCAGTCAGAAGTACCGTCTTTCCGAGGTAAGGGATGTTATTTCTTCTTAAATGATATTATTTTCTTCAATATCATTATCCCGAAGTATTGATCTGAACTTTTTATCAAATTTAGAACTTTTCATGTCGGGGTTACTATTCATGAGTTACTATTCACGAGTTAATATTCACGAGTTACTATTCATCGAAAAATGAAATTTTCTTTTTTTCGTCCAAAATATCTATTCTGGGTACTAGCTTTGATTGTATCCATATTTTGATCATTCTTGAATTTTACTTCACTATGAATAATTATGAGGTATTTTTGGACATGGAATAGCTGAAATACGAATCCTTAATATTTATTATTTTGTTTCACTGGATTCGTTTCCTTAAAAATATTTTTCATTATCATCAGTCCTAAATGATGATATAAATGAATATCTTTGGCCTGTAGTGCAAAGATTAATGATTTCTGATGAATATCTTTGGCCCGTAGTGCAAAGATGAACATGTGTTGAGGTGAACATGACCAACTGATGAATATCTTTGGCCTGTAGTGCAAAGATGACTATTTGATTCAAGATATTTATTGATTGATATTACAGTGATAAAATGTTGATGATGGGCTTTTAAATTCATAGATAATCGTAGTTTTCATTCTCTACGTAACTTTTCTATGAATTATTATTTTCCGCTGCGAGTATTGATTTAAAACTTGTTGTCTATTGTATTCTATTAAATTTTTTCCTGTTGAAGACTAACGATAATTTGTTGTATATTATCTTTGTCATAATATTCTTTACTGGGCTAGTTGAGCTAACCCTTTTCCTTGTTGTTCCATCTTTCTTCTCAGGAGGCGAGAATGTAGCGAGTACTAGTCGGGGTGTGGAATGATGGTTCAAGACAGTTGTTTTAGTAGTCCTCACTATTTTGTAAAATAGTGTATCAATAAGTATAATGAGGGCTTAATTGAGTATGAATACTGTCTAGATGACAATATTTGTATTTAAATTCACAGTATAAGTGTTGTCGTATTTTGCACGACAATTGTAATAATAAAGTTGTAGTTATTTTCTGTACCATGTATTTGGCGACTCAGAATGGGTTGGATGGATTGGACCTATTTTGGGGGCGTCACAATATTCCTCCTGTAAACAACGTTACCGAGCAAACGATGAATGATGGAATGTTTAGGAGCTTTTTGCAGTTCATGCAAAATCAGACGAGGGAAACTTGTGTGCAGAATACGGGTAGAAATGATAACAACGCGCGGTTTGTCACAGCTAAGCAGTTCAAAGAATTGGGACCACCAGAATTTAAGGGAAAGCCGGATCCGATCATGGCGAAAACGTGGGTCAAGCAAATTACCAAGATATTCGATGTCTTGGGATGCACGGAGGAACAGAAGGTTCCATTCGCCACTTTTATGTTCCGCGGTGAGGCAGACTACTGGTGGGAGTCTGTGAAGCGTACCCAGCCTGACGCACTCAACATGTCCTGGGAAATATTTCAAAAACTGTTCAATAACAAGTACTTTCCTGAAAGTATTCGTCATATGAAGGAGGTGGAGTTTATCAGACTGGAACAAAACAACATGACGGTGTCCCAGTACGAGGCGAAGTTTGCAGAGTTATCCAGGTTTGCACCTCATTTGGTCGAAAATGAGGAACGAATGACAAGGATGTTTCTGAGAGGTCTAAAACCCGAGATTCGGCAATATCTTATCTCTCATAAATTTTTTTTATATTCAGATGTTGTAAACAGGGCTCAATTATTAGAGCGAGATAATGAGTATGTGCAACCGAGAGACCATAACCAGGGTCATACTGGTGGCGGCAGTCATCGAAGCAATGAAAACCAGCAGGGAGGAAAATATTTGGACAAAAGCGGTAACCACTCTGGTGGTAATCGTGGTCGTGATAATAGAAGGAGCGAGTCGGGAGGAGATTTCAAGAAGAGAAGGTACAACAATGATAACGTGAAGACGTCAGCACAAACATCAACTATTTCTAGGGGAGGAGAACGACCACCGTTCGTATGTTACAAATGTGGAAAAGAGGGACATATCAGCCCAAACTGCCCACAACAATCCAAGGTATGTTATAACTGTGGAAAGGAGGGTCATATAGCTCGAGAGTGTTCTGTAGCAAAACCAAGTTCAGCGGGGATGGTGACTCCAAAAGTTGTCCCGGATAAGTCGAAATCAGCGGTTCCTGGAAGGGCGTTTGTCGTGACTGGCCAAAACGCGAGAAACCCGAACGAGGTGATCACGGGTAAGCTAATCTTGAATTCTTGCGAAGTTTATACTTTACTAGATACCGGTTCTACCCATTCTTTTATCTCTCCTGCTTGTGCTCAACGTTTAAACTTGACTCCGGAGAAATTGGACTTTAACTTATCTGTTGAAACTCCGTTGGGTGAAACCTTCGTTACATCTACAGTTTATAAATCTTGCATGATCCAAGTTGGCACTATCACATTACCTGTTGATCTTATCTCTTTAAAGATACTTGCTTTTGATGTGATTTTAGGAATTGATTGGTTAACCACTCATCATGCTAAAATTGATTGTTTTCGTAAGGTTGTTAGTTTTCATATTCCTAACCAACCTGTCGTACGAATTCAAACTACTAAACCACTAAAATCAGTCACTGTCATATCAAGCCACAAAGCTATTCGTTTATTGAAAAACGAATGTCAAGCTTTCTTAGCCCATGTTATGGATTTGAACAAAGACAAGTCAGATTTGAATAATATTTCTATTGTTAGAGAATTTCCCGATGTATTTCCTGAAGAACTTCCTGGTCTACCCCCAGAACGTGAAGTTGAATTCTTTATTGACCTTGAACCCGGTACAAAGCCCATTTCTAAAACTCCATATCGAATGGCTCCTATTGAACTTCAGGAGTTAAAAGTCCAACTACAGGAGTTGTTGGACATCGGTTTTATTCGTCCTAGTACGTCTCCTTGGGGTGCTCCTGTTTTATTCGTAAAGAAGAAAGACGGGAGTATGCGACTTTGTATTGACTATCGAGAATTGAACCATGTCACCATCAAGAATAGGTATCCGCTACCTCGCATTGATGACCTGTTCGACCAGTTACAAGGAACACAATTCTTTTCAAAGATCGATCTTCGTTCTGGATATCATCAGCTGAAGATTAAAACTGAGGATATTCCAAAGACTGCCTTCAGAACTCGGTACGGGCATTATGAATTCTTAGTCATGTCTTTTGGATTGACTAATGCTCCTGCTGCCTTCATGGATATGATGAACCGTGTATTCAAAGAATATTTGGATCAGTTCGTTGTTGTCTTTATTGATGACATCCTCATCTATTCCAAAAGCCGTGAAGATCATGAGCGCCATTTGAAGCTGGTACTGCAAAGGCTTCGTGAAAACAAGCTATATGCCAAATTGAAGAAATGCGAGTTCTGGCTTGAGGAAGTAGCATTCCTTGGGCACGTGGTGTCAAAACATGGAGTATCTGTCGACCCGGCGAAGATTGAAGCCATACAAAGTTGGGAGCAACCGAAGTCGGTAACCGAAGTACGTAGCTTTCTGGGCTTAGCTGGTTATTATCGGAGATTTGTGGAAGGATTTTCTCGAATCGCTACTCCGTTAACTCAGCTGACTCGGAAAGATACAAAATTCGTATGGAGTGAGGAATGCGAGAAGAGTTTCCAAGAACTCAAGAGGAGACTCATTTCGGCACCTGTTCTGACAATACCATCTGGTTCGGATGGATTTGTTATCTACAGCGATGCTTCAGGCAAAGGGTTAGGATGTGTTCTCATGCAACATGGGAAAGTCATAGCCTATGCCTCACGACAACTCAAAGAATATGAGAGGAATTATCCTACTCATGATTTGGAGTTGGCAGCAGTCGTTTTTGCGTTGAAGATCTGGAGACACTACCTGTATGGGGAGAAAGTGGAGATCTATACAGATCATAAAAGCCTCAAATATTTCTTCACCCAAAAGGAACTCAACATGCGGCAGCGACGTTGGCTCGAGCTGTTGAAAGATTACGATCATACCATCCAATATCATCCTGAAAAAGCAAACGTAGTAGCTGACGCATTGAGTAGAAGATCATATGCGGGTACGAGTGCAATGTTGTTAACACAAAGGCCCATTTTGTATGACTTGCAAAGGATGGAGATAGAGATGAAGGCTCCAAGTACCCACATGATGATATCAAATATACGAGTAGAACCGACTTTAATCGATAAAGTTAAAGCTGCTCAAGCTACGGACATGGAGCTGATGCGTATGAAGAAGAAAGTGCAAGAAGGTGCTATTCCAGAAGCAAGAATCGATGAAGAAGGAATACTTCGAGTCAACTCCAGACTTTGTGTTCCTAACGATTTTGACTTGAAGCATAGAATAATGATGGAGGCACACAACACACCGTTTGCAATCCATCCTGGGAGTACCAAAATGTATCACGATCTTCGACATACATTTTGGTGGAGCAATATGAAAAGAGAGATCGCGGAGTTTATCTCGAGATGTTTAACTTGTCAACGTGTAAAAGCGGAGCATCAAGTACCAAAGGGTCCATTGCAACCACTTGAGATTCGAAATGGAAGTGGGAACACATTACTATGGATTTTGTTACGGGTCTTCCCAAGGTTTCTCAAGGCATAGATGCGATTTGGGTTATTGTTGATAGATTAACCAAGTCCGCTCATTTCTTGCCGATACGTGAGACTTATTCCCTTGAACGTCTTGCTAGTATGTACGTGAACGAGATTGTGAGATTGCATGGCATGCCAGTATCCATAGTTTCGGATCGTGACCCAAGATTCACTTCACGATTTTGGGTTAGCTTGCAGAAAGCTATGGGCACGGATTTACGATTCAGTTCGGCATACCATCCTCAAACGGACGGACAATCAGAGAGGACTATTCAAACTCTTGAAGATCTATTAAGACTTTGTGTCCTAGATCTCAAAGGGAGTTGGGATAAGTACCTACCATTGGTGGAATTCTCCTACAACAACAGTTATCAGGCGAGCATAGGTGTGGCTCCATTCGAGGCGTTGTATGGAAGAAAATGTCGTTCTCCAGTATGCTGGGACGAGGTGGGTGAAGCAACATTGTTGGGACCAGAGTTGGTACGCATTACTACAGAGAAGATCCAAACGATTCGACAACGTATACAAACGGCACAGGATCGACAAAAGAGTTATGCGGATCTTCATCGGAAGGACGTGGAATTTAATATTGGGGATCATGTATTGTTACGTGTTGCACCATGGAAGGGAGTTACAAGATTTGGGAAGAGAGGAAAGCTCAATCCAAGATTTGTTGGTCCATTTGAGATTCTTGAGCGAATAGGAAATGTGGCATATAGACTCGCATTACCTCCAAGCATGTCTCGTGTTCATAATGTTTTTCACATATCTATGCTTCGTAAATATGTTAAAGACCCGAACCACATTATTGAGTTAGAACCAGACGAGATAGCTGAAGATTTAACGTACGAGGAGGTACCTGTTAAGATCTTGGATAGGAAAGAGCATGTCCTACGCACGAAGGTTATACCACAAGTTAAGGTTTTGTGGAGAAACCATGCTATTGAAGAAATGACCTGGGAGTTGGAATCAGAAATGAAAGCGAGGTATCCTCACCTTTTTGAAACATCAGGTACGTACGTCAATTTCGAGGACGAAATTTCATAAGGGGGGGAGGTTGTAAGACCCCAACTTATTAATGAATAAAATCAAATTTTCTCTAAATATTATTGTGAATAATAAGGGGTTAATTTGATATAATACTTTGGTTATGGGTGAAATGTGCAAATTTTGCAAAATAAGCAAGTGGTTATAAAATATTCATTTTGTCGGGGAATATTCGTTTGGTCGTGGAATATTCTTGCTGTCGGGGAATATTCGTACGACGGCGCAGCCTTGTGTGGGCCCCATAACGGAAAGCGATTGGATGAAGAAAACGACAAGTATAAGTTGTTTATAAATAACGGCGTAGTTGTTACCGTTAATACTGTTGGAATACCCGGTGGTTAAAATACAGTAGCACACGGTATTGCACCAATTATTGATTCTTACGTAAGAAGGCACTACTCAATAATTGTTACAGTAGTTATTATTCAATATTTTATTTTATTGATTCAATAATTGCTGCGTTGATATTTTATATTATTGTTGTTTCAATAATTGTTGCTGCACAGTATTTTCATTTATCAGATCAATAATTCATATTATTTGAATAATATTATTAGATAACATTATTGGCAATGTCTAGAAAGTTCTGTCTAAGGAGAGGTTTGGTCATCTAATTGCGCGCCAGTAAGGAGAAATCCTTATTGGAAAGCCCCCTCTTTCCTGGGAACGGCCTGGTTGTCATAAATGTGATTCTGTAATATTATTTGTGAATAATTAATTATTGATTCATATGATAAGAAAATATTTATTTTATGTGGATATAAATGAGAGATATATTTTTGTGGTTAAAAATGAAGGAGTTAATGTTGAGGTTTTTATCAGTATTTTTGTCGGAATGGAGGTATTAAAAATCAGGATTTTTGAGATATTTTGCGGGGGTTATAATTTTTAATCCGACCGTTGGATCGTGGTAATTTTTGGATATGTTATACATATATAAGTTGAGTATATGTCCACAAATTTTGAACCGTTAAAAATGAACGTATGATTTATTATGAATTTTACGAGATGACTGGTTCAGAAATTGTTGAATTTTCGGAGTTTATCATTTTGATGGAAAATTCTAGAATTGGTGGGCCCCACTCTTTGTTGGTGAAGAAATGTGCTGAGATTTTTATTCAAATGTGGTGGGTGGGAATAGTAGCTGATAAAGCCATCAGGTTGCAGGTCAAGTCTGCTTCGGCGTGCTAACATTTTCCTATAAATAGAGGGCTAAGTTAGAATTAAAAATCACACCAGAAACAAGTTTTCTCTCTTTCTCTCTCTAGATTATTGAGTGTATTTTGTGAGTATTTAGATACTTTGAGAGTTTCTATTCATCAAAGCAAGTTTCTTTCAGCCTTATACCGGTATTCCGACCAGAAGTACTGATATTTTGAGGTAAGGGATATTATTTTCTTCTTAATGATATTATTTTCTTCAATATCATTATGCTGAAATATTGATATGAGTTTTTATCAAATTTGGAACTTTTTGTGTCGGGATTACTATTCACGTATACGGCACTATTCACGTATACGGTACTATTCACGAATACGGCACTATTCACCGAAAAATAAAATTTTCCCTTTTTGTCCAAGATGTCTATTATGGTTACTATCTTTGATTGTATCCATGTTTTGATCTTTATTTTTGAATTCTGCTTCACAATTGATTATTATGAAGTATTATTGATCTTGGATAAACTGTTATACGAATCCCAATATTTGTCCTTCTGTCTCACTGGATTCGTTCTCTTTAAGATATTTTTCATCATCCTCAGTCCTAAATGATGATATTACTGAATATCTTTGGCCTGTAGTGCAAAGATGTATGATTACTTGATGAATATCTTTGGCCTGTAGTGCAAAGATGAACAGGTGTTGAGATGAACATGACTGACTGGTGATACAAATGAATATCTTTGGCCTGTAGTGCAAAGATGAATATTTGGATAAAGATGATTATTAATTGATGTTACAGGGATAAAATATTGATGATGGACTTTTAAATCTTAGAAGATAGTAGAATTCTTTCTCTACTTGACTCTTCTAATGGTTTGTTGTTTCCGCTGCAGTTGTTGATCCAAAACTTGTTGTCGATTATATTCTATCAGATTTTTCCCTGTTGAAGACTAACGATAATTTGTTGTATATTATCTTAGTCATAATATTCTTTACTGGGCTAGTTGAGCTCACCCTTTTCCTTTTTGTTCCATTTTTCTCAAGAGGTGAGAACATAGCAGGAACTAGTCGGGGTACGGAGTGATGGTTCTAGAAAGATGTTTTAGCAGTCCTCACTATTTCTGTAAAATAGTGTTTGAATAATTGTAGCGAGGACTTATTTGAGTGTGGATATTGTCTAGAAGATAATATTTGTATTTAAACTCACAGTATGTGTTGTCGTATTTTGCACGACAATTGTATTATTGAAGTTGTAGTTTGTTTTCTGTACCATGTATTTGGCGACTCAGAATGAGTGTTGTATGCCTATTTTGGGGGCGTCACATCAACAGTCCATCTATGCACTACAGGCCAAAGATGACTTTCATCACAATATAAGCATGAGGATGATGACAATGATATAAGAATTCAATTAAGTGAGATCAAGGATAAATTTTAAAGATTTATAATTCAATTTATCCAGAGTTTAAGAATGTCCAAATTGTCAACATGATAACTACTTTGTGGAGTAAAATTCAAGAATAATATTCATGTATCAAAAATAATTTGGACAGAAAAGAAATCAATTTTTGTCGTGAATAGTACTCCGGGTGAATAGTATCCCGTGAATAATAATTTATAAATAGTACCGTATGTATAAATAGTACCATATGAATAGTACCGTATATATGAATAGTGTCGTATGTATGAATAGTACCCATGAATAGTACTCCGGCATGAAAAGATTAAAATTTAACAAGAATGTCCATAAAAATATTTCAGTGAAACGATACTAGATGAAACGCAAATTTCAAGGATATTCTACTAATTTCAAGGAGTATAAAATCAATACTTATCAAAATAGAACATGAGCACCCCAAGGAGACGTACTAGGACGAATGAAACCGATGTCTAACAACTCCTATAGTTGGGTTTTTAACTCCTGAAGTTCAATATGAGCCATTCGATATGGGGCTTTGAAAATAGGTTTTGTACCGGGTTCAAGGTCGATAAAAAATTTAATTTCATGCTCTGGGGGTAGGCCAGGAAGTTCTTCAGGGAATACGTTAGGAAATTTATTAACAATAGAAATATCATTCAAAACTAACTTATTTTTGTTTAAATCCGTGACATGAGCTAAGAAAGCTTGACATCCGTTTTTCAATAAACAAATAGCTTTATGGCTTGAGATGACAGTGATTGATTTTAATGGTTTGGTCACTTGAATTTGCATAATAGGTTGGTTAGGAATATGAAAGCTAACAACCTTACGAAAACAAACAATTTTAGCATGATGAGTAGTGAACTAATCAATCCCTATAATTACGTTAAATGTAAGTATTTTCAATGAAATAAGATCGACCGGTAATGTGAGGGTACCGATTTGAACCAAACAAGACTTATAAATAGTGGATGTAATGAAGGTTTCTCCTAACGGAGTTTCAACAGATAAGTCAAAGTCTAATTTCTCCGGAGTCAAATTTAAACGTTGAGCGCAAGTAGGAGAAATAAAAGAATGGGTAGAACCGGTATCTAATAAGGTATAGACTTCGCTAGAGTTTATGATTAGCTTATCCGTGATCACCTCGTTCGGGTTCCTTGCTTTCTAGGAGGTCACGATAAACGCTCTCCCTTGAACTACTGATTTTGACTTCTCTGGGACGGTCTTTGGTGCCTCCATCCCAGCTGAACTTGGCTTCACTGTATGAATAAATTGAGCTAGGTGACCTTCTCTTTCGCAATTATAACATGTTTTGGACTGCTGCATACAATTTGGACTGATGTGTCCCTCCCCTCCACCTTTGTAGCATACGATCGTTGATCGTTCTCCTTCTTTAACAACGGGTGCTGGTGCTGACGTCTTTCCATCATTATTAAATCTTCTCTTCTTGAAATTTTCACTTTTATTATCTTGGCCATGATTACCACAGAAGTGGTTATCATTTCTGGCATGTTGACTTCCTCCACGTTTGTTGTCACCGCTTCGATGACTGCTTGCACTGGTAGTATCGCTTTGCCGGCTGCTATCTCTTGATTGGGTTGACTCATTATCGCGCTCCAATAACTGAGCCCTATTTACAACATCTGAATACAAACACAGTTTATGAGAAACTAGGTATTGACGTATCTCGGGTTTTAAACCTCTTAGAAACATCCGCGTCATTCTCTCCTCATTATCAACCCAGTGGGACGCAAATTAGGACAACTCGGCAAACTTAGCTTCGTACTGTGACACAGTCATATTGTTCTGCTCCAGCTTGATGAACTTTACCTCCTTCATGTGACGAATACTTTCGGGAAAGTACTTGTCGTTGAATAGTTCTTAGAACTTCTCCCAAGACATCTTCAGTGCGGCAGGTTGAGTACGCTTTACCGATTTCCACCAGTAATCTGCCTTTCCTTGTAACATATAGGTGGCAAAGGGAACTTTTTGCTCCTCGGAGCATCCCAAGACATCAAATATCTTAGTGATCTGTTTTATCCATGCCTCCGCCTTAAGTGGTTTTGGCTCTCCCAAAAACTCCGGTGGTCCCAGCTCCTTGAGCTGCTTAGCGGTGACCATCCGAGAGTTGCCAGTGTTTCCACCTGCATTTTGAACAGGAGTTGCTCTCGCCTGATGTTGCATGAATTGCATAAAGGCTCTGAACATCCCATTGTTCATCATTTGGTCAGCCTTATTGTTTTCCTGAGGATTATTTCCTTTTTGATGTACATTATCCTGAGTATTGATCATTGGTAATTCAACTGTCTCATGTGCTCCATTGCTATTCTCAACATTCTCGGAAGTCATTTTCAAATAATGCCACAAAACAAGGGTTAATTAACATGCAACATATTATCCCTATATTCTGACCGACCAATTAAATAATAAAAAGACTTAGGTATGTCATACTAGCAAAGGAATTACCTGTCTCTCTCCTCCTAGTTCTAGTCTCACATCTCAGCCAGGGATCATATCCCTAAGCTTTGATACCAACTGTGACGCCCCCAAAATAGGTATATATCACCCATTCTGAGTCGCTAAATACATGGTACTTAATACAAATACAAACTTAATTATACAACATGAGCTGTGAGTTTTAATACAAATATTATCTTCTAGACAGTATTCAAACTCAAAATAAGTCCTCATTACATTTATTGTCACACTATTTCACAGAATAATGAGGACTACTAATGCTACCATCTGGACCGTCACTCCGTTCCCCGACTAGTCCCAACTATATTCTAATTTCCTGAAGAGAACAATGAAAGAAAAGGGTGAGCTCAACTAGCCCAGTAAGAAATATTATGACTAAGATAATGCAGAATAAATTATCGTTAGCCTTCAACAGTGTTAAACTGATAAAATATAATAAACATCAAGTTTAACTGCAGCGGAACAAGCAATCCATTAGAAGAGTCAAGTAGAGCATGATATCTACTATCTTCTATGATTTAAAAAGTTTATCAAAAGTTTTATCGCTGAGACTCAGCTTAATAAATAATCCACATCATCGAATCATCCATGCACTACGGCCAAGGATATTCATTAGTATCACGACCATAAATTATTCATGCACTGCGGGCCAAGGATATTCGTGTTTTCATCAATGGTCATGATCATGCCAACAACTATCTATTAATGCACTACGGGCCAATGAAGACTTTTACCATATCATTTGTAACATTACGGTCATGATTATATCGAATAATCCCTAGTCATAATCATACCAAGTTCATCTATGCACTACGGGCCACAAATGACTTTCATAATAATATAAGCATGAGGATGATGACAATGATATAATAATTAAATTAAATGAAAGCAAATGATAAATTTTAAAGATTTATAATTTAATTTATCCAGAATTCAATAATGTCCAAATTGTCAACATGATACTGCTTTATGGAGTAAAATTCAAGAATAATATTGTATCAAAAATGATTTGGACCGAAAAGAAATTAATTTTTTTCATGAATAGTACCCCGGATGAATAATAACTGAGTGAATAGTATCCCGTGAATAGTACTTTGGGAATAGTAACTCTGTGAATAGTACTCCGGCATGAAAAAAGTTAAAACTTATCAAGAATGCTCAGAATAATATTTTCATGAAAAGATACTGGATGAAGCGCAAATATCAAGAATATTCTACTAATTTCATGGAGTATAGAAGCCAAAACTTTAACTAAACGAGTGTAGAATTTGAAATCTGAAACGAAATAATATTACTTACATACTACAGAGTATGGAAGAAAATATTATTTTATATGAATACTGAATAAAAATAATATCCCTTACCATAAAAAGGAGAGTATTCCAACTGGTATAACGGGGATATTCTTGAAGAAAATTTGCACTGTTTTCTACACTCAAAGCTTTTTAAAACTCGAAAGAAATACACTCAATATTATAGAAGAAGAATTCTCTGATTCTGGTGTGATTTTCAATTCTATTTAAACATCCTATTTATAGGAGAACGAAATGTTACTATTTGGAAATAAAAAATCACGGACGCACAGTAGTTAAAAAAAAATTTTCACGGACTATTTCGTCTGATTTCTCATTTGTTACTATGTATTTACTATGCAGGCACTATGCAAACACTATGCATAATAAAATATAATATATTCTATTTTTTATAAAAAATAAAACTTATTAAAACAAAACATCATTATCACCAAAACTCATCACATGTCATCATCACATGTGGGCTCTACCTCTTATAATGAATAACTTTCTACCTATTATTTTGAAAAATGAGTAACTTGGGGTCCATATAATAATCAAAATTTACACAAATACTTCATAAAAATTTCCTCAATATTTTTAACAACATTTATTCATCATTTTTAATATTCGCAATGTTTAACAACCAGATCATTCTCAGAAAAGAGGGGGCTTTCCAATAAGGATTTTTTCCTATTGACGAGCAATTAGGTGACCAAACCTCTCATCGACAGAACTTTTTAGACATCGTCAATATTACAAATAATGATATGAATAACTGTATAGTCTCAATTATTGATTTAATAATATATAAAATATCGATAATAAATGAATCAAATAACGTGAGATATTATGCAACAATTACTGTAGCAATAATTAAACAAAACTGAGTGACTTCTCACGCAAGCATCAATTGTGACAACCCAAAAATTTAGAAGATCTTGAATGATTAAATTAAAAGTTAAAGTTTAAAACCTAGAGTGAAAATAGATGATTTATTGTAAATTTTGAAAAAAATTAAAGGAAATGAGATGGGTAGAATTAAAATAATCTATAATATTAAATTATTTTAACGTGGTGAATTGGTGGCATTAAATATACACTTAATGTATAACCACCATTTTATTGAAGAAATCATGTATTACATTATTGGACATAAGGTATATATGTTTTAATGTAGTAAGTATATTATTATATTTATTACAGTTAAATTGTTAAAAACAATTTATAGAAGGAAAAAGAAAGTAATTAATATACAAGAATTATTATATACTTTAAATAAATGATACTAAAATAAATTCTAGAGTTGAATTATTTTAATAAAGAAAAGATATTATATTTATCTTAATATCTTAAGAAAGTAAATAAATTCTTAATTGAATTTATGATAATAAAGTAAGGATATTATATTATAATATCTTGGGGTATGTAAATAATTGTATTTACATAAGAAATTATGTGTAGCATATTTATTTTACATTTTATAAAATAAATATGTAATTTGAATATGTTATGTTATATTTTATATAATTTATATATCAAAGATGGGTATAATTTTGGGGTATAAATTTTTATATACCTAATTGAGGTGGCATGAATTTATTTATTGTTTATTAACTTATACTCCCTCCGTCCCAAATTATCTGCTTTTCTAGAGTTTTACACACATACCAATATGTGTGATAAAAATACTAAAATACTCTTATGTGCTGACTTTTTTGTTTTCTGCGCATGAATCTTTATTGGTGGGAATATGAAAAGATGCTTAAAAAAGAGGAGAGGCATGAATGAGAGTAATGACTATCATTAATTAGGGTAAAGGGGCAAACTTGGAAAACAAAGGGAAAAAATGCATTGAAATCTTAAAAAAACAGATATTGTGGGACAAATTTTTTTTGCTAAAAAAGCAGATAATTTAGGACGGAGGGAGTATATCTCAAGACCATGTATGATAAAGGAAGGGAATAATGGTATACATTATTATAATGATATTCAAATATCAAGAATAAAAAAAAGAAAAGCCAACATGACTTATTTGAGAAAGATTCTTGGCATAAAGCTACCTATATGTTTAACGAAATAATTATATTATAATTAAAATCATTCATTAATGATATTCATTGACAAATAAGGTCAAGAATATGTACTTCCATGAGTTGTGTAATTAAATAGAGTTGTCATCATAATAAGGTGTGCCAACTATTGTTGTTATCAAAAAGGTAATATGATAGATAAGATTTGTGTATTTTAAATTTAATATGAGTCCATATTGGAATATTGGGCCATACTAAAAGTTTTTTTTAATGCTTGCAAATATGTTACATTGGTTATAAGGTTTTTGAGTCCAAATTAAAACAGTACCCAACCTCCTCACAGCCCCATCCGGCAATCCTTAGCGAAGTAAAAGGGAGCTGTGTAGTTAAGTTCATAAATCAGTAGTTGGCTTCAAGTAACAGCTAACTTAAATTAACAGAATAGCTAGCAAGTTAGTTGACTCCTAGAATGCAGTGGTCGGCTATTAGGGGCCAAGTTAACTAGACTAGGAATGAGTGTTGCTGCTTGGTAGGGTGGCTATGTAGAGGCCAGCTAGGGGTCAGGTAGAGTGACGGAGAGATAAGGAGATTCAGCCGTAAATGGCCATATAAGACATCTCAAGCTCAGATAGTCATACTATTTCACTAAGCTCCAAAGTATAGTAGTCACAAAGATAGAACAGTAAGGCAACGACTGAGAAGGAGAAGAGATTGAACGGCAATCAATTGTAATCTTTGAACTATCAAGGTAAGCTCTTTCCATTCCATTTTTCTTACTACTAGTGGACTGTAATGGCCGAATGGCCTGAAATAGACTTGAATGACTGCTATATTGATTTTAGTTGCTATGTTAACTGTTATGCATGATTCTTGTTAAGCTATTTTACGGTTATGTATGGAATAGAACAAAGGAGAATAGGCTGGGTTGTGTGGAGCAATAAGGGAGCTAAACTGGGTTTCTAAAACAAACCAATAGCTATGAAAAGAGTGTTTTAAAACAGTGCACGTAGGGTGTTTGTCTAAAGTCCTCTAAGAACTGTTTTGGTTAAAAACCAAGTATTAGACAAAACTAAAGCTTGGGCTATATATATATATATATATATATATATATATATATATATATATATATATATATATACCATATATGATGGTAATTAAAGAGATTGAGCATACTAAGTTAAAGCGAAAATCAATTGGAAATCAAAACGAAAAGTGAAAAACTAGTATAACCGCTGACCTTGAAGTCAATTTCGGGTCTAGTATATGTTTCCAGAAAATTCTGGGCTTTTGGTATGTTATAGTACACTGAATAAGCTTTCCATAGACTCCGGAACGAACTAATTCCGACTTCGTAGCAAAGAGTTATGACCATTCAAATAGTCGCGTCAAAACTGTCTAACCCACTCAGGTCAGTCCCTTTACACAGAAATTCTGGAATTCTGTGTTTTGAATTTGGATATGGTCAAAGAATGAAAGTTGTAGCCTCGGAAGTTAGCTTCGCGTGGGCTCAAGAATCGCTCAAAAATGTTTTGAAACGAAGAAGTTATGACTGTTTTACCGTAACAGGGTCAGGCTGGGAAAAAGTAAATAAATTGAAACTAGTGGGTCAAGCTATTCTTGATCACTGTCTTAGGCGTCATAAAGAACCCAAAATGGAGAATTTATAACTTCTAAATGTATACTCATATGCTATGTTTAACATGTGTAAAATGGGCTACAATCCGGTGGATGAGCTAGAAGTAATTGAACCACAAAGTGGGCATATTGGGTGTCGGACTGCTGCTAACTGCAGCAGCAGTAGCAGTGGAGAAGTTGAGGCTGGGAGTTCTTTTGAGCACTCGGCCGGAAGGGGTTAAACTGTCTAAACAAGTTAGCTAGTACTTTTTCTAAATTAGTGAGTTAGAATGTGTAATCTCTTGAAACATGGAGGAAGGAGCTGCTGCTGCCTAAATACAGCAGTGGGCACCAGTAAACCCCTATTGCAGCAACAGGTAGCAGTCACCCATGACCCACTGTATTGGCTTGCTTGGCTAATGTGTTGAGTTGTGTAGGCTAGGTGTTGTTCCAACATGTAAGCTAAACTAATAAATAAAATTGGGCATGTCAATGTGTAGGGCTGCTGCCTCGGCAGCAGCAGTGAACTTGATTGACTGGGTATTTTTGGCAGCAGCAAGAAGCTGTTTCAACAACGCTTTAAGAACCACTTTGATCTCGAATGTTAATTTGGAAAGTTTAGTCATAAAATGTATTTCTAAATGTTTTAATATATATATATATATATATATATATATATATATATATATATATATATATATTGAGTTCACAACTTAATTGTAAAAATTTTCAATTAGTGAAGGGAAATCTAGCAAGTTATGGGCTATTATTTTGTGATTGGGGCCGCGAGGCCAAGCATGGCCACACCAAGCTTGGCTGAGCCTCACGGGGCCAAGCCAAGCTTGGTTGCCGGCATGAAGAGTCAACAAAAGACTGCTAAATCAAACGCATCCCTGTTATGGAACTATTAGAGCAATAAGGAGGCTGCTACCTTTAGGCAGCCACAGTTAGCTTTCTTTTTAAATAAGAAAATATATTAGCTATTATGTTTCCTAAGTGTAGCATAATAGAGAGTATAATATTGAAAGTTTAGACTAACTTGGGACTGTTAAAGCCTATAGAGGGCTGTTTTTAACAAAAGCTTAAGACCTTGCATCTATGTGTTTTAAACCACGAACACCTAGTATATAGCAAATACAAGATGTAATAATGCTTGTATTTAAAGGCTTGGGGACTGTTATGCTGGGTTAGTGATAAATCATACTAAAATGCCTAGTATGGACTGTTTTGGTGTTAGAAGATTAACATATTGTTGCAAGCATGCTAATGAATATAATGTTATGTTATAATCATGTTTTAAAGGTTGTTTGAGTACCTAAAGGCTGCTTGAATTATACTATGGACTGTTGTCAGTTAGGAGCCAAAAATGTGCCTATGAGGTACTGTTATGGCCAATTTGTGTAACTGAAGTTGTTAAACAGCGAGGAGTACATACATTGCCTATAAATAGCATGTAAAAATGGTTCCCTAAGTTAGTTAAGGTCTACAAGGTGTGTTGTGCAATTTCATGCTTAAAAAGCAATGAAATAAGCTTTAAAGAACAATAAACACTAAAATAATGAACCACCCTACCTGGACCCCATACACAAGTTCCAATAGTTATAGTAAGACATAAGAAAGCTACACAAACAAAAGGAACCAAGTCTAAACCATCTTGAGCATGTGACTTGTTAAAAGTCACATTTTAAAGCCAAAAATGGACTGTTTTGGAAAATCCTTAGTACCTGACCTTAATGGACTATTATGAGCTTATACAAAGTTGCTCATACATAATAGTAATGATTCCAAATCATGGTCATGGCTAAAGCTAACAAGAAAACCAATTTAAACTCTCTTTTCAAGCCTAAAGTGAGCTTTGATAAGTCAAAATGAGTTAGATGATTAAATAAAGTGTGGTGATTCTAAAAGTAACCTTAAGTAACTTAAATATATATGCCTAGACTATCCTAGTGGCCAGAACTGGAAAAAATTTGATAAAAACAAAAACAAAATCAGTTTTGTAAAGAAAGTAAGAAAATGGCTAAGTTTGAGCCCTATTTTGGGGAGCTTAATGGGCATGAACAAGAAACCTAAAACTTGATTAAAATACCTTGTAGTATGGTCTAGAAGTAGGGCCAAGTGGTTAAGCTCTTGGCTTAACCAAGGAGTCTAAACAAATCACCAAACTAGCATGGAAAATCACTAAAACTGCAGTTTTTCAAATTTGCCCAAGTATGAAAATTTGAGATTTTTCTATTCTACTTAGAACTCAATTGGGGCACCTTAGACAAGTGAGATGGAGTTATGCTAGGCTAATTAAAGTGTTGGAATGAACCAAGGTGGCTAGAAATGAAATTGGCAAGATTTGACCAAAACTAGTAAACTCAAAATTGTGAATAATGGCCTAGCTTGGGCATTGGTTTCAAGAAGCATAAAGATGCTTATTTAGAAACCTAAACTAATACAAAAATGACTTTGGTATGGGATAATAGAACTTAACTAAAGAACACATGAAATACTTAGGTTCTAAATCCTGAATAAAATGTAAATGATAACTTTAAAGTAATTCCTATTGCATGAGATAAACATGTCAAACCCCATCAAAGTGAGAAATGACTAATGAGAAACATGGATGAGGTATTTGAAAAATATATACAATATCTCAGATATAGAAATCTAAACTACCACCATGATAATTGAAATTACGTGTTTTGTTATCAATCCAACATACAATGTAGGTTGTGCAAGGAACGCAGCAGTTGGTGTAATGGTAAAACCCCGGTACAGGCAAGTTTCTCAGTTTATTTATGTGGACTTATAATTGCTATAGATAACTGTTAGCATGACTTATGTTTATAAGTATGTAATACCTATGAACTGCATTATTTGCTTTGTGAATGATGAATGCCAAATTATGACTAATTATTGAATTGAGTCGGGGAACTCAATATATATGTGCAATGAATGATAGGTACATGACGTGTAGTATGCTATGGTATGTATGTTGTTACTAGCAGGACATAAATGTGATAATGTATTTGTAATATGCTTGAACACCAAGAATATAAATGCATGAACTAAATGTGAAACTTATGTACTACGTGATGCATGATAGACTGTTAGACTTGTTGAGCCGTCGTGCTCAATCTTGCTTAATTTGCAGGTTAAAGCTAGGATGCAGATCTATCGTGATTAGGAGCGCATGAAAAGAAGACTAGTGATTTAATTGAGATTGTGTTGAATCATTCGATGGTATTTTCATGTGTAAATCACACGTGTAAATTTGTGAATTATTCGATAGTTGAAGAATATTTGTTCTAAAAAAGGGATATGTTTGAAAGAATGAATTGTATATATATTCTAAATAATTCATATAATAAATTTGATTTCAATATAAAGAAGCATTGTAAAGGTTGCTATTAAGGGATTGAATGACTAGCAGAAGAAAAAAAATTATTTTGCATTTTAGCTATTTTAACATTAAGTAATGTTTTAAAGCTAGAACAAGATAATATTAACGCACAAGATCGGAAAGGAAAATAGTCCCAATTTTGGGGGCGTTACATCAATAATCAATATCGTGTGCTACTATGCAACCACGCGTATTACTTACTTTTAACACCGGGTATTTCAATAGTTAACGGTAAAATTTTAGCCGTTATTTTTATAAAAAGATATTTTTGTCGTTTTCTCACTCCGACAATAATTCCGCTGTAGGATCCACCAATGATTGTGTCGTCGTACGAATATTTCCTGTTAAAACGAATATTCCCCGAACAATCGAATATTTTATGACAACTTGCATACTTTATAAAATTTGTAAATATTATCCATAACTATAACATTATATTAAATCCACACCATAATATTTAAAAATGATATTTATATAAAATTCATCTTTATTCATAAAAGTTGGGGTCTTACATACATACTACAGAGTATGAAAAAAAATATTATTTCTTACGAATATTGAACAAAATAATATCCCTTACGAATACTGAACGAAAATAATATTTCTTACGAATATTGAACGAAGACAATATCACTTACGAATATTATCTTGTAAAGATAATCGCTAGCTTCGACTTAATATATTATGAGTCCTGTAACTTTTCTTGATTCAAAAATTATGTTACTTTAAAGGTGTACTAACCCAAAAGTCTATCCCGACACAACTCCTCGTCCAATGTATTACTATTCTATTATAATTCAATTTTAAGATATATTTCATTTTAAAACTTAGGCGAAACCTGAGATGGGGGGTCAAGTGGAGTCTATGCGAAACTTTCCTGTTTTCATTTAGAGCTTTCGTTAATTCTAAATTTTTAGACTTCTGTTAAAACTAGTTGATTTGCGAAATTCTACAATGATAAGAATTTATTTTAACTTTGCATTAATCAAATAAAATAAAACTTATATTAGTTTTAAAATTTAAGAGTTTACAAATTAATTGTGACACCTCCAAATCTGAGTACTTCAATCCCACAGATCTGGTGCTCACTGTCCAACATTATAACATCTAATTACCCATAAACAATGATAATAATAAACTTCATAAATCATCATCCCAATAAAAGGTTACATCTCAAATAAAATAATTCCAGGTTATTTAACCTTTAATTACATCATTGTTGAATAAAACATAATAATAAATAAAGTCTAACTACATAAGCTTCATAGCATAATAAAAGTAAACGTCATGATCTACTTATGCGCTTTGCCTTTACCTTTGCTCGCCGATGGCTCCTCAGGTTTAACTGGAATATTATATGCAAAAGTGAACAAATAATTGCCCACAAGAACAAAAAAAACAGTAACAATATATATGAAACATCAATGGATAAGCTCAACTGAAAGAAATACATGATTTTCTTTGAAACTCAAGAACGGTAAGCTCGATAGAAAGATTCATCTTTTGAATCAACATTAGAAATCAAAATCAACATATATCTGAGGGTCACAAAACCACGAACTATGTTCTAGGTTAACAAGTATCTCTATTGTAACCTTTAATAGTCAAATAGTCTATATGGACCATCTATCTCGTACTCCGGGGGATCAGCCCTTTGTACAATGTATTGTGCACAAACATTTTAACGCTATTGCATAGTATAATCTCATATATTAGGGTTGTTCATCTCATTTTTGACATTAGAGTCCGCACCAAAGGAAGTTTGGTTTGGATTAACTTCAAGGGTAAAGGTCCGAAAATACCCCTGACGTTTACCCCGAAATCCCACTTACACCTTGAACTTTTTTTTTCCAAAAGTACCCTTAACTTTATAAAGCCCAGCTCAACTACGCCCCTCCTATTAACAGACATGCCAGCTAGACAAACGGGACAACTGCAGCTCACTGATCGACAACTACATGGAGTAACTTTGTGTGACATGGCATGAAGCCTTGGCATTTCCCCTCCATTTGCCCAAAGGGGAAAAAACCCCTAAACTTTTTATGCAAAGTATTCCGGCCATCCAAATCAATGATATTAACATAAACGCCTTCATCAAGCAACTCCTTCACTCCTTCTACTTATCCTCTGCATGCCAAAAACAGCAACTACATCGTCGAATCTAGGTTTTTTGGCACCGTGAGATCATTTTCTGTCGGACTTCTACGGATCGGATCTAGTGACAATCGGATCCATTCCATGTTTTCTCCTCTATACAAGCAGATGAATTTCCCTTACGCAATCTGAAAAGTAATAATGATTGTTTGTGTAAGTAATTAGGGTAGTGAATAGGACGGATGGAAGAAGAAAGAATAGGTGTTTACCCATTCTAGTATAGTCGGATCAATTCAATCAACCAAAAACTCAAGTCTCCAAGTCTCTTCCTTCCAAAATGCATCCTCTTTGGCGCTAGTGAAAGGGTAGGCCAAATTTTCCCATATCGAGACCATGTGTAATGCGTTTGGGCACGCCACTTTACCTTGGGGATCCAACACTGCTAGGATCTGTTTCTTGGCGATTTGCCTCGAGATTCTTAGCTTCAATTGTGCAGCTAAAGCCATTTCTCTCTCTATTTCTCAAGGTCTAATCCTCTAATTTTCACACAAAGAAACAGGAGATGTCATCAATTTCTTTTTCAAGCTTAATCAATGGTGTTTGGAAAACATTTTACACAATTATTGGACCTATTGGAACGAAAATTGAGTGTGTATATTTATGATTAAATTGAGAAAGAATGAAGTGCGGGTCGAGATTGTAGAGTTGAGTACGTAAAGCTCACGATTATGAGCAAATAGGTAAGATTGGATGGAGAGAATTGAAACAAGTAAGAATTAGGAGATGATTTCCTTCACTTTTTTTGCCTTCTTTTGTTGCATTGAGGAATGTTGAGGATTTTTTAATGCAATTGGTGATTTTGGAGTGGAGATCTGAAGCTTGAGCCAAGATTAAGGGCAAGAAAATTGGGTGCAATTTGTGATTTCAATTTTGTTATTTTTGGAACAGAGGAAGAAGAAAGGGCAGAGAGAAAATAGGGAGAAGAAAGAGAGAGAAAAGCTGGAGAAGAAAGTGAAAATAATAAAAAAAATATTAAAATTTATTTTTGCCACGTGTCGGTTGTCACTAACACCAGTGTGTTCAGCTGGAATTTTTTTAACTAGAGGGGCACAGTTGACCTTAAATTTGTAACATTAAGGGTACTTTTGAGAAAAAAAAAAGTTTAGAGTGTAAATGAGATTTTGGGGTAAACATAAGGGACATTTTTGGACCTTTGTCCTTAACGTCAAGGGTAATTTGGATCTTAGCACGTTTATCAACAAAGGATTAGTTAAATCATAAAGGATTCGATAACATTCAAGAGTTCGATAAAAATATAATATTGTAAAGAGGTACTTTATCAATAATAGGGTAACAAATGGAATCACAAGTGAATAAACATCATATATCAAAGTCATGCTTTTAAAATGACTTATAAAGCTTCATCAAAATTGTTAGTTCTCAGAGGCACATAATAGATCTAGAAGGGGGGGTTGAATAGATCCTTTAAAACTTTTTCTTTGTTTTCTTTTATCTTGGTAAGTGATTAACAGATAATGAATAAAGGAATCAATTCATGCACAACGGATTAGATTAAGATACCCTTCAAAAATATAGCATTAAATATAGTTCTAATGTAGAGTTAATTACAAGCAGGTATAGCAGTTATAGTACTCAATGTAAATGACATAAAGTAAATGACACTAGAGGTTTTAAGTGGTTCAGAGACTGAATGTTCCTAATCCACTCTTCTGCTTCAACAAGCAGGGATTCCACTAAGGATTTGATCAAATTTGAATCACTGAGATTCCTTCAAGACCAGCAGTCTTGGAACACTAGTTCACTAAGAACTCTTCAAGACCAACAGCCTTGGAAACTGTAGACTAAGCGCAGTAGACTTAGAATCTATTGTACCCTCTGGTACTCAACAAGTCTAGCAGACTTGACTTTGGTTTAGTCACTAAGACAAGGACCCTGCAGGCCCTAGTTGCTTAGTTATTTGTTTGTTGTTGTTGAGCTGCTAAGATGACATTCAACTTGTTTATCTTCTGGTACTTAGCAGCTTCTTGTGATCAGTAGGCATTCAACAATGGTATTTGATCACATTTAATGGACTGCTAAGATGTATGTTCAACTTGACATCTTGTTAGTACTTAGCAAGTCTGAATCATCCTTGGTGCGACTGTTCTTTGTTGTTGATGCTTGTCTTCATCTGATATTCAGTATTGCACACTATCAGTGTTAAGGTACTGCTAAGTCTTTGCATATTAGCTTGACTTCTCTGTGTGCTTAGCAGTCCTTGAACACTGTTTGACTTGTGAACAGATTCGGCTCTGTATCTTCTTTTCTTCAGCTCTATGTGTTCATGGGAAAAATAGAGTGGCCTAAGTATCCTGCTTTCTGTTCTGCCACTCTTGTTGTTGTCTTCTTGGCCTTCCGTCTCTCAGCACAGATTCCACCTCGTTGTCATACTCTTTTGTACTGAGTGAAGCTTTTCCATTGTAGAACTCTCATTAGCTGTACTTCACTTTTCTGTGGTGGTCTCACTCTTACGAAGACCTTTTCGCTGTTAAGCTCCATATGACTTTCATCTTTTCAAGTCAACAACATTCTTCCTTTGAAGCCTCGTCTCTTATATAGATCCATCTGACATCTTCCCATTGGAACATAGCCATTGGGAGTCTTTCATTGACAAGCTCTCTTTTAATCTCTGTCTTATTTATTTGTGAAGGGGCCTTTGAAATGTTTCAGTTGTGAAGGCATCCATTGTAGCATTTAATGCCCCAAAATTTTCTGAGCACTAATGTAGACATGTAGAGTTGATGTGACAACTCCTTTTTGACTAACCTGACATGTCAGTCTGCTTTATCACCTAACACATCAGAGATGTTACTTTCAGCAGGCTAGTAGGTAGACACCCTTTTCTCTTATTTCCTCGATTTACATCAAGGATGTTTGGAAAGTATATCGGGATTTCACAACGTTCGAATGTCAGTCTTCTTTGCTTGGACATTCTCACTCCTCAGATGAATGCCCTCTACGATTCTGATGTTGACCTTTACGAACTCTACGATTGCTTGTCTGTGGAAATCGTAGGGTGACTTGACCTTAACACCTAGAGTGCTCAACGATGTACCATCTTGTACTTTGCTCTCACAATCTATTCTACGATCGTGCTTGTCTCGCCTTGCTTCAAGAACTAACAAGTTGATTAACAGCTTTGACACTTCGGTTTGCATATCCCTTTTGACTTGTCATGCTCAGCTTTCTTAACTTTCAACCTTGTGATCTTTTGATCATACTTCATGGTAAGGCTGAGCACCGATATCCTCCTTGTTTGTCCTATGCTCACTTTGAGGCAGGTTTACCATTATCTTTGTATCACCTTTATCAGACTCTTCTCTCTTTGATAAGCACTACGATCGTAGTCTTTTGATTAGCACTTGTAGGAGATTCCTTCTAAATGGATTTTCACTTCTCAATCAGCCTTGCTGATAGAGTTGGTGCTTTGATCTTCTACTTGCTTGCAGATCATTCAGAGAATGCTTTTTGATATTCTTCAAGTAGACTGCATTCTTAATCTTAACTGTTCTTACCATAGAAAGCGATCTATGCATATACTTCAGGTTTGCTTCTGTATAGAATCGTAGAGTGCTCCACAATTATGCCTTAGCTATGTGAGCATCTGACTGACTACGACTTTGGCTCTGGTTCTGTAAACTGTGAATCTGATAGGTGATGACATGTAGACTTCACGATTCAGAGCCAAGTCTACGATTCTAGCTCGACAGGCATCTTCTATGATTTCAAGTGTAGAATACGATTCTTGACTTGGCTCGGCAGATGCTCAGACCAAATCCACGATTCTAAGTGTGGCTTTCAAGACAGACTACGATTCTGAAGCAACTTCTTTGATACTCTACGATTCTGCCTTGGCTTCTGCAATCTCTCGACTGGCTTGACAGTCTAAAATTTTGCTTTGTTTTCTTGCCAGACTTAAATAACTTGTGCAGAGCTCTACGATCAGACATGCTTATCTATTACACTTCAAAATACATCAACCTAACAACTTTGATCTTTTCTTCTATATATTTATTTACAGAATGATAAACATTAAGCACAGATCAACCTAACAATTTTGATCATGTCAATCTAAGTCCTTGTCCCTATTTTCTATCATCTATTAAGAACTTTACAACTTTTATAAATGCAAACAAGTTTGCATATTCATTCATTAACTTCATCATCTTCATTATCAAATTATACTAATAAAGGAATAACATTCATATGCATATTCCTAACCAAAATATAAACATTGAATACTGTAAGAAACCTTGCTCAATGATAAGCTAAGATTATAAACTTGCTCATTAAAAGATTAGAGTTAGAGAACTTGCCTCATGTGTTAGCTAAACAGTTACAACTCACGTACTCCAATATCCTACACATACAATTTAGATTCAAATTACCAGTTAGCCAAATCAAAGTTAACCTTATTGGTTTCATTTATTATTTTAGTTACCCTTAGCTTAAGGTCTAATCATATTAATTAACCACATAATACGAATCTGAAAACTCATTAACATATAACATTATGCTTTAGCATTCAAATCACTCCTCCAACTCTTATGACCATCGAGTTTCAATTGTTATACTTGTTTAATTCATAGTTTAAAATCATCCTACTTGGTACTATAATGTGATTACAACATGTGTTAACATCTTGTTATATAATTAACATCTTTTTATGCTCAGTAGATTAGGTTAAGATTACACTTTCAAAACTTGAACAAGAAAAAACTCATTTCTGGGCAAGACTGCTAATCGGTGCGGCAGCGCTACTTTAAGCCTTCATCTCAGTGCGGCAGCGCCACATGGTACAGTAGCGCTCCATTTAAATTATAACACGGCGCAGCAGTGCCACTAGACGCGAAAACGCCCTAACTATGCCTTGGAGCGGCGCGACAGCGCCACTTCGCAGACACAGTTGCTAAAGTTCGCAAACGAACACAGAACAAAGCCAAAAAATAAAAACTTCATTCAAACATCAAATTTACAAGTACCCAAATAATATATGTTAGACCCTAACTTTTTAAGAATAAAGATTTAATTTCTCTAATTATTATTTTGAATAATAAGGTGTTGAATTGATATAATGCTTTAGTTATGGGTGAAATGTACAAATTTTGCAAAGTAAGCAAGTGGTCATAAAATATTCGTTTGGTCGGGAAATATCCGTACGACGGCACATTCATTGGTGGACCACATAACGGAATAACTGTCGGATATAGAAAGTGACAGAAATAACTTTTTTATAAAAAATAACGGCAAAACTTTTACCGTTAACTGTTGAAATACCCGATGATAAAAGTACAGTAATACGTGTGGTTGCACAGTAGCACACGATATTGCACAGTATCTCTGATTATTGATTCTTACGTAAGAAGTCACTCAGTTTCATTCAATAATCGCCACAATAATTGTTGCACAATATCTCATATTATTGATTCAATTATTGTCACAGTATCATCTGCACAATATTTTATATTATTAAATCAATAATTGACACGACACAATTATTCATATTATTAGTTAGCATTATTGGTAATGTCTAGAAAGTTCTGACGAGGAAAGGGGTTAGGTTATATAATTGCGTGCCAATAAAGATAAATTCTTATCGGAAACCCCCTCTTTCCTGGGAATGATCTGGTTGTTAATATTGTAAGCTTATAATATTATTTATGAATAATTATTATGTGGTTTATATTGATTCAATTATGATATAAATGAAGAATTTTAGCATGAAATAATTATTGAAAGTTTGACATATTTTTCTATGGAATCACAATTATTTCTACGATAAAATATTCATTCAAATATATTATTATAATATATTATAATTGTTTAAATAATAATATATATATATATATATATATATATATATATATATATATATATATATATATAAGTATGTGGTTAAGGGACGGAAGTAACCAAAATGTATTTGAATGCTTTGTTTTCAAAAGCAGTGTAACATTGTTTTGGTTGGTGAGAAATTTGCATGCAAAGCATGTTGTTGCCAAATTGTGGGCCCTTACCATAAAGAAATGTGAGAGTTAGGCATTGAAATGAAAAGGGTTAGGTGGAGGAAGTTTTGCAGAAGTTAGGCATGGTTATTTAACTTTTCTCCCTCCGTTGCACTATAAATAGGGGGTAACTGTAAGACCCCGAATTTTATGAAATAAAAGTATTCAATTTTTCTTATAATTACTATTCAGTAAATGGTTAAATTGATAAAAGTTTAAAGTTATGACTAAAATATGATTTTTTTTCAAAATACACAAGTGGTTATAAAATAATCATTGTTGTCGGGGAATATTCGTTTGGTCGTGGAATATTCTTTCTGTCGGAGAATATTCGTACGATAACGCAGACATTTGTGGGCCCCATAACAGAATAACTGTCGGGTGAAGAAAACGACAAAATTAAGTTTTTACAAATAACGGCGTAGTTGTTACCGTTAATACTGTTGGAATATCCGGTGGTTAAAATACAGTAATACGCGTTATTGCATAGTAGCACACGGTATTGCATAGTATTTTTGAAATTATTGATTCTTACGTGAGAAGGCACTACTCAATAATTGTTACAGTAATTACTGTTCAATATTTTATTTTATTGATTCAATAATTGCTGCGTTGATATTTTATATTATTGTTGTTTCAATAATTGTTACTGCACAGTATTTTTCATTATTAGATCAACAATTCATATTATTTAAATAATATTATTAGATAGCATTATTGACAATGTCTAGAAAGTTCTGTCTAAGGAGAGGTTTGGTCATCTAATTGCGCGACAGTAAGGAGAAATTCTTATTGGAAAGCCCCCTCTTTCCTGGGAACGGCCTGGCTGTCATAAATGTGATTCTGTAATATTATTTGTGAATAATTAATTATTGATTCATATGATAAGGAAATATTTATTTTATGTGGATATAAATGAGGGATATATTTTTGTGGTTAAAAAATGAAGGAGTTAATGTTGAGATTTTTATCCGTATTTTTGTCGGAATGGAGGTATTAAAAATCAGGGTTTTTGAGATATTTTGCGGGGGTTATAATTTTTAATCCGACCGTTGGATCGTGGTAATTTTTGGATATGTTATACATATATAAGTTGAGTATATGCCCACAAATTTTGAACCGTTAAAAATGAACGTATGATTTGTTATGAATTTTACGAGATGACTGGTTCAGAAATTGTTGAATTTTCGGAGTTTATCATTTTGGTGGAAAATTCTAGAATTGGTGGGCCCCACTTGTGGTTGGTGAAGAAATGTGCTGAATTATATTTCAAATGTGGTGGGTGGGAATAGTAGCAGGTAAAGCCATCAGGTTGCAGGTCAAACCTACCAAAATTTTCCTATAAATAGAGGGCTAAGTTAGAATTAAAAATCACACCAGAAACATAAGCTTTCTCTCTTTCTCTCTCTATATTATGAAGCATATTTTGTGAGTTTTTAGATACTTGGTGAGTTGCTATTCATCAGTGCAAGTTTCCTTCAGCATCATATCCGATATCCAGTCAGAAGTACTGCTCTTTTGAGGTAAGGGATTGTAAGGGATATTAAGGGATTTTAAGGGTTGTTATGATTTTCAGTTTCGTAATTTTTCTGATCTTCAAAAATTTTGGAAAAATTTGAAATGATATTTTGATGAGTTTTCTTGATTGTGTCCAAAAATGGTGATTTTTGGATGTATATATTGAGAGTTATGAATTTTATGAGAAAAGACTATTTTAGAAGTAATAGCTTATAATTCCTTGTGGTTAACTCCAAAATTGATGAAATTTTTATTGGGAGTACATGTATATGATAGAAGTATACTCTGTAAATTTCAGAATTTTTAGACAAAAGTACAATTTTTGATAAATGTCTAAATATTCGGCTATTTTGGCCATATGAAAAATAGTAAATGACTTTTAAAAATTCTGAGAAAAATATATGTTCACTATGGGACTATATTATGCTAAATTCCAGAAAAGAAATATTTTTAGAACGGATTTGGTATTTTTCATGAAAATAGTCTAGTTATGAGAAAATGAATTAAATATGTTTTGTGAAGAAAGAAAATTGGAAAATAGGATTTTATGGCTTGAGAATCCTATATGAGGTATATGCAGATTTTTTATGAGGGTTTTGGTTATTGATGATGAAATTGTAAGAGTTGGCATTTTATGATGATTAAATGCATTAATTAGTAAAGTGTAAACAATTAAAATAAATTGTTTATAAATTTAAGTAATGTTATTCTTTCAATATCATTATACCGAAATATTGGTATGAATTTTATTGTAGAATTTCTATCTTTTGTGTCGGGTTACTATTCATGAGTTACGAATATTACTCTTGAGATTGAAACTATATGTTGATCATATTATTTTTATCATCATATATAATATTTTTATAACCCTGATGTTGAAATTCTCTTTCACTGGAGTGTAAAGATGGGTAGATTATTGGTATGATCATGACTAGGGTTCTCTTTGGCCTGTAGTGCAAAGTTGAATTGTGACTGGTATGATCATGACCATTGAATTTATAATTGAATATCTTAAGCTTAAGTGCAAAGGTGAATTGATCAACATGGTTATAATTATTGTTTATATAAATTCTGAAATGATTATATATATTCTTTGAGATATGAATATATTTGGTCTGTAGTGCAAATATGAATTGTTGATGAATATCTTTGGCCTGTAGTGCAAAGATGAACTGTTGTTGAATATCTTTGGCCCGTAGTGCAAAGATGGTTTGTTGATGAATATCTTTGGCTCGTAGTGCAAAGATGGATTTGTTAGTATGATTATAAACAAGAATTGTGATTTGGTATAACCATGATCTTTGATGTTTCAGGTAAAGACAGGTGATGAAAATATTCTTCGTCCTGGGTGCGAAGAAAAATTTATAGTCACAATTATGATTATGAGTTATTCATATGATTGTGGAAAGGAACTGTTGAGTGATGTTACATGGATAAAATATTGTTGGTGGATTTTTAACATGGAGAAGATAATAGACTTTATAGTCTATTTGACTCTTCTAATGGATTGCTCGTTCCGCTGCAACTATGGTTGAAATTTTTATCATTTACCATATGTTCTAAATCTCTGATTTATTATTGATGAAGGCTATTGATAATTTAATTATCTTTAGTCATGATATTCTTTACTGAGCTAGTTGTGCTCACCCTTTTGCTTCACATTCCCTTTCAGGTAATAAGAGTGTAGCTGGGTCGAGCGAGGGTAACGGGGAAATAGAACGGTGGTCTCTAGCTGTGGATGTTCTCCCGAAGCAGTATAGAAAAGTTCATTTAGTAGTTATATTTGGTGAATCCAATAGGGTAAGGTGTACCCAACGTTGGAAGGGTGGTTTGCCACTATCATACAAGATGTCTAATGACATACAACCTCGTGTCATCATAAGACAGGGTTGTGCTCATCCACTTGCTGAGTATATCTATGGGCACTACCTATATAAAATTGGTGTTTGTTTGAAGTATAATTCTCAATTAGAGACAGTGGAGATAATGATAAGTCAAGAGAAGACTCACCATTGGGAAGAATATGATAGTAATCTTCTCGTTTTTCTTTGGGGTCTATTGGGTCAACCAAGGATAATTCTGTGGCCATATGATATCTATCATAACCTAGATGCGTGGCCTCCCATGTACGAAGGTTTCCTTGAGCACTTCCCAAAGATTCTAGTTTCTAAAACAGTTTTTGACTGTACCTTTATGTAAGGTACCTTTGTGAGGTGCTGATACATGATGGTGTCCAATGTCACATTTGGTATATATTTATATCCAAACTCACAGCATATGTGTTGTTGTATTTTGCACGACAATTGTTGTAATAAAGTTATAGTTGTTTTCTGTACTATGTATTTGACGACTCAGAATGGGTTGGATGGAATGGACCTATTTTGGGGTTGTCACAGGTGGTATCAGAGCTTAGGGATATGATCTCTGGCGGAGATCGGGGAATATAACTAGGAGGGGAGAGATGAGTAAATCCTTCGCTAGTGTGTCTTACCTAAGCTTATTTGTTGGTCAGTCATAATATCGGGATATTATGTGATATGTTAATTTGTTAAATTAACCCTTGTTTTGAAGCTGTATTCTAGAATGATATTTGAAATACAGGAGATGATCAATGGAGAAATTATGATGGCAGGGAAGATGGAATCTGAAATGAAAGCAAGGTATTCTCAACTCTTTGAAATACTAGGTACGTAAATTTCGGGGACGAAATTTCATAAGGAGGGGAGATTGTAAGACCCCGAATTTTATGAAATAAAAGTATTCAATTTTTCTTATAATTACTATTCAGTAAATGGTTAAATTGATAAAAGTTTAAAGTTATGACTGAAATATGATTTTTTTTCAAAATACACAAGTGGTTATAAAATAATCATTGTTGTCGGGGAATATTCGTTTGGTCGTGGAATATTCTTTCTGTCGGAGAATATTCGTACGACGGCGCAGACATTTGTGGGCCCCATAACAGAATAACTGTCGGGTGAAGAAAACGACAAAATTAAGTTTTTACAAATAACGGCGTAGTTGTTACCGTTAACACTGTTGGAATATCCGGTGGTTAAAATACAGTAATACGCGTTATTGCACAGTAGCACACGGTATTGCATAGTATTTTTGAAATTATTGATTCTTACGTAAGAAGACACTACTCAATAATTGTTACAGTAATTACTGTTCAATATTTTATTTTATTGATTCAATAATTGCTGCGTTGATATTTTATATTATTGTTGTTTCAATAATTGTTACTGCACAGTATTTTCCATTATCAGATCAATAATTCATATTATTTGAATAATATTATTAGATAGCATTATTGACAATGTCTAGAAAGTTCTGTCTAAGGAGAGGTTTGGTCATCTAATTGCGCGCCAGTAAGGAGAAATTCTTATTGGAAAGCCCCCTCTTTCCTGGGAACGGCCTGGCTGTCATAAATGTGATTCTGTAATATTATTTGTGAATAATTAATTATTGATTCATATGATAAGGAAATATTTATTTTATGTGGATATAAATGAGGGATATATTTTTGTGGTTAAAAAATGAAGGAGTTAATGTTGAGATTTTTATCCGTATTTTTGTCGGAATGGAGGTATTAAAAATCAGGGTTTTTGAGATATTTTGCGGGGTTTATAATTTTTAATCCGACCGTTGGATCGTGGTAATTTTTGGATATGTTATACATATATAAGTTGAGTATATGCCCACAAATTTTGAACCGTTAAAAATGAACGTATGATTTGTTATGAATTTTACGAGATGACTGGTTCAGAAATTGTTGAATTTTCGGAGTTTATCATTTTGGTGGAAAATTCTAGAATTGGTGGGCCCCACTTGTGGTTGGTGAAGAAATGTGCTGAATTATATTTCAAATGTGGTGGGTGGGAATAGTAGCAGGTAAAGCCATCAGGTTGCAGGTCAAACCTACCAAAATTTTCCTATAAATAGAGGGCTAAGTTAGAATTAAAAATCACACCAGAAACATAAGCTTTCTCTCTTTCTCTCTCTATATTATGAAGCATATTTTGTGAGTTTTTAGATACTTGGTGAGTTGCTATTCATCAGTGCAAGTTTCCTTCAGCATCATATCCGATATCCAGTCAGAAGTACTGCTCTTTTGAGGTAAGGGATTGTAAGGGATATTAAGGGATTTTAAGGGTTGTTATGATTTTCAGTTTCGTAATTTTTCTGATCTTCAAAAATTTTGGAAAAATTTGAAATGATATTTTGATGAGTTTTCTTGATTGTGTCCAAAAATGGTGATTTTTGGATGTATAGATTGAGAGTTATGAATTTTATGAGAAAAGACTATTTTAGAAGTAATAGCTTATAATTCCTTGTGGTTAACTCCAAAATTGATGAAATTTTTATTGGGAGTACATGTATATGATAGAAGTATACTCTGTAAATTTCAGAATTTTTAGACAAAAGTACAATTTTTGATAAATGTCTAAATATTCGGCTATTTTGGCCATATGAAAAATAGTAAATGACTTTTAAAAATTCTGAGAAAAATATATGTTCACTATGGGACTATATTATGCTAAATTCCAGAAAAGAAATATTTTTGGAACTGATTTGGTATTTTTCATGAAAATAGTCTAGTTATGAGTAAATGAATTAAATATGTTTTGTGAAGAAAGAAAATTGGAAAATAGGATTTTATGGCTTGAGAATCCTATATGAGGTATATGCAGATTTTTTATGAGGGTTTTGGTTATTGATGATGAAATTGTAAGAGTTGGCATTTTATGATGATTAAATGCATTAATTAGTAAAGTGTAAACAATTAAAATAAATTGTTTATAAATTTAAGTAATGTTATTCTTTCAATATCATTATACCGAAATATTGGTATGAATTTTATTGTAGAATTTCTATCTTTTGTGTCGGGTTACTATTCATGAGTTACGAATATTACTCTTGAGATTGAAACTATATGTTGATCATATTATTTTTATCATCATATATAATATTTTTATAACCCTGATGTTGAAATTCTCTTTCACTGGAGTGTAAAGATGGGTAGATTATTGGTATGATCATGACTAGGGTTCTCTTTGGCCTGTAGTGCAAAGTTGAATTGTGACTGGTATGATCATGACCATTGAATTTATAATTGAATATCTTAAGCTTAAGTGCAAAGGTGAATTGATCAACATGGTTATAATTATTGTTTATGTAAATTCTGAAATGATTATATATATTCTTTGAGATATGAATATATTTGGCCTGTAGTGCAAATATGAATTGTTGATGAATATCTTTGGCCTGTAGTGCAAAGATGAACTGTTGTTGAATATCTTTGGCCTGTAGTGCAAAGATGAACTGTTGTTGAATATCTTTGGCCCGTAGTGCAAAGATGGTTTGTTGATGAATATCTTTGGCTCGTAGTGCAAAGATGGATTTGTTAGTATGATTATAAACAGGAATTGTGATTTGGTATAACCATGATCTTTGATGTTTCAGGTAAAGACAGGTGATGAAAATATTCTTCGTCCTGGGTGCGAAGAAAAATTTATAGTCACAATTATGATTATGAGTTATTCATATGATTGTGGAAAGGAACTGTTGAGTGATGTTACATGGATAAAATATTGTTGGTGGATTTTTAACATGGAGAAGATAATAGACTTTATAGTCTATTTGACTCTTCTAATGGATTGCTCGTTCCGCTGCAACTATGGTTGAAATTTTTATCATTTACCATATGTTCTAAATCTCTGATTTATTATTGATGAAGGCTATTGATAATTTAATTATCTTTAGTCATGATATTCTTTACTGAGCTAGTTGTGCTCACCCTTTTGCTTCATATTTCCTTTCAGATAATAAGAGTGTAGCTGGGTCGAGCGAGGGTAACGGGGAAATAGAACGGTGGTCTCTAGCTGTGGATGTTCTCCCGAAGCAGTATAGAAAAGTTCATTTAGTAGTTATATTTGGTGAATCCAATAGGGTAAGGTGTACCCAACGTTGGAAGGGTGGTTTGCCACTATCATACAAGATGTCTAATGACATACAACCTCGTGTCATCATAAGACAGGGTTGTGCTCATCCACTTGCTGAGTATATCTATGGGCACTACCTATATAATCTTGGTGTTTGTTTGAAGTATAATTCTCAATTAGAGACAGTGGAGATAATGATAAGTCAAGAGAAGACTCACCATTGGGAAGAATATGATAGTAATCTTCTCGTTTTTCTTTGGGGTCTATTGGGTCAACCAAGGATAATTCTGTGGCCATATGATATCTATCATAACCTAGATGCGTGGCCTCCCATGTACGAAGGTTTCCTTGAGCACTTCCCAAAGATTCTAGTTTCTAAAACAGTTTTTGACTGTACCTTTATGTAAGGTACCTTTGTGAGGTGCTGATACATGATGGTGTCCAATGTCACATTTGGTATATATTTATATCCAAACTCACAGCATATGTGTTGTTGTATTTTGCACGACAATTGTTGTAATAAAGTTATAGTTGTTTTCTGTACTATGTATTTGACGACTCAGAATGGGTTGGATGGAATGGACCTATTTTGGGGTTGTCACAGTAACTCTCTTTCCTAAACACACATTCAATATTAAAAATTCTTATTCTATAGTATTGTGAGTATTTCTCTTGAGTATAAGGATACTTTGAGTGTAGCTTTTGTGTAAATTTTCTCAAAATAATATCTGATATTCCAGTCAAATCTAGTTTCTACTAAGATAAAGGATATTATTTTATTTCAATACTCGTAAAAAATATTATTTTCTTTCATACACCATATTATGGAAGAGATATTATTTCATTTCATATTCCTAAATTTAAACTTACTATGGTAAGTATTGCTTCTATAATTTTTGAAATGATCATAAATTCCTTAAGTTTTGCGCTTCATCTAATATCATTTCGTTGGAATATTGGTTTGAACTTTCTTATTAAATTTTAATTTTTTTCATGTCTGGGTACTATTCATATGGTACTTTTCATGGGCACTATTCATACGGTACTATTCACGAGTACTATTCACAACAGAATTTAATTTTATTTTCTGTCTAAATTATTTTTGATACATGGATATCATTATTGAGTTTTACTTTACAAATAGTTATCATGTTGACAATTTGGACATTTTTGAACTCTGGATAAATTGAATTAGAAAATCTCTAATATTTATCATTTATCTCACTTGATTGAATTTTTATATCATTGTCATCATTCTCATGCTTAAATTGTACTGGAAGTTATCTTTGGTCCGTAGTGCAAAGATGGACTGTTGATTGGTATGATTATGACCAGGAATTGTGTATTGATATAATCATAACCTTTAATGTTATAAATAAGGTTTGTGGTGAAAGTCCTCTTTGGCCCGTAGTGCATAGATAGACAGGTGTTTGGCATGATCATGACCACTGGTGATACTAACGAATATCATTGGCCCGTACTGCATGGATAGTTCGTTGATTTGAAATATTTATTGAATGATGTTACATGGATAAAATATTGATGATGGACTTTTAAATTATAGAAGATAGTAGATATTGTCTACAAGACAGTATTTGTATTAATTGTAATGAGGACTCACTATTTTGTAAAATAGTGTAACAATAATTGTAATGAGGACTTTATTTGCTTTTGGATATTGTCTATAAGACAGTATTTGTATTAAAACTCACAGCGTATATGTTGTCGTATTTTGCACGACAGTTGTATTAATGAAGTTTGTATTTGAATTTTGTACCATGTATTTGGTGACTCATAATGGGTTGTGTGGACCTATTTTGGGGGCGTCATAGTTGGTATTAGAGCTTAGGAATATGATCTCTAGTGGAGATCTGGGATTAAAACTAGGAGGGGAGAGACGAGTAAAACATTCGCTAGTGTGTCCTACCTAAACTTATTTGTTATTAGTCGGTCAGAATATAGGGATAATATGTTGCATGTGAATTTCTTTAATTAACCCTTGTTTTGTGGCAGTGTTTGAGAATGACATATGAAAATTTTGAGATGAGCAATGGAGCACATGAGACCGTTGAGACACCGCTAATCAATAACCAGGATAATGTGCATCAGAAAGGCAATAATCCTCATGTAAACAAGAATACGAACCAAATGATGAACAATGGGATGTTTAGGAGCTTTCTACAATTCATGCAAAACCAGACGAGAGAGACTCCTGTTCAAAATACAGGTGGAAACAATGGTAACTCACGGCTGATCATTGCTAAGCAATTCAAGGAGTTGGGACCGTCGGAGTTTTTGAGAAAGCCAGAGCCACTTAAGGCAGAGGCATATATTAAGTAGATTACTAAGATATTTGATGTTTTGGGATGCACTGAAGAGAAAAAGGTTCCCTTCGCCACCTTTATGTTGCGCGAAGAAACAGATTACTGGTGGGAATCCGTAAAACGTACTCATCTGTCCGCACTTAAGATGTCTTAGGAGAGGTTCCAAGAATTGTTCTACGACAAGTACTTTCCAAAAAGTATTTGTCACATGAAGGAGGTGGAATTCATCAAACTGGAGCAAAATAATATGACTTTATCATAATACGAGGAAAGTTTGCAGAGTTATCCCGGTTTGCATCCCATTTGGTAGATAATGAGGAGCGAATGACGCGAATATTTCTAAGAGGTTTAAAACCCAAAATTCGTCAACATCTTATCTCTCATAAACTCTATTTGTATTCAGATGTGGTGAATAGAGCTCACTTATTGGAGCGGGATTATGTGTCAGCTCAACCAAAAGATAGCAACCGGCATCAAGATAATAGTCATACCAGTGGCAACAATTAGCGAAGCAGTGATAAACAACGTGCCAGAAATGGTAACCACTTCAGTGGTAATCTTGGCCAAGATAATAGAAGAAATGAGTCAAGTGAAAATTTCAAAAAGAGAAGATTTAACAATGACGGAAAGTCATCGGCAATAGCACCAGCACCAACAACAAATTCTAGGGGAGGAGAACGACCGCCAGTTATATACTACAGATGCAGAGAGGAGGGACACATAAGTCTAAACTGTACACAGCCTTCCAAGGTATGTTTTAGTTGTGGAAAAGACGGTCACATAGCCCGATGTTGTCTGGTAGCGAAGTCAAGTCCAGCTGGGACGGTGGCACCAAAGGCAACTACGGACAAAATAAAGTCGGTGGTTCAAAGGAGAGCATTTTTCGTAACGTCCCAAAGGCGACCAATCCGAACGAAGTTATCATGGGTAAACTAATCATAAACTCTTGCGAAATCTATACCTTATTAGATACCGGTTCTACCCATTCTTGTAGACACTCAAAATTTTCTGCACACCTGTTACTGACATTACAGGAAGGCAGTTCACATCCAGTCCGGATACTACCGGAAGCTCAGTTTCAACCCCAGAACACACACTGGGAGTAACAGCATCAACCCCGGAACATACACCGGGAGTAACAGTTCCAAACTCGGGGATGACACTGAGGCCTGCAATTCCAATACCGGAACACACACCGGAGAAGACCGATTCATCCCAGAGATAACCCCGAGATGTTCCAGTCTCAGTCCCAACCATGGGAGTAGCTACCAACCTTGGCGATAACCCCAAGGAATGCAGTTCCGGCAATAACCTTGGAAATGCTTGTTTCAAATGTAATCAGCTTCAATCTCGGCGCTCACAATGAGATACCCAGTACCAACCCGGAGATAACACCGGGAGGACAGGCACACCTCAGAGATGACACTGAGGACCTTCAACACTTATAGCAGTCCAATCTCAGCGATAACTCTGAGCAACGCCTGCTTTATTAGCCCAACCGACGATAACCCCGGTGAGGGGCAAAGTCGTTATCTCGCCACCATGACGCCACACCGTACCATCTCAACGCTTTGATACATACACAATGTCCCACAAAAGCCAAGGAAAATCAATCCCGAGTGACTATTGCGCAAGATAACGGATAGAATTTGAAGCTGAATACCGGAGGGCATCGTCCCATCTTCATGACTTCGTACAATCTCTAATCCCATGTCATTGCATAACTCTCGACAACGGCGGTCCGAAATAGGTCCTATATACCTCAGTCGGATGCCCGGATTGCAATTCTGAAAGTTCGAGCGGACATCACGTTGCATGCGTGCACGTACTTTGAGACGACAGGACCCGAGAAGCCCGGGGCACTTCGGGCAGCCTCTGGTACACCTGCAGCCGAGCCGCAGGTACACCTGCGGCTCTACCCTCTATAAATAGAGGGCTTGGGGTGGCCATTTTAAAAGAGGAGACGGCGAGGAAGCCCTACCCAATTTGCTCTGTACTCACCCTATACTGAGTGCTTTTTCATTTTAAACACTTGTGAGCTCACATATAGCTATTTCTGTACCTGTGAAAGCTAGTGTTTATCTACTTTAAAGATATAGAAGTCTTCTTTGGCAGCCCACTATATGCCTTCTCACACACTTTAAAGCCTTTCTCTTCATCTGTGCACACACAGTTCTTCACGTTAAGAGTCATGTTGCGTGTGTTTACCCGGACTTTGGTCTGTGGTTTTATTTTAGTTTGTATATACATATATATTTATATATATGGACTAACATTATCGAGTTATGCCTCGATTGAGCCTAGACTTCGGTCTAGAGCGTTTACTTGCTTTTGTATATATATACATTTATATATATGAACTGCGTGTCGAACTCTGTTCGATGAGCCTAGACTTCGGTCTGGAACGTTTACTGCTTTAATATATATATATATATATATATATATATATATATATATATATATATTAATTGTTGTCGGACTTTGTTCGATGAGCCTGAATTTTACATCCGGTGCGTTTACTGCTTCAATATATATATACTTATATATATTAACTGTTGTTGGACTTTGTCCGATGAGCCTGAATTTTATGTCCGGTGCGTTTATTGCTTATATATATATATATATATATATATATATATATATTTATATTTCGTCCCACCTGGAGTTTACTTCGTGGTGGTTGACCGTTTTTACTACTTTCTGTACATTTTGTCCCGCCTGGAGTTTCCTCCGTGGCGGTAGATAGCTTTTACAGCTTTATTTACATTTCTGATCCCCTATGGAGGTGCTTCGTGGTTGGTGATCATGTCTGTATATATAAATTTATAGCTTTTATATATATACTTGCTTACTGCGTTTATATCAATTGCGACATAATGTGAGCCTAGGAATCATGTGATCACAGATTTAGTCTACTGAATCTAGATTCGGTTCCCGTAATGGACCTTTTCAGCCGTAAGCAGCTTGTAAATTTATCTGTGATGTTTAGATCTCCTCAGATGGTTTTCATACCCATGAGGAGTTCAACACCTTTTTGTTCATTATTTTCTTACAGATGCCTCGCATCTGGAAAATAAAATTAATCCAGCCGAATACGGAATAAAATAGAAGTATCAAAGGCCTCAATTAATATTGAGCACAAGGGTTTGAAAAATCTCTTTTCTAAAACATCATTGCTATATCTTGTTTAAAAATGAATTTTTTTACATAAATTCAAACCCTTTGTATATAGGTGCAAACGAGGCATAGCACTATTTCTAAATAACAGCACATTGACCCACACACACACACATTCATATAACAGTTTCTTGAAAAGTGGTGGTCACCGTGGCAACACGGATGTCGAGGGGTGCCTAACACCTTCCCTCCACATAAGCAAGTCCCCGGACCCTAATTGAATCTCAGTTTCACCGACCCGTTTAGCAGTGTCACATCACTGGGTCAATGTGCAAACCTTTTCTCGGTTGTGTTGGTACAACCAGTTAAAAAACCAACTGGCGACTCTTTCAGTCCAATCGTCGACATTATACATGTCGGACCTTTTTCAATTATTTTTTCAAACAAATCTCACATAAAATGAGAACACAAAAAAACAGGTAACGAAAATGGACAAATAAAAATCCCGACGTCGACAGGTGGCGACTCTGCTGGGGACTCCAGTAAGAGGACTTAAGCCACTATTACAAGCTTTTCAAAACTGTTATATGCTTGTGTGTGGATGTTGCATTTACATTTATGATGAATGTGTACGAATGCATATCTTTACTGCGATTAATGGTTTACACTATATCTGCCTGTGATATTAGTGCTTCGCGCATGTCATCATTTTTATATACGGTGAGACGCTATGTATGTGAATGTATGTTGTGTGGTCCCTCCACCAGGAGGCTATCATGTTGGTGTTTGATTACTGGACTCGTAGGAAGACTAATTCCCGTGAGGCTCAGGAAAGGCACCACCCAAATTCACTCCAGTTGAAAGACCGGATTAACTTTCCGTTGAGTAAATTGCGATGATTTGGGAACCTTTATGCCGAAAAGCCGCGAGAGTAACCTAAGATAGGTCAGCCTCTGATAAACCAAACGCGGAGGAAAGTCTCTTCATGCTTTCTCACTTCAAATTACTTGTAAAGTCAATTACTTGTAATTTATATTCCAAATTCATCTCCATGTAATGAGAAATATGAAGAAATATGTGCATATACATATTTAAATTAACATGATATCCTGTATTACAAACAGCTAACATTCGTTTTGCAGGACAAAATTCCTAAAACGGACGCATCACATAGCATGTTAACATTTACACCATCCCTGAAACTAAACTATGCTAGTTTTGTCACAGGGAAGCATTCGGACCTGTTATCCGGTCAAAGTCCAAAAAGGTCGTAGGCCTACAGCCAATCATGTCTTCATCTGACTAGTCTAATCCAGTTTCTCACGAAGAATTTGATGGATTAAGTAAACAAATTACAGATTTGGCTATTCTGCTTAAAGAACTACATCAATCTATGCAGGGTCCCAAAATATCCATCCATGCTGAATCCTCCACACAAGGAGGAACTCAAGGTCCTGATAAAGCCATTACAATACCTGAACTGCAGTTGGATACAACCAACAAAAGTTATGATGCCGCCCATCTCACAAGGGATCCAGACACCGGTGACATCAAAAAGAATGTTCTTCAAATGGAAGAAACCCTTCGCGCTATCAAAGGAATTGGAGCACACGGGAGTGTTTCATATGCTGACCTTTGTATATTCCCTGGTGTTCATTATCCAGAAAAGTTCAAAACTCCTAACTTCGAAAAGTATGACGGGTTAGGAGATCCTTACACCCATTTGAAGTTTTTCATTGGAGAACTCGGATCTTATGCAGAGGACGAGAAGCTCAGAATGCAGCTGTTCTAAAAGAGTCTGACTGGGGAAGCCCGTTCGTGGTATACCAAACTAGACAATGCAAAGATCCATAGCTGGGAAGAGCTGGCACACGCTTTCCTTGAGCAGTACAGCTTCCAATCTCAAATGGCTCATGACCGGTACCAGATTACCAAGGTCAAGAAACAGCCTAACGAGTCTTTTAGAGAGTATGCCCAGAGGTGGAGGCGCCTTGCTGCTCAAGTAACTCCTTCTACGACAGAATCAGAAATGGTCATGACCTTCATAGAAATACAAGAATCTCCTTTCTATGAGAGAGTTTTAGCCGGCATCGGTAAACCATTTTCTGAAATGATCAAACATGGGGAGATGGCTAAGATGGGATTGAAGTCACGAAAGATTCAAGACCTAGCTGCCCTTAAAGCTGTTACTGAGCACATCCAATCCGGAAATTATGGAAACAACCCCCGAAGGGTCCATAAAAAGAAAGAAGAGGATGTTTCCCTGATACTACTGGGTCAAAAAGGCAATCAGAACATGCATATCCAGAGGAGAAATCACACTCCCTTTCCAGCATAATCGTCAAACCCTCAAATACCAAAAGGTGGAGAAGTCAAACGCCCTCGAGTGTTCACACCCTTAGGGGACTCTCTCGAGAATATTCTCACTCTTCTGACCACGCAAAAAAAAATCACGCATCTTTTTCCACCAGCCAGCCCTAATGGACGGAGTTTTAATGCTGCTCGGAAATGTGCTTATCATGCTGGGGCACCTAGACATGATACTCAAAATTTTTGGGCCTTGAAACACAAGATCCAAGATTTGATAGACAACGGGGAGATCGTGGTCATTAAACTGGATTAACCTCACGTTCAAGACAACCCTCTTCCTAAACACAAAAAGGAAGAGGTTAACATGATCAATTGGAGCAATGGACAAAGTTCCAATTTCAGTGGCGAGTCATCTCAGACCATCAAAGACGGTGTTGACAAGTGGGATTATGCCAAGTTCCAGTTCGCAATGGAGCAAAAGATAAAAGCTCTTTGCAAACAAATTGAGCAATTGGCAGAACTGGTGACCTACCAGCATCAAGTTACACGTCAATTAGTAAGTTAGGAGCGCGCTAGTCTCCTTCCGCTTGTCATGAATATTCCCTCGTCACCTCCAAAAAGTGAAACGATGGAGGACAAAGTGGTAAAGAGAGCGAATGCCAAAGCTCGTCGGGATTTTGCCAACAAAAGGGAATTTACATATCTGGGCCAACAATGGAGGAAATCCTTCAGATGCTAATCAATGAAGGAAGGATTAATTCCCTTCTACCTCCAATCAATCCCCGTTCAGGACGGTACAATTCTGAGGGAGTATGTCAATATCACTCCCATTCTCGCGGTCACAGCACAGAAGAATGATGGGCACTCCGCCACCTTATACAGAATCTCATTGATAACGGTGTCCTGCAGATAGCAGACGATGATACTGTGCTACGTGGTAGTGAGAATATCTATCCTACTAAATGGAAGGGATTGGTAGCAGTTATCTCCACTGAGGCTGATGGAATTGTCAAGACACTCACTATACCAACAATTCAACTTAGAGGAAGCAACAGTCCTTTAAAAGTGGCAGCTCCCGAACTAATCAACTTACCATGCAGAGCACAATATCCTATTGTTAGCTTGCACACAGTTCCATGAAATTATGAAGAAGGTAAAGGATCCACCTCGTATACAACCGCTATAGTGTCAATGGAGAATCCACTATATCTTCCCCAACGGGTGATGAAGTCTACCATCAAATCAAAGGGGAAAATACCCATGGAGAAGATTGAAAAATTCCTCCGCACTATGGGTCATAACGAAGCCAAGGTGGTTGTAAGCTTAAGGGAAGCTCCACACCAAATCTCAATTTTGGACTTGGTCTTAACTTCCGAGGATCACCGGAAGATCTTACTGAAAGTTTTGGAAGATGCCTATTTACCAACATCAGTGGATATGGAAAAATTTCAACACCTGGTTGATCACATTTTCAACACAATGTGATATCCTTCACTGATGATGACATACCGCCCGAAGGGATCGGTCATTGCAAGTCGTTACACATTACGGTCTTGTCCTCCGGATACATGCTAGCTGGAGTCTTGGTAGATGGAGGTTCGTCTCTAAATATATGTCCTTGTGCTACGTTTCTGAAGATGAACGTCAATCTCAACCGAATTCGAAGTAGCCATACGTTCATCAAAGCTTTTGATGGATCCCACCGGAATGCAATAGGAGTAATTAAATTGCCAATCGAAATTGGTCCCTATACATTCTGCGTGTCTTTCCACGTACTCAAGATAGATTCGGGATACAACCTGCTCTTGGGAAGACCGTGGATTCATATGGCTGGGGCAGTTCCCTCCACCCTTCATCAGCAATTGAAATACATTATCAACAATAGCCTAGTCACGATCAACGCTGAACCGGAGTGTCCTCAACATGGGGACCTTCCATTCATCAACACTAATACAGATGTTGAACCGGTCAGTTTTCATGCCTTGGAAGTGAGCAATACTCAATACCATGCTATTGGAACGCCATTACCCGTACCCAAGATCTCTGTCGAAGTAATGTCGGCTACTCAGGAAATGATGTCCTTGGGTCATCAGCCAGGACAAGGGCTGGGTAAAGATCACCAAGGTATCAAATACCCCATCCAAGTAGCCAGGCAAACTGGGACAACTGGACTAGGCTATTCTGCCAGTTCTAGTCAAAAGAATCCTCATAAGCATCAACAGATTCCTTCAGCTTCAACCATACGGCGTTTATCTTCGCCATCAACCTTAGAGTCTGCACAACCTCCTGTAAAGGTGCCAACCAGCGTGATGGCTATGCTATTTCCCAAACCAGTGCCGTTCAAAGCAAAAGAAGTCTTTGTTCCAGATCCCAGAGTGGAGGAAGAGAAACAAAGAATCAAAAAAAACGTCGTCCGGATAATGTCGGGCATGCGCATCATTGTTCATGATAAGCATACAAACAGATACACCCCAGACGATGATTGCTCAGACGTTATGGTCATCATTCGAGAGAAGGAGGACGATGACAGCCCCTCCATTAATGCAGTCCACCCGGACTTTATCCTTGCCAATTGGAGCAGCACTCCTTGAATTGGTCGATAAGGGTAAAACGGGCAGGAACTCTTTCTGCCCTGTAGATATCATAACTGCTTACTTTTCCGTACAGTATTAGCAGTCATTTTGCCAGTACATGCTAACACTTCGTATGATTAAACAACTTCATATATACTAAGTGAAAGCATATTTTGTTTCAAGACCCTGAATTTATATGTGCCTGTACTTGCTGATACGGTGCCTCTTCTCCACAAAGATTGTGACTTTGATGTAGAGATGAATTCAGCCTTGATGGAAACACAAGAGGACATTGAGGTGCCTTCAGAAATTCAAGAATGGGTCAAAGACAAACCTAAACCCAACCTTGATCAAACCATTTCCTTTAATCTCGGAACCTTAGAAAACCCTAAGTTAATCCAGATTGGTTCAGACCTTACTCCAAACCAACGGAATGACATGGTTACGCTACTAACCCAATTCCAGGATGTGTTTGCATGGTCTCATGAAGACATGGTAGGTTTATCCACTGACATTGTTCTTCATCGCCTTCCCATTAAAGAGGGATTCAAGCCAGTCAAGCAAAAGCTCAGGCGGTTGAAACCTGAGTGGAGTTTGAAGGTGAAAGAAGAAATTGTGAAACAATTTCAAGCTGGTATTATCATGGTGTCTACATATCCTGAGTGGATATCCAACATCGTGCCTGTGCCTAAACCTGGAAGAAAGGCGTGAGTTTGCATGGATTACAGGGATTTGAATAAAGCTTGCCTTAAAGATAGCTTTCCTGTGCCATTCATCCACATTCTCATTGACAATATTGCTCAATACGGCATGTACTCCTTTGCTGATTGCTTTGCGGGGTATCATCAGATCATGGTTACTGAGGAAGATCGTGAGAAAACTGCTTTCATCACGCCTTGGGGAACCTTTTGCTATAGACGGTTGTCATTCGACATCATCAATGCCGGAGCTACTTATCAGAGAGCTATGATGGCTCTTTTCCACGATTTAATGCACAAAGAGATAGAGATCTATGTGGATGACATCATTGTCAAATCCCGGAGGGAGGATAACCACTTAGACCATCTCAGAAAGCTATTCAATAGGTTGCGTAAGTACAACTTGAAGTTGAATCCATCCAAGTGCGCCTTTGGCGTTAAATCAGGCAAGTTGCTAGGATTTCTAGTCAGCCACAAAGGAATTGAGCTGGATCCTACCAAAATCCAGGCCATTACGGAAATGCCCATTCCTCATATAAAGAAGAAAATACGGGAATTTTTGGGAAGAATCAACTTTATTAGCAGGTTCATCTCTCAACTCACAGCAATCTGTGAGCCTATCTTCAAGCTGTTAAGGAAGAACTCCTCCATGAAATGGGATGATGAGTGCCAGAAGGCCTTCCTTACCATCAAAGAGCAGCTAGTCAAAGCTCCTATTTTGGTACCACCCAGGGATGATGTTCCCCTGTTCATGTACCTTTCCATAAGTGACAATGCTATGGGCTGCATGCTGGGACAGAAAGACGATAGAGGCCAAGAACGAGCTATCTATTACCTTAGCAAAAGATTCAGCATCAGTGAACACAAGTAAACTCTGATTGAGAAGACTTATTGTGCTACCATGAGGTTACAACATTACCTCCATGGGCACACAACCCATCTTATATCCCGCGTGGATCCTCTCAAGTATGTGTTCAGTAAACCCATACTGAATTGTCGGCTGTCCAGATGGCAGTTGATCCTACAACAATTTGACATTGTTTATGTGACTCAAAAGTCCATTAAAGGTCAAGGAATTGTGGATCAACTGGCCGCCGCACCTTCAGGGGATTTCAAACCCTTGGAAACATACTTCCCCGATGAAGGGGTAATGGCAATTCAGCCACACCATCAGTACGATACACGCCAAGCATGGAAGATGTATTTTGATGGAGCTGTTAATACGGAAGGTTTTGGAGCTGGAGCAGTTCTAGTATCCAGTACGGGGGAGCAGTATCCCGTCACCGTCAAATTACAGTTTGTCAGCACCAACAACACAGCTGAGTATGAAGGCTATATCATGGGACTAAAACTTGCCCGTTCAATGGGCATCAGGCGGATAACTGTCTTTGGGGATTCAGAGTTGGTAGTCAAACAATCCATGGGAATCTAACAAACCAAAGAGCTACGTTTGCTGCCTTACCATCGGCAAGTTTTATAGATGGCTTCGGAGTTCGAAGAGATCTCCTTGCTACACATTCCTCGTAATAGGAATGACTTCGCAGACGCATTAGCAACTTTGGCCTCCTTGATTTACATACCTGACAAGGAACACATGCCAAGTGTCACAGTAGCACTGCAAAAGGCACCAGCCTATAGGAACTATGTTGGAGAAGTATCAGATGAACTACCTCCCATCCAACAACCTTGGTATCAGCATATCAAGGAGTACTTGTGAGATGGATCTACACCCGTTGAGGCGAACCTGAATGAGCAAAGGCAGATTCATCGACTTGCTATGAAATTCTACCTGAGCGGAGATGCACTCTACAAGAGAAATGCAGGACTAGGTCTCCTCAGATGCCTGGATAAGGACCAAGCTCATAGACTCATGGATGAAGTCCATGGTAGAGTCTGTGGCCCACACATGAGTGGCTCCCTCCTTGTTAAGAAGATCCTCAGGACAGGACATTACTGGCTATCTCTCAAAGCTGACTGCAATGACCACGTCAGGAGATGTTATCAATGCCAAATTCATGGGAATGCTGTCCACGCCCCTCCACGGGAGCTCCACAATATGAGTTCACCTTGGCCCTTCTCAATGTGGGGAATGGACGTGATTAGGCCCATCGAGCCCAAAGCCAGTAATGGACATCGCTTCATCTTTACCATGATCGACTACTTTACCAAGTGGGTAGAAGCGGCCTCCTTCCCTAGGGTTACCAAAGAAGTCATCGTTGCTTTCCTAAAAAACAATGTCATTTGTCGATACGGACAACCCGAGGTAATTGTATCAGACAATGCTAAGAACCTCAACAACAAAATGATGGAGGAACTATGCAGTAAATTCCACATCAAACACCTTAACTCCGTCATCTACCGTCCAAAGATGAATGGTGCTGTTGAAGCGATTAACAAAAATATCAAGAAGATTATGCAAAAGATGTCTGCCAACCACAGAGGATGTCCTGACTTATTGCCTCTTATTCTGTTAGCCTATAGAACATCAATGCGCACTTCAACTGGGGCAACCCCATACGCATTAACCTATAGGATGGAAGCAGTACTCCCCATAGAAGTAGAAATGGAATCCCTCAGAGTGTTGATGGACGCTCAGCTGGATGAAGATCAATGGGTACAAGACAGGTATCACCAATTGTCTCTAATAGATGAAAGGCGAACTGCGGCTATCTTCCATGGTCAATTATATTAATAAAGGATCACCAGATCCTACAATAGAAAAGTCCGACTACGGCAGTTTAAACAACATGACTTGATTTTAAAGAAGATCCTCGACAACCAAGATCAATCTAAGGGAAAATTCGCTCCTAACTGGGAAGGCCCATTTATTGTCAAGGAGGTATTGACAGGAGGTGCTCTCAGATTACAGGAAATGGACGACGACGAATTTCCACAGCTTATCAACTCGAACACCGTGAAACGGTACTATGTCTGAAGTTACCATCAAGCAAGCATCCTGGTATTGGATCATCAGATCACCAGTCATTCCAGTTCTTTAACCCTTCACCACATACAACTCTTTTTCACACTTTGCCCCTCAGGAAAACATACTCTTCAAGCCAGCAGCAAGGCTTTATTGCACTAATATAACTTAGGTCATCCCACTACGGATTGAACCTCTCGCGTTTGCAGTTTGGCTACCCATACATGGGATCAAACTTCTCGTACCTACAGTTTGTCCTCAACCTAGGATCAAACTTTCTCTTCCCCACAGTCTATCTTGCACATGGGATTAAACTTTCTTCCCCACAGTTTGACCTGTACATGGGATTAATCTTTCTTCTCCGCAGTTTATCCTGCACATGGGATCACGCTTTTTTAACTCGCCCTGAGGGGCGAACTACGTCGACCTGATCTCCTTGATACACGGGAGCACGTAGGCAACCATATTCTATATGGCCCGGTCTCAATAAACAAAAAACAACAAAAACATTTCTACCTTTTTCTACAAAAATAAAAACCATAAAAACACTTCTACAACCTTTTTCATCAATAAAGCTTCTACACCCATCTGCCTTTCATAAATAGCGTTGAACCTCTTACACCAGGTTCGAACTACGCAGACCTGATCTCCTCTTCAATAGGAGTAAGTAGGCAGCCATTCATGGTTCGGTCTCACCCCCTACCAAAATACAAATACTTGTCAATGGTACTGGGATCAAACTTCAATTCACCACATTTCATTGGCTTCAAACCAAAGGGATGGAATTACCCAACCTCTCCTCGCGAATAGGAGATTCGGTGACCATCTAAACTGCGATTGTTCCTTTAAGAGCAACACCAATCCATAAGAGTTGGAATTAACTAGGCTCCTCCTAAATAGGAGTACTGGCGACCATCTATGGTGCAGTCAATCTCAGAGAGGAAAGCCACAATCCTCTCCACATATCCATATAGAAACCAGTCCCAAGACACCAAAGATGGTAGGGATACACATAGATCCATGATCTATTCTAAACTATCCAGAGACAACTCAATGTTCATCCATCAAGGAGGAATTCAGAATACATCAAGATCACAAGCCCTGAAGAAGTAGGCAAATATCAAGCAAGTATCAGAACATATCTAAAAGGGAAGTGATCAAAAATATATTTCTCTGCTATATATAATATTGTTTGATATACATAATATAAACTGTACATGATAAAATGGCTAAGCTAGTCTGTGTAGGAACGTACAAGTCCATCTATAAATCGGTGTATATGCGAGCTAACAAGCCCAACATGGCATCCCTCTCCGAAGAAGGAGGCAAAGCTGTGGTCTCTTGTACGAGGATATCCACACGACCCTACAGATCTGCGGCAATTTGCATGGTGACCATATGCTCATCAATATATGTGCTCATCTCTGCAAGCATACCAGTGGTAAGGGACCTCACTGCAGTACTGTCTGTGACGGCTGCATCCCGGGCAGATATGGCACTATCCCTCTCAACTATCACTATATCTCTGGCTAATCTGGCCTCATCCCGCTCAACAACAGCGGTATCTCTACGAGCCAATGCCTCGTCCCTCTCTAATAGGGTTACGTCTCTCCCATCAAGGGCAATCAACATCAGGGATCTAGCCTGATCTCTCTCAAAGGTCATCAGATGAAGACTCTGCTCAAAGTACTATGTTGAATGCTGAATCACGACAGTGCTAGTACTGGGAGAATCTAAAGGAAATACTGGCAACCCAGTAGATGGCTCCTCCTCGGTGTGAGAATCAATGTCCTCCATGGGCTCTCCACCATCTGAATCAATAATCTGCAATATGGATACCACCGCAGCCGATGCAGTCTCTGTCTCCATCCATGAACAACCTGGATGACTAATGGAGAAAAGCGGCTATCTCGCGCTGATCCCAACATGCATACACACGGGATCTGTCCTCTACTGAAAGATAGCGAGAAGCTAAACGCTGGCCCAGCGCTCCCTCGAAAGGATGAAAATCCTGAAACTGGTCAAACTACGACATCACGGCCAGTGGATGGTAAGTTGTCATGCCCCTCAAACTAGCTAGAAGGATGTAATCCATGCTCAAAACATGAGTAATGAAGCAATAAGGTGAGCTGAGCCCTGAGCACGACAATATATTAAACGAGTCTACAATATCAGCTAAGAAAGCGGACCAAGATGCAGCATCCGTACACTCCGCAAGCTGAAATGAATATATCATGGGTGAAGCAATACCCATGCCATCTGAAAGTGCTAATTGGTCTCAGGTGTGACATAAACCACACGTATAGCATGACCGAACTGCCCGTAAATACTCCTGTCGGATAAGTGCAGCAGTATGTAGCTGACCTCAATGTCTCGGCTATAATCATAGGTATGATGGTACGACCCTCCCTGAGAGCTCTCACCGCCATGATAACTCCTATGTCCAACTCATCCATATACAGTGGCATGTAGACATATGATAGTACGCATAATAGCAGTACATCAACTCTGGCCAGACGCCAATGATCCTCCGGTATGGTGAAATCCCCGGAATATCGTCTATAACTATCCTCAGAGCCAAATCTGTCAAACAGAAAACGCTGGGATATAACGTGGCCAAATGTAAGCTCATCCTACAATACCCTACGCCTCAATCCAGTGAGGGTCATGAACCGTCGACTCATATCCCTCAAAGCCATATACACGCAAGGTCTATCCAGTGGCAGCATCGTCAATCGTGCATACTCCTCCAGAGTGGGAGTCAACTCCTGGGTCCCAAATCAGAAAACCTGCCTCTCCGATACCCAGTGCTCCAGCATGCCATCCATGAATCCTGTGGGAACCTGAAACATCAACAGGGTGGTATGCTACAATAAATGATCTACGGTCACCCTGTCTGATGGTGACATGTTATCATACCACGTTCGCATACCAGATACCACCAATAATGGTGGGGTATGATCAATACGGCTAACTGTCGAAGAAGACATCTGCACGGGCCGTATCATAAGACCATCCAGGGGTCAATGCTGAATATCTCTGGACATACATACATATGCATAACATGATATATGCATTACAGATAATAGATAGCAATATGATATAGGAAATGGAAAAACTGTACATACATTCCTAAGTATATCATCATCTAATACATCATCTCTGTACAGCTACAAATACAGGGAAATGGGGCACAAATGCCCTACTACTAACAGAGGCCTATTAAAAGATATAGCAAGAATGGGGCACAGACACCCACTAGCTAGCAGAGGCCTATCAAAAGATATAACGAGAATACACATTAGAAGAAGACAATGGTGTCGATGTCCACATCATCAATCCTGTCCACCTGATGTAACTCCTCCTGAATCACTGGATCTCTATCAACAGGGATGTCAGGCTATACAAAGGAGGATCTGCACTCGGCAATACCTTACGCAGGTCCAATGCCAATTACTCAGGATCGTCATCCTCATTTATAACAAGAAACCCCGGTGGGGGTTACAACACGCTTGTATATATCAAAATACAACAACCCCAGCAGGGGTCACAACGTATTGTCATCCATTGATGTACGTATCAATGAAGGTCAAGCAGCCTTGACGTTATTTCAGCCGGTGGCAAGTAAACCCATCAAAGCATCGAGAGCTATTTGAGGATTTCATACTCGGGTACTTATATTCCCCATCGTCTCCCCGGCGGGGGTTACAACTCATGTTCCGTTGACACACACATTAACGATAATCCAACACATCTCCCTGGCGGGGGTTACAGTGCATGTTCCGTTGACACACACATTAACAATGATCTAACACGTCTCCCCGGTGGAGGCTGCAACGCATGTTTGCCGTTGATACACATGTCAGCGAAGGTCAAGCAACCTTGACATCAGTTCAGCTGTTGGCAAGTAAACCCAACGTCGCATCAGAAACCATCCGATGATTTCATCAGTTAATACACACATCAACAAAGTCCAAGTAGCCTTGGCATTTATCCCCAGCAGGGAGATCATCCATTGATCTACACGTCAACAGAGGATCAAATGTATCCCCGGCGGGGGTTACAATGCGTGGTAAACCGTTAGTTCACACGTCAACGAAGGTCGGGCAGCCCTGACAACATTTGCTGTTGGCAGTAAATCCAACAAAATATTGACATACTATGGCGATACAAACTAGAAAAGGTCAACATCATCAAGAAGGATTGATGGCGGAATATGTTATACACATCCTCAAACAGACAAAGCTTTATCCCCACAGATCTCTTACCCATAAGAGACACTTCTTCGGAATCAAGTCTGTATCAAGGATTAAGGACTGTGGTGATAACCCCAACGTCAACATCCTCAAAGATTTGGATCACACATCCAATCTGGTCATCATTGCCAAATCCCTAGTAAAAGCTATAGGGAGATAGCAATCATCCTCAGTATATTGGACAACAACCCCATACACATGCAACACCCAGTTGCTTCATGTTATATTTCAAGTGTCTAGGATTCTTTATCCTATCCATGCCATTGCATTGCATGAATATGATAAAGAGGGACATCTGTAGACACTCAAAATTTTTTGCACACCTATTACTGATATTGCAGGAAGGCAGATTCGTCTTTCAGAGATAAACCTGGAAGACAGTTGACATCCAGTTTGGATACTACCGGAAGCTCAGTTTTAACCCCAAAACACACACTGGGAGTAACAGCCTCAACCCCTGAAACACACACCGGGAGTAACAGTTCCAAACTTTGCGATGACACCGAGGGCTATAGTTCTAATACCGGAACACACACCGGAGAAGACCGATTCATCCTGGAGATAACCTCGATATGTTCCGGTCTCAGTCCCAACCATGGGAGTAGCTACCAACCTTGGCGATAACCCCAAGGAATGTAGTTCCAGCGATAACCCTAGAAATGCTTGTTTCATATGCAATTAGCTTCAATCTCGGCGCTCGCAATGAGATACTCAGTACCAACCCAGAGATAACACCAGGAAGACAGGCACAGCTCAGAGATGACACTGAGGACCTTCAATACTTGCAGCAGTCCAATCTCAGCGATAACTCTGAGCAACGTCTTCTTTATCAGCCCAACCGGCGATAACCCCGGTGAGGGGCAAAGTCATCATCTCGCCACCATGATGCCACACCGTACCGTCTCAATGCTTTGATACATACACAATGTACCACAAAAGCCAAGAAAAACCAATCCCGAGTAACTATTGCGCAAGATAACGGATAGAATTTGAAGCTGAAGACCGGAGGGCATCGTCCAATCTTCATGACTTCGTACAACCTCTAATCCCATGTCATTGCGTAACTCCCGACAACGGCAGTCCGAAATAGGTCCTATATACCTCAGTGGGATGCCCGAATTACAATTTTGAAAGTTTGAGCGAACATCACGTTGCATGCGTGCACGTACTTCGAGACGGCAGGACCCGCGAAGCCCGGGGTACCCCGGGCACCCTTTGGTACACCTGCGGCTCTACCCTCTATAAATAGAGGGCTTGGGGTGGCCATTTTAAAAGAAAAGACGGCGAGGAAGCCCTGCCCAATTTGCTTTGTACTCACCCTATACTGAGTGCTTTCTCATTTTAAACACTTGTGAGCTCACATATAGCTATTTCTGTACCTGTGGAAGCTAGTGTTTATCTACTTTAAAGATATAGAAGTCTTCTTTGGCAGCCCACTGTAAGCCTTCTCACACACTTTAAAGCCTTTCTCTTCATCTGTGCAAACACAGTTCTTCATGTTGAGAGTCGTGTTGCGTGTGTTTGCCCAAACTTCGGTCCGTAGTTTTATTTCAGTTTGTATATACATATATATTTATATATATGGACTAACATTATCGAGTTATGCCTCGATTGAGCCTAGGCTTCGGTCTGGAGCGTTTACTTGCTTTTGTATATATATACATTTATATATATGAACTGCGTGTCGAACTCTGTTCGATGAGCCTAGACTTCGGTCTGGAGCGTTTACTGCTTTAATATATATATATATATATATATATATATATATATATATATATTAACTGTTGTCGGACTTTGTTCGATGAGCCTGGATTTTACATCCGGTGCGTTTACTACTTCAATATATATATAGTTATATATATTAACTGTTGTTGGACTTTGTCCAATGAGCCTGGATTTTATATCTGGTGCGTTTATCGTGTTATATATATATATATATATATATATATATATATATATATATATATATATATATATATATATATATATATATATTTCGTCCCACCTAGAGTTTACTTCGTGGTGGTTGACCGTTTTTACTGCTTTCTGTACATTTTGTCCCGCCTGGAGTTTCCTCCATGGCGGTAGATAGCTTTTACAGCTTTATTTATATTTCTGATCCCCCATGGATGTGCTTCGTGGTTGGTGATCATGTCTGTATATATATATATATTTACAGCTTTTATATATCTACCTGTTTACTGCGTTTATATCAATTGCGGCATCATGTAAGCCTAGGAATCATGTGATCACAGATTCAGTCTACTGAATCTAGATTCGGTTCCCGTGATGGACCTTTTCAGCTGTAAGCAGCTTGTAAATTTATCTGTGATGTTTGGATCTCCTCAGATGGTTTTCATACCCATGAGGAGTTCAGCACCTTTTTGTACATTATTTTCTTACAGATGCCTCGCATCTGGGAAATAAAATTAATCCAGCCGAATACGGAATAAAATGGAAGTATCAAAGGCCTCAATTACTATTGAGTACAAGGGTTTGAAAAATCTCTTTTCTAAAACATCATTGCTATATCTTGTTTAAAACTGAATTTTTTTACATAAATTCAAACCCTTTGTATATAGGTGCAAACGAGGCATAGCACTACTTCCAAATAACAGCACATTGACCTACACACACATACACACACACATTTATATAACAGTTTCTTGAAAATTGACGGTCACCGTGGCAACACGGATATCGGGGGGTGCCTAACATCTTCCCTCCGCATAAGCAAGTCCCCGGACCCTAATTGAATCTCGATTTCACCAACCCGTTTAGCAGTGTCACATCACTGGGTCAATGTGTAAACCTTTTCTCAGTTGTGTTGGTACAACCAGTTAAAAAACTAACTGGCGACTCTTACAGTCCAATCGTCGACATTATACATGTCGGACCTTTTTTACTTGTTTTTTCAAATAAATCTCACATAAAATGAGAACACAAAAAAACAGGTAACGAAAAGGGACAAATAAAAATCCCGACGTCGACTGTTCTTTTATTTCACCTGCTTGTGCTCAACGTTTGAACTTGACCCCTGAGAAATTAGAATTTGACTTATCTGTTAAAACTTCGTTAGGTGAAACCTTCGTTACATCCACTGTTTATAAATCTTGCTTGATTCAAATTGGCACCATCACATTACTTGTTGATCTCATCTCTTTGAAAATACTTGTATTTGATGTGATTTTAGGGATTGACTGGTTAACTACCCATCATGCTAAAATTGATCATTTTCATAAAGTCGTTAATTTTCATATTCCTAACTAACCTGTTATGTGAATTTAAGTAACCAAACCAATAAAGTAAAGCATTGTCATATCAAGCCATAAAGCCATTCGTTTATTGAAAAATGGATGTCAAGCTTTCTTAGCCCATGTCATGGATTTAAACAAAAATACGTCAGATTTGAATGATATTTCTGTTGTTAATGAATTTCCTGACGTATTTCCTAAAGAACTTCCTGGCCTACCCCCAGAGCATGAAATCGAATTTTGTATTGACCTTGAACCTGGTACAAAACCCATTTTCAAAACCCCTTATCGAATGGCTCCTATTGAACTTCAGAAGTTAAAAACCCAACTACAGGAGTTGTTAGACATTGGTTTCATTCGTCCTAGTACATCTCCTTGGGGTGCTCCTATTTTATTCATATAGAAGAAAGATGGGAGTATAGGACTTTGCATTGACTATCGGGAGTTGAACCATGTCACCATCAAAAACAGGTACCCGTTATCTCGTATTGATGACCTGTTTGACCAGTTGTAAGGTGCTAAATTCTTCTCAAAGATCGATCTTCTTTCTGGATATCATCAGTTAAAGATTAAAACTGATGACATTCCAAAGACTGCTTTCAGAACTCGGTATGGGCATTACGAATTCTTAGTTATATTTTTTGGATTGACTAATGCTCCTGTTGCTTTCATGGATATGATGAACTGAGTATTCAAGGAATATTTGGATCATTTTGTGGTTATTTTTATTGATGACATCCTCATCTATTCCAAAAGTCGTGAAGATCATGAACAACACTTGAAGCTGATACTCCAAAAGCTTCGTGAAAACAAGTTATACGCCAAGTTGAAGAAATGTGAGTTCTGGCTTGAGAAAGTAGCATTCCTTGGGCACGTGATATCGAAGTATGGAATATCAGTTGACCCGGTAAATATTAAAGCAATACAAAGTTGGGAGCAACCTAAGTCAGTAACCGAAGTATGTAGCTTTCTGGGCTTAGCTAATTATTATCAAAGATTCGTGAAAGCATTTTCTTGAATCGCTACTCCATTAACTCAGCGAACTCAAAACGATACAAAATTCGGATGGAGCAAGGAATGTGAGAAGAGCTTCCAAGAACTCAAGAAGAGACTCATTTCAGCACTTGTTCTGATAATTCCATCAGGTTCGGAGGGATTTGTCATCTACAGCGATGCTTCAGGCAGAGGTTTAGGATGTGTTCTCATACAACTTGGGAAAGTCATAGCCTATGCATCACGAAAACTCAAAGAATATGAGAGGAATTATCCTACTCATGATCTAGAGTTGGCAGCAGTCGTTTTTGCGTTAAAGATCTGTAGGCACTACCTGTATGGGGAGAAAGTGGAGATCTATACAGATCATAAAAGCCTCAAATATTTCTTCACCTAAAGGAACTCAACATGCGGCAACGACGTTGGCTCGAACTGTTGAAAGATTACGACCATACCATTCAATACCATCCTGGAAAAGCAAACGTGGTAACTGACGCGTTGAGTAGAAGATCTTATGTGGGTACGAGTGCGATATTATCAACACAAAGACCTATTTTGTATGACTTACAAAGGATAGAGATAGAGTTAAAAACTCCTGGTACCCACGTGATGATGTCAAATATACGAGTAGAACCGACTTTAATCTATAAAGTTAAAGCTGCACAAGTCAAAGACCCGGAGCTAATGCGTATAAAGAAGAAAGTACAAGAAGGTACTATTTCAGAAGCAAAAATCGACGAAGAAGGAATACTTTGAGTTAACTCCAGACTTTATGTTCCTAACGACTCTGATTTGAAGTATTAAATTATGATGGAGGCACATAACACACCATTTGCAATCCATCCTGGAAGTACCAAAATGTATCGTGATCTTCGACATACATTTTGGTGGAGCAATATGAAGAGAGAGATCACAGAGTTTATCTCACGTATTTAACTTGTCAACGTGTCAAGGCGGAGCATCAAGTACCAAAAGGTCCATTGCAACCACTTGAAATTCCAGAATGGAAGTGGGAGCACATCAACATGGATTTCGTTACTGGTCTTCCCAAGGTTTCTCAAGGCATGGATGCAATTTGGGTCATTGTCGATAGATTAAGCAAGTCTGCTCATTTCTTGCGTATACGAGATACTTATTCACTTGAACGTCTTACTCGTATGTATATAAATGAGATTGTGAGATTGCATGGTATGCCAGTATCCATAGTTTCTGATCGAGACCCAAGATTCATTTCATAATTTTGGGTTAGCTTGCAGAAAGATATGGGCACTGATCTACGATTCAGTCCTGCATATCATCCTCAGACGGACAGGCAATTGGAAAGGACTTTTCAAACTTTTAAAGATATATTAAGACTATATGTCATAGACTTCAAAGGAAGTTGGGACAAGTACTTGCCATTGGTGGATTTCTCCAACAACAGTTATCAAGTAAGTATAGGAATGGCTCCATTCGAGGCGTTGTATAGGAGAAAGTGTCATTCTCCAGTATGTTGGGACGAGATGGGTGAAGTAACGTTGTTGGAACCAGAAATGGTACGCATGACTACGGAAAAGATTCAAATGATCCGACAACGTATACAAACCTCACAAGATCGACAAAAGAGTTATGTTGATCTTCATCGAAGGGACGTGGAATTCAATGTTAAAGATCATGTATTATTACGTGTTGGTCCATGGAAAGGAGTTACGAGATTTAGAAAGAGAGGAAAGCTCAACCCTCGATTCATTGGTCCATTTGAAATCCTCGATCGAGTAGGAACTATAGCCTATAGACTCGCCTTACCACCAAGTAAGTCTCGTTTTCATAACGTTTTCCACATATACATGCTACGTAAATATGTGAAAGACCCGAACCACATTATTGAGTTAGAACCAGATGAGATAGCAGAAGATTTAACGTATGAAGAGGTACCTGTCAAAATATTGGATAAGAAGGAACATATTCTACGCTCAAAGGTTATACCTCAAGTCAAAGTTTCATGGAGAAATCACGATATTGAGGAAATGATATGGGAGTTAGAATCTGAAATGAAATCAAGGTATCCTCACCTCTTCGACATACCAGGTACGTATACCAATTTCGAGGACGAAATTTCATAAGGAGGGGAGGTTGTAAGACCCCAACTTTTTATGAATAAAGATTTAATTTCTCTAATTATTATTTTGAATAATAAGGTGTTGAATTGATATAATACTTTAGTTATGGGTGAAATGTGTAAATTTTGTAAAGTAAGCAAATGGTAATAAAATATTCATTTAGTCGGGAAATATTCTTTTTGTCAAAAAATATCCATACGACGGCGCAATTATTGGTGGACCACATAACGGAATAACTGTCAGATATAGAAAGCGACAGAAATAACTTTTTTATAAAAAATAATGGCAAGACTTTTACCGTTAACTATTGAAATACCCGGTGATAAAACTACAGCAATATGCATGGTTGCACAGTAGTACATGGTATTGCACAGAATCTCTGATTATTGATTCTTACGTAAGAAGTCACTCAGTTTCATTCAATAATTTTCACTGTAATTGTTGCATAGTATCTCATATTATTGATTCAATTATTATCACAGTATCATCTGCATAATATTTTATATTATTAAATTAATAATTGATACGACACAATTATTCATATTATTAGTTAGCATTATTGACAATGTCTAAAAAGTTCTATCGAGAAAATGGGTTAGGTTATATAATTGCGCGCCAATAAGTATAAATCCTTATCAGAAAGCCCCTTCTTTCTTGAGAATTGTCTGGTTGTTAATATTGTGAACTTATAATATTATTTATGAATAATTATTATGTGGTAAATATTGGTTCAATTATGATATAAACGAAGGAATTTTAGCATGAAATAATTATTGAAAGTTTGACATATTTTTCTATGGAATCACAATTATTTCTCCGATAAAATATTCATTCAAATATATTATTATAATATATTATAATTGTTTAAATAATAATATTATTATAATATATACATATATATATATATATATATATATATATTGTAAGACCCCAACTTATTATTAAATAAAATTAAATTTCCTCTATTTATTATTTTGAAATAGTAAGGATTGATTTGATTAATGTGGTTAGTTATGGGTAAAATGCGCAAATATTTCAAATAAGTAAGTGGTTATAAAATATTCATTTTTGTCGGTGAATATTTATTTGGTCGTGGAATATTCTTGCTGTCGGGGAATATTCATACGACGGCGCAGCCTTGTGTGGGCCCCATAACGGAAAGCGATTGGATGAAGAAAACGACAAGTATAAGTTATTTATAAATAACGGCGTAGTTGTTACCGTTAATACTGTTAGAATACCCGGTGGTTAAAACACAGTAGCACGCGGTATTGCACCAATTATTGATTCTTACGTAAGAAGGCACTACTCAATAATTGTTACAGTAATTACTGTTCAATATTTTATTTTATCGATTCAATAATTGCTACGTTGATATTTTATGTTATTGTTATTTCAATAATTGTCACTGCACAGTATTTTCTATTATCAGATCAATAATTCATATTATTTGAATAATATTATTAGATAGCATTATTGACAATGTCTAGAAAGTTCTGTCTAAGGAGAGGTTTGGTCATCTAATTGCGCGCCAGTAAGGAGAAATTCTTATTAGAAAGCCCCCTCTTTCCTAGAAACGGCCTGATTGTCATAATTGTGATTCTGTAATATTATTTGTGAATAATTAATTATTGATTTATATGATAAGAAAATATTTATTTGATGTGGATATAAATGATGGATTTATTTATGTGGTTATAAATGAAGGAGTTAATGTTGAGATGTTTTATCAGTATTTTATCGGATTGGAGATTTTAAAATATCAAATCGGTGTTCTTAAAGCTCTATTGTGTGAGTTATAATTTTGATCCGACCGTTGGATCATTGTGATTTTTGGATAGGTTATACATATATGAGTTGAGTATATATCTACAAATTTTGAACCGTTAAAAATTAACGCATGATTTGTTATAAATTTTAAAAGGTGTTAAAAATCATCCGTTTATGAATTTCGGATATTTTCTGTCTGAAATTTGGAAAAACTTAAAGCTACAAAGTTGTAGAGAATTTGATTTCGTGTGGAATGGACATAAAATTTGTATTTTTCTGATAAACGGGCTATTTTTTATGAATAACTGAAGTTTCGAAAAATAAAATAATTTTTATTACATTATGGGTAGGACCCACTTTTGTTTTAACTTGTGGGCTGCTGGGATTTTTTTTCAAGAATGGCATGCTAGATGGCTGGTCTTTGCATGCGTAGGAAAAAAGGAAAGAAAAAAATAATATTTTATTATTTTAGTCTCCGATGGCGTTATAGCATTTTCCTATAAATAGGCGCTTAGGTTAGAATTAAAAATCACACCAGAAACAAGATTTCTTTCTCTCTATATTGTCGAGCGTATTTTAGTGAGTATTTTGATACTTTGAGAGTTGTTATTCAGTGCAAGTTTTCTTCGGCTTTATACCCGATATTCCGAACAGAAGTACTGTTATTTTGAGGTAAGGGATGTTATTTTCTTCTTAAATGATATTATTTTCTTCAATATCATTATGCCGAAATATTGGTTTGAAATTTTTATCAAATTTAAAACTTTTTGTGTCGGGGTTACTATTCACGTATACGACACTATTCTCGTATACGGCACTATTCACGAATACAGTACTATTCATTGAAAAATAAAAATTTTCTTTTTTGTCCAAGATGTCTATTATGGTTACTATCTTTGATTGTATCCATGTTTTGATCTTTATTTTTGAATTCTACTTCACAATTGGTTGTTATGGAGTATTATTGCACTTGGATAAACTGTAATACGAATCCCTAATATTTATCCTTCTATCTCGTTGGATTCGTTTTCTTTAAAATATTTTTCATCATCCTCAGTCTTAAATGATGATATTACTGAATATCTTTGGCATGTAGTGCAAAGATGAATGATTAACTGATAAATATCTTTGGCCCGTAGTGCAAAGATGAACAGGTGTTGAGATGAACATGACCGACTGGTGATACAAATGAATATCTTTGGCCTGTAGTGCAAAGATGAATATTTGATTCAAGATGTATATTGATTGATGTTACAGTGATAAAATATCGTTGATGGACTTTTAAATCTTAGAAGATAGTAGAATTCATTCTCTACTTTACTCTTCTAATGGTTTGTTGTTTCCGCTGCAGTTGTTGATCTAAAACTTGTTGTCTATTATATTTTATCAAATTTTTCTCTGTTGAAGACTAATGATAAGTTGTATATTATCTTAGTTATAATATTTTTTATTGGGCTAGATGAGCTCACCCTTTTCCTTTTTGTTCCATTTTTCTCAGGAGGCGAGAATATAGCGGGAACTAGTCAGGGTGTGGAGTGATGTTTCCAGTCAATTGTGTTAACAGTCCTCACTATTTTATAAAATAATATTTCAATAATTGTAATGAAGACTTATTTGAGTGTGGATATTGTCTAGAAGACAATATTTGTATTTAAACTCACAGTATTTGTGTTGTCGTATTTTGCACGATAATTATTTTAATAAAGTTGTATTTGTTTCTGTACCATGTATTTGGCGACTCAAAATGGGTGATGTATACCTATTTTGGGGGCGTCACACACACACACACATATATGTGTGTGTGTGTGTGTGTGTGGTTAAGGGACGGAAGTAACCAAAATGTATTTGAATGTTTTGTTTTCAAAAGCAGTGTAACATTGTTTTGGTTGGTGAGAAATTTACCTGCAAAGCATGTTGTTGTCAAATTGTGGGCCCTCACTCGAAGGAAATGTGAGAGTTAGGCATTGAAATGAAAAGGATTAGGTGGAGGAAGTTTGGCAGAAGTTAGGCATGGTTATTTAACTTTTCTCCTTCCGTTGCACTATAAATAGGGGGTAACCCTCTTTTCTAAACACACCTTCAATATCAAAAATTCTTATTCTATAGTATTGTGAGTATTTCTCTTGAGTATAATGATACTTTGAGTGTAGCTTTTGTGCAAGATTTTCTCAGAATAATATCCGATATTTTAGTCAAATCTAGTTTCTACTAAGGTAAATGATATTATTTTATTTCAATACTCGTAAGAAATATTTTTTTTTTCATACTCCATATTATGGAAGGGATATTATTTTATTTCATATCCCTAAATTTAAACTTACTATGGTAAGTATTGCTTCAATAATTCCTGAAATTATTAGAAATTTCTTAAGTTTTGCGCTTCATCTAATATCATTTCTGTAAGACCCCAAATTATTAATAAATTAAATTTAAATTCCCTCTATTTATTATTTTGAAATAGTAAGTGTTAAATTGATTAATGAGGTTAGTTATGGGTAAAATGCGCAAATATTTCAAATAAGCAGGTGGTTATAAAATATTCATTGTTGTCGGGGAATATTCGTTTGGTCGTGGAATATTCTTCCTGTCGGGGAATATTCGTACGACGGCGCAGTCTTTTGTGGGCCCCATAACGGAAAGCGATTGGATGAAGAAAACGACAAGTATATGTTTTTTATTATTAACGGCGTAGTTGTTACCGTTAATACTGTTGGAATACCCGGTGGTTAAAACACAGTAATACGCGTTGTTACACAGTAGCACACTGTATTGCACCAATTATTGATTCTTACGTAAGAAGGCACTACTCAATAATGGTTACAGTAATTACTGTTCAGTATTTTATTTTATTGATTCAATAATTGCTGCGTTGATATTTTATATTACTGTTGTTTCAATAATTGTCACTACACAGTATTTCTCATTATCAGATCAATAATTCATATTATTTGAATAATATTATTAGATAACATTATTGGCAATGTCTAGAAAGTTCTGTCTAAGGAGAGGTTTGGTCATCTAATTGCGCGCCAGTAAGGAGAAATCCTTATTGGAAAGCCCCCTCTTTCCTGGGAACGGCCTGGTTGTCATAAATGTGATTCTGTAATATTATTTGTGAATAATTAATTATTGATTCATATGATAAGGAAATATTTATAAATGAGGGATATATTTTTGTGGTTAAAAATGAAGGAGTTAATGTTGAGGTTTTTATCAGTATTTTTGTCGGAATGGAGGTATTAAAAATCAGGGTTTTTGAGATATTTTGCGGGGGTTATAATTTTTAATCCGACCGTTGGATCGTGGTAATTTTTGGATATGTTATACATATATAAGTTGAGTATATGTCCACAAATTTTGAACCGTTAAAAATGAATGTATGATTTATTATGAATTTTACGAGATGACTGGTTCAGAAATTGTTGAATTTTCGGAGTTAATCATTTTGGTAGAAAATTCTAGAATTGGTGGGCCCCACTCTTGGTTGGTGAAAAAATATGCTGAGATTTTTATTCAAATGTGGTGGGTGGGAATAGTAGCAGGTAAAGCCATCAGGTTGCAGGTTAAGTCTGCTTCGGCGTGCTAACATTTTCCTATAAATAGAGGGCTAAGTTAGAATTGAAAATCACACCAGAAACAAGTTTTCTCTCTTTCTCTCTCTAGATTATTGAGTGTATTTTGTGAGTATTTAGATACTTTGAGAGTTTCTATTCATCAGAGCAAGTGTCTTTCAGCCTTATACCGGTATTCCGACCAGAAGTACTGTCTTTACGAGGTAAGGGATGTTATTTTATTCAAAAATGATATTATTTCTTCAATATCATTATGCCAAAATATTGGTTGGAAATTTTTATCAAATTTGGAACTTTTCACGTCGGGGTTACTATTCATGAGTTACTATTCACGAGTTACTATTCACCGAAAAATAAAATTTTCTTCTTTTCGTCCAAAATATCTATTCTGGGTACTAGCTTTGATTGTATCCATGTTTTGATCATTCTTGAATTCTACTTCACTATGAATAATTATAAGGTATTTTTTGGACATGGATAAATCGAAATACGAATCCTTAATATTTGTTATTTTGTTTCACTGGATTCGTTTTCTTTAAGATATTTTTCATCATCCTCAGTCCTAAATGATGATATTACTGAATATCTTTGGCCCGTAGTGCAAAGATGAATGATTAACTGATGAATATCTTTGGCCCGTAGTGCAAAGATGAACAGGTGTTGAGATGAACATGACCGACTGGTGATACAAATGAATATCTTTGGCCTGTAGTGCAAAGATGAATATTTGATTAAAGATGGTTATTGATTGTTGTTACAGGGATAAAATATTGATGATGGACTTTTAAATCTTAGAAGATAGTAGAACTCATTCTCTACTTGACTCTTCTAATGGTTTGCTGTTTCCGCTGCAGTTATTGATTTAAAACTTGTTGTCTATTGTATTCTATTAGATTTTTCCCTGTTGAAGACTAACGATAATTTGTTCTGTATTATCTTAGTCACAATGTTCTTTATTGGGCTAGTTGAGCTCACCCTTTTCCTTTTTGTTCCATTTTTCTCAGGAGGCGAGAATGTAGCGAGTACTAGTCGGGGTATGGAATGATGGTTCTAGAAGTTACTTTAGTAGTCCTCACCATTTTAGTGAAATAATGTATCAATAATTGTAATGAGGACTTATTTGAGTGTGGATATTGTCTAAATGACAATATTTGTATTTAAACTCACAGTTCTTGTGTTGTAATAATAAAGATGTAGTTGTTTCTGTATCATGTATTTTGGCGACTCAGAATGGGTGTTGTATACCTATTTTGGGGGCGTCACAATTTCACTAGAATATTGGTCTGAAATTTCTTATTAAAATTTAAAATTTTCATGTCTGGGTAGTATTCATATATTCATGGGCATTATTCATACAGTACTATTCACGAATACTATTCATAACAAAATTTAATTTTCTTTTCTGTCCAAATTATTTTTGATACATGAATATCATTCTTGAGTTTTACTCTACAAATAATTATCATGTTGACAATTTAGACATTTTTGAACTCTGGATAAATTGAATTAGAAAATCTTTAATATTTATCTTTTATCTCACTTGATTGAATCTTTACATCATTGTCATCATTCTCATGCTTAAATTGTACTGGAAGTCAACTTTGGCCCGTAGTACAAAGATGGACTGTTGATTGGTATGATTATAACCAGAAATTGTGTATTGGTATAATCATAACCTTTAATGTTACATATAAGGTTTATGGTGAAAGTCCTTTTTGGCCTGTAGTGTATAGATGGACAAGTGTTTGGCATGATCATGACCACTGGTGATACTAACGAATATACTTGGCCCGTAGTGCATGAATAATTCGTTGATTTGAAATATTTATTAAATGATGTTACATGGATAAAATATTGATGATGGACTTTTAAATCATAGAAAATAGTAGATATCATAGAAGATAATAGATATCATGCTCTACTTGACTCTTCTAATAGATTGATGTTTCTGCTGCAGTTGTACTCTAAAACTTTTTGTCTATTGTATTCTATCAGATTTTTTCATGTTGAGGACTAATGATAACTTGTTCTATATTATCTTAGTCATAATATTCTTTACGGAGCTAATTGAGCTCATCCTTTTCTTTTTTGTTCCATTGTTCTTCTCAGGAGGCGAGAATGTAGTTGGGACTAGTCGAGGAGTGGAGTAATTGTCCAAGTTGGTTATTATAGCAGTCCTCACAATTTTGTAAAATAGTGTAACAATAATTATAATGAGGACTTTATTTGAGTTTGGATATTATCTACAAGACAGTATTTGTATTAAAACTCACAGCGTATATATTGTCGTATTTTGCACGACAGTTGTATTAATGAAGTTTATATTTAAATTTTGTACCATGTATTTGGCGACTCAGAATGGGTTGTGTGGACCTATTTTGGGGACGTCACAATATAGACTTCATAGAATCATAACCCAACGTACATAACATGGTTTTTACAACAGAAACAACTTAAACAACCCAATTTATAAGGATTAAAAGCAAAGTTCATGCTATTTCACATTAACATATTTAGCGAATTCAACCACTACGAATCCGTTTCTCTACCAAATAAGTTCATACAACTTGCATTCTTTTCGTTTTTAATGTATTAACACCCTCAATCATCAATTTACATATTTCTATGCGAATTAACCATCAATTTTGACTTTAAGATGAGCCATTTTGTACGTACTCAACCAAAAACTAATTTATTCCTCTTAAACAGATTTTCTTTCATGGATTTGATCATTCAAAATCATTTTTAGATGACAACTACAAATTACAAACCTCCAACAACATACATAAATCATATCTCAACAAATTAGCCATAGAAATCCAACTATCAATGAAAAATTCAAATTCTTCTTATTAACATGTATACATGGATTTGATTTCTGAAAACAACGTAGAATGAATTACACATATCTAAGAGCATATATAATCCAATTTCTTAGCAATTCATGCATCAAAACCAATTACAGAGGTGAACTTGGGAAAGCATAAACGAAGAAATTAACTTATTACATTGATCAGCTAGATGGTAAAATAACTTGAACAATCTTCTTACTTCCCTTTGATTCTCAGAGTTTAGCTCTCAAACACAGAAAATTCTATCTTCTCTCAATTTTTCTCTGTTCCTTGTTTTCTTAGACTTAGGGAAAATACTGGAGGAATATACTTATAATATGAAACTGATATACATAATATGTATAACTGCTTAACGTGGTGCGTAATGGCTTAATCGTGGGCTTGTAGTGACTATCAATTAAAAGCTAAAACAACTCAGTTGTTATAAACACAAAAGGTCACAAGACCATGTTTGGTTAGTCCCAATGAGCTCTTTTTAATTTATTTAAATATTATTCTTATCATATGATTGTCAAATGTCACACTAAGATTTAATTTAATTAAATCAAATCAAACCTTGTCATATAATTATAATTTTATTTAATAAATTATTAAATCTCTAATTTAATTAACACCATTGCACAAATATCGTAATTATTTAACAACTCACTCATCCTTTAATTTAATTATTTAATTAAACTAAAATAGTATCATCACATTAGCGTAATAAAATACGCGTCAACTATAAAATTATTTCACATAATTTAATTAACATTGCCAATCTCAAATAAGTTATTTCTCAATAATTTCTATCAATTATTTATCTTATTCAATAAATAAACCAACTAAAATATTTATTTAATTCGATAAATATTTTAAATTAATTACAAATCTCTTGATCGTTACATTAATAATAAAAAAATTTATTTATGTGGCATGAATGAACTCCATGCCAAAGAAGGTAACCGCGTCTACAATATATATATGGACCTATTCCACATTATACATTAGTTGGGAGAACTATTTCAGCTAACTGATCTCTGGCCATCCATTGTAAGATCTAAGGGGTGAGAATGAATAAAGCAGGGGCCTAACTGTTAGTAGAAAATGCGGTCAGTGCAACTCCCATTAGCGGCTAGACTAATGATTATCATGCCCTCATTTCTGACTTTTCAAACTGATCGCTAATAGAACCTGTGGCCAGAATACAGGAAAAAAAGATGGCCCTGGAACACAACATAGGAGTATTAGTATTATTTCGTAATGACATATTAGACAAAAAAGTTTAAATGACATGATTCATTTGTGTTTTAAGAAAAAATAAATTTTATAATTAGTAGTTTTTTTTTTAAATTATAGTTTATATAGTTGTAGCAATTATAATTAAATAAATTCATATCAATATTAATTTAAAAAATGTTGACTTTTAGAAAGGGAATATATATATATATATATATATATATATATATATATATATGTGTGTGTGTGTGTGTGTGTGTGTGTGTGTGTGTGTGTGTGTGTGTGTGTGTGTGTGTAATTTAATGACACAAAATACAAATAAGATAAATTTCATATAAATAATTTTACATGAACGGGGTTAGTGTAACCAACCACAACCAATCTATACACATTGTTTTATATTTATTTTTAATATTCATTCTTTAATTATTAAAACATTATTGATTTTTTCTATGCAATGCTAATTTTTATTTTTATATATATTTTGTAAAAAAATAATTATGCAACTATTTTTTATATCAATTCCATAAATTAAAAAATATATAAAAGTTGCACTTGTAATACTCTTTTTGTTGTGTTAATAACATCACCCTAAAGAAAGAAAAAAAAGTAAGGTGTTGAGATATGTATATATTCAAGTGATAGTTGCCCACCCAATTATGTTACAAAGACTAAATTACCCTTAATATACGTAAAATTAATTAACTATTTATTATTTATTCATTTTGCCTTAATTTTGTTACAAATCATATTTATAACTTATAAGATAGAAAGCGTATACACTTTAATTAGTTAACACTGGATTTTTAGCCATATATTGAATTGAACTGCTCTACTAAATATTTTTTTACAATTTATCTTAGTTGCATTCTTTTCAAACTTTGTTGTTCTTAAGACATGGTATATAATTTAGCTTACTATTTTATTAAAGTAAGTGCCCAAAATATAATTTATTTGTCCATCTAATTCAAAAGATTTTATTTTGTCTTGAAATAAATTTAATTTTTTTTAAAATTTAAAGAAAATAGAAAATTATTTAGTGAATAAACTTTTAGATATTGTAAACCTTTTTTTTTTTGAAAAAAAAACTTTCAGTTAAAATAAACAAATGATAAATATGTTAATTGACTTCTATTAATTAAGAATAATATAATTTCTTTGATATATAAGAATGAGTAACAATTAATTTGTGGTGGGCATATATCAATTCGATTAAGGATACTAGGAGAGGGATATATTTGTCATTTTCTCGATAATGTCCTTACGACAGTATATTATCTCTGCTTCCAATCAGAGTCCTTCGTCCAAACTCTCTCTCTCTGTCGCCAAGACGCCTCAATATAGTTGAGTCATCGACCAAACTCCGCTTCTACAGGTACGTTTGTCTCTCCTAATTTTCTACCACCTCTATTATGTTCTTGGATTTTCTTTAGTTTTTCCTGTTATCACAAAATGCTCGTCTTTCCATTGATCTTATGCTCCCTTCAATGAATTTTAACTTATTTTCTCTTCTGTAGACAAGATCTCCAGTCAAGGGTCGTTAAATTTTCTTGATCTGTTCAAGTAACTAAATTTCGTAGTTGCTGAGTTTCTTTGAGTTTCTGGTATTATTTGTTCTAGTGCTTTTATATTTGTGGCATGATAAGTTTTCACGTTAAGCTCGGTGATTTGATGGTTCAGTTATTGAATGGGGTGTTTTATATGTAGGTGGAGTCTGTTTTCTGAACTGGGTTAAATTTAAATGACCATTTGTAGTGATGAGATCAATTGTGAAGTTAGTAAGATTGCCTTTGCTTCTGATATTGTTTTATAAAATGTCAAATGCGGTGGCTAGAATCCATCATACCAAATTAGATTAAGATGCTTGTTGGATTTTACGGTGATTGAATTTTTTATCTGACAATGGAGGATGTTCTGATGTTCATAAGTTATCTTGACTCTTAATTATTAAGATTAACTTTTTTGTAGAAAGTTTTGGATTATTCTTATGGGTAAGAAATTGCTAATTTTTGTTGATGGGAACCACAGTTTAGATCTAATTTCATGAAAGTAATATATAGTTGTCTGGGTGCCCTTGTTTGGATTTTCGTAGCTGGTTATGTATATACTAGAGACGTAAGAGAATTTGTGTTTTTTTTTACTGTTTCTTGTTTATGGGTATATTGCAAGTACCTTTGGTGGGATGGAAATTGGAACCTCTAGCACCGTTAAGTTTCACTTATTGTCCTTACCATATGCCATTTTCCCCTTAAAGCTGGGGTGGGGGTTTCAGTTTATTTAATTTTCTATTTGCTTACATCGTCTGGTTAGCAAATGTTGCAGTAGCATAGGAGAATGATAGTGTTTCTGTGAATCTGAAGCCCTATCTACTACCAAACGTGATTGATTGATTTTGGTGTAACACTACCCATTTCAACTCTCTGGTGTGATTTGTTCTATTCTTTTGGTCCTTTTGGAACTCCAATGTGGGGCTATGTGTGCAGTTTCATACTTTCATTTAGAAGAGAGTTTAATTAATTTAAGAACGCTAAAAATTAAAGTTTGAATTCAAGAGGAAAGCTTCAGAAAGATATTGAAGAACATTACAGCGATATATATTACATTGACTTTTCAGTTGAAAGTGAAGTACATGTGTCGACATGAGTGTGGGTGTAGACCTGGACACTCCAAAATAGTACTCCCTCCGTTTCAAATTATATGATCATTTTTGATTTTTGAAAGTCAATTTGAGATATTTTCAAACTCAAAAATTGAGACGACTCATTAAAAATTATGAAATAATAAAACTTAAAATGAGTTTACTTTTTAAATAGTTTGCAGTATTCATCATTATATTGATTAAAATTAAAAGAATTAATGTCAATTTTGAGTTTAAAAATCTCTTAAGTTGACTTTAAAAAGTCAACAATGATCAAATAATATGGAAAGAAGGGAGTATAAGATAGGAAAAAATGTTTTAAAAGATAGGACATTCCTGTGTTAGACACTTCCCCACACCCACCAAGGATCCCGAATCCCTGGAACGTAGGCGATGATATGAAACATGAGCAACAATATCACTGACTCAGGTTTTTCCCTGGTGTGCATTATAATTGGTTTTTGTATCAAATTTTGTAAATTACTCTCTCTATTAAAACCTCTCTCTCTCTCTCTATGCCAAGTAACGTCACAATTCAAAATCTAAGCTTAAAAGAAAAGTAAGGGTATCACGATATAAGCTTATAAAAATTAACCAACCCTTTCCTTGTATCCCCTTAAATGTATACATTAGCTATGTACAGACTATTGCTTCCTATTCTTACCCAATTAGTTTGAATTAGCTTTGTACCAAATTTAATTTTGTCTATTTAATTGGGGTCAATAAGCTATCTCGAATATACCTCAAAATGTGCCAAAAGTTCGAAGTTTATGCTTACACATTAACCTCATTTGAGAGTGTAACTAGAATTAGCTGTTACTCATATGATTATTTGTTCTATAAGATTTCAAAGCAAAAATGAAACTTGTTTGTCTTTCTTCTCCTTCTTTCATCAAAGTCATTTACATTTTCTAATATTATTTATTGAACATCTATCCTAATTTTGGGTCAGTCCTTTTTTTACAAGTACTTTGTTCCGGTCTTTACTTTTTCAATATATTGTAACCATTATAATAACTTCTCTCTATCAAACATTATAATAATTTCACGTAGCTTAACAGTCACGATCAGTTTTATGCAAAAGCAATTTCTTTATGTTTCCAAGTGTATAATCTGATCTTCTCAATCATAATTACATATTTTTGTGTAGTTGATTTATCAAAGCATCATGGAAGCCAATAGGGGGCAGAATGGAATTCAACTCTTGTTAGCTGCAGAACAAGAAGCTCAGCACATTGTTAATGCTGCCAGAAATGGTAATTACTTGTGTTATTTCTATCGTAATCTGATTGTTTTTTGCATCCCGTATACTTCAAGGGTTTTTGTGTGATTTCTTAATAATTTATAGAGAAAAAAGTAATTTTTAGTTCGAACAATCAGTTATTCATACGTTAAAATGTAGACGTGTGCTAGTGCGAGTAAACTAGTACAAAACATTGCTGTATCTTAGCAGCATGACACAAAAAGTAGGGGCATGAGAAGATGTTACTGGCATCGTGAGTTTAGTGCTGTTTCACCAAACTTTGGTCAATATGGGTGATTGATGAGAGTGAGTTTAAAGGTGTTGGAGGCCACAGTAGGATCCTATAAACCAGTTCTCTGAGAAATATCTTCCCATGATGGTTGCAATTGGCCTGTCTACTTCTGATTATGTACATATACTTTTCCATTACAAGTAAGATTTGCAAATTAGTGCCTGATGATTCTGTTTAATAATAGAATCTAATGTATTATTGGTGGCATTCCGAAATTTGGTTAACATAATTCCGTAACTTAATTAGTATCTTAGTTATTGAAATTTTCAATAGGAAAATTCAAGTAGACCATAAAACATAATTATCTTCATTAGCACCTCATGAACGGACACGTGACGCTATCCTGTCCCTCATAATCGTCATCACGATACTTCTAGCATCTCTTCAATACCATCCCATCAGCTCTTTCACCACCTCCTGCCACCACTCAAACAAAGGTCTTACTGTGACTGTCACCAAACCACCCTTCTATTTGCTTTTGACTTAACATGTTTTGTCAATTTGAGTGCATGCTAGTGCGTGTGCGAATGCAAACACATTTGCTGGGAAAATTTACTTGCTTAAATTAAGTGTAACTTCTAGGATGAGGATCAAGTGCTAGTAATATCATATGATTGAACATGTGTTATTGATAATTGATGACCTAGCGCCATAGTAGAATATTTGGGGGAGGCTTTTTTTCCTTGGTACTTTAGGGTTGACAGTGGGATGAGGGGGTTTTGGCTTTTGCTTCAAAGAGAGCATTCTATGTTGGAACATTTCCTGTATAGGAATTTGGATTTGAAGTGTACTATTTACTCCCTTGTGTGGCTTATTTTAAATTACACGGTTGTGAAGCCTTGTTTTGGCATTAAAATAAATGGAGTAACATGTATGAATATATGGATGGAGTTCATACATATATGATGCATCTATAAGTGGGCCTCTGATTTTCACATCTAAACATGGAGAATAAATTGATATTCTTTTGTTTTAGCTATTTAATCTTCAAACTAATTGTGCACAATATTCTTATTCTATAAAAGTGATTCATACTCATTGGTTCCTTTCAGAAAAAATGGCTAGACTAAAACAGGCCAAAGATGAGGCTGAGAAAGAGCTAGCTGCATTCCGTGCTCAAATGGAACTTGAGTTTCAGAGGAAGGTTGCTGAGGTAAAAATAAAACTGAAATATTGTCTGTCACCTGCCTGTAGGAAAAAAACTATCAACTTGAATCCATTGGAATTTTAAGTTTCTGGGTGCAAACTAAACTTTTTAATTTTTTGGAGAAGTTCTTAAGTGACCAAGCATACATATATAAATTTGGATAATGTACTTGACATATTTAGCACTTTTTTTTCCTTCTTTTTTTGAATATAGCCAGTTTGGGTAGTTGGGGAAGAGGTTCCCTATCACATGCTGTTTCGGCGTTCCCTCTATAAAAATTCTTTTTACATCAGGAAAGTTGCTAAATAAAAACATCTTCTGAACAAAGCTGCTCATCAAATAAATCATGTATAATAAATTTGGATAGAGAATACTTCTGAAATTTGCAAAAGCATTACTCCCTCCGTCCCTAATTATTTGACGTTTTAGAGGTGGACACAAGAATTAAGATAATGATTGAAAAATATTAAATATAGTACTCAATTGTCTATAATACCCTTAAATCTTTTGTTGGGATAGAAAGAGTTTTGTTGGGATAAGGAGAGAGAAAGAGTTTAAAGTATCAAAAAAATAGGCATAGTAATGAGGAGTAATTTTGGAAAAATTGTCATTAATTCTCCTAGATTTCAACAAACGTCAAATAATTAGGGACAAATGAAAAACTCTAAAACGTCAAATAATTAGGGACAGAGGGAGTATTATTATACACAATTTTAGATGTTTCACTATTTTATATGCTCACAATATATTTCACGTTAAACAGAAACCTTTCCATTTATTTTTTCCTTAAAATCCTTGTTTCCAAAATTCTCAGTAATTTCTGTATTTAAATGGTATCACAGAAATTTTATTTGCTGCTTGTTGCTGCATCTCTTTCTGTGTTTCATCAAACAGAGTAGTGGAGATTCAGGTGCTAATGTGAAGCGCCTAGAAAAAGAAACAGAAGTGAAGATAGATAACTTGAAGACCGAGGCATCAGGAATTTCCAAGGATGTTGTCCACATGCTTCTGAAGCATGTAACAACTGTAAGGAACTAAGATGCTTGGTAAGCTCTGAGGCCAGAAGTTCTGGATCTCTCGTGTTCCTATTTTATGGATTAACGGCTTGGTGAAAATAAGAGGCTTGTATCTTATTATTCTTCTTCTTATTTTATTATTATTATTCTTATTATTTGTATTGGTTGACTGTGGCTCCCTCTTGAATAATTACATGACATTCTGATTTGTATCAAGGTACTATGCTTGTTGGAGAAATAACAAATCCCTGTGTTCTTTCGACAATTTTTAAGTATCATGGATTCGCCGTATAATATGTTTGAGACAGAACAGCAGCCTATATACTAAAAACTGAAATTTATATAAATGTTTACAACTGAGGAGCTGCGCTAGAATCGCTAAACTATATACTTAAGAATCTGGATTTCATGAAATTGTGACGCCTTTGATCATTTGTAAGTTCATAGGTTTTTTGTTGCATTCGAGTATACCAAATGTTGCATCTGCATTGGTCCACACAAGGATTTTAGATGACAAAAAGAACATATACAACTTTTGATATAGCAAATACAACCTGAAGCTATGAATTTACATATGGTCAAGGGCTTGACAATGTCATGTAATCCAAATTCGTACTGCAAATGTGTATACTTTGAATGGGAAGGAAACAATACAAGGTGTTTGTTGCAAAGGGACTCAAATCTGGAGTCATGATTTTGTCTATCTTCTTTAGTGTTGCAAATTTGCAAGATCTTGCAGGATCTGCTCCACAACTATTGCACATGCAAATAATCCTACACCTAAAAGAGCAGGTCTTGCTCTTGATATTTCCATAGTTTGCTCCTTATCTTTGCTATTTCCATGATACATAGCCAAAGCCATTGCTGGTGGAAGAGCTCCATATAGCATTGTCATACAATAACCCCCCTGTTACACATTAGGATTAGAGTTGTTTGAGAACTTAAAGAATGCATTATGCATTTGAAGCAATTGGGATTTCTTTAGTTATTTTAATTCTTGAAAAATAGAGAAATTCCAGAAACACGCACATAAAGAACTTACTGCAATGTCTGTGGCAGCGGAGAATGCATCTGGAACTGTTGTTGACAGAAGCAGAGTTGGAGCAATGACCATTGTTGTTGCTGTGATGTTTTCTTTGTTTCTCCCCCACCAATTATTTAGCCCGAATAGTTTGCTTGGTTCCTGCTAAACTTGTGCATTTTACATGGGTACTGATAGAACTTTGTGTTTGAGCTAAGAAATTGAAAAGTTAGGCTGAGTTTATTTGATTACTAGCATTTGGAGCTTTTACGGTGGTAGTGTTTGGTGCACTTGGACTTCCAAACTCACCGTCAAACGCTGCGTTTGTGATTTACATGTTTTTAGGCAAATAAGATTTTAGGGTGTGTTAAAACTTTCAAATGCACCATACACATTCCAAGCAAACAAGCACTAATACATAGGAATGGAAGGATGTAGCAATCAGGTTAATAACACGAGTTGATGCAAATGGAAAACACTACCTTGATAATTTGTTTTGAAGGAGAATTTGTTGACAGAATATTAAGTTGCTCCTCGTAGAACTGAGAGAAGCTCAGTATAGTGCCAATTATTGATGTTCCTAGAGCTAGAAGAGAGAAGGCCCCTACCATAGCCGAAACACCTCCCCATCTTACCCTAAAGTAGAATTTAGTATTAGATAAAAACTAGTATGTTTGGCAAATATAGCCAATTTGGAGTACTTCTCAAGAGCAAATTACCGCATAAGCAATTCAACAGGATCAGTAAATTGCTCAGCCTGAGCCGAGAAGCCAAGAGCTATCGTGTTCCAAACAAGAAGTGCTAACAATGGCACAACACTACCAAGCAAAACTGAAGCCCTTATACGTCTTAGATCCCCTTCTAAATATGCACAAAGAACTGCAAGAATAGCAAATAGCATTAGGTTAAGCCAGCCAATGTGATTGTCCCATAAGGAATTAAGTTCAGAAGATGAACAACATATAATCCTTACCGGGAGCTAAATCGTGATATACCAACGAAAATATTATCACTGGAATTGTAGCTGGAACTTTTGCCCAGTCGTTGCTTCCCTCAAATCCCGACCATCCTCCAACCACAATCACAACAACCTCAATTACCACAAGTAAACCTGTTCATCAACTCCTATATATTTTAGTGTCATATTGCTCTGTATTCTAAAAATTGCTAGGTGGACCTAAACTGCGGACGGATGCCTAACGTGAGTGCTGCCTAGGCAGCACTTAGGCATTTTTCCTAGTGATCTTATATATCTCGTAGATGTAAAAGATTAAAAATTTCACTTGAAAAATTACCAAAAAAAGAAGAAAGAAGAAAACTCTTTTAAGGCACGACATCATTTCGAGCATTGTAGAGTTTGTAAATGACTAAGGGGGTGTATTCAATTAAGATTTTTAAATATTTTTTTTAAGTGGCATACTTTTGTAGAATTTGTGAGATTTTAATGACTTTCAAAGACTTTAAAGACTTTTTTAAAATGACTTTTATAGACTATGAAATAAGTAACAGACTTTTATAAACTTTTTATGAAGACAGTGATAACCTTTTGTATACTTCTAATATATCTTGCAACTTATATTAATTGTTAATTAGCCCATGTGTACAATATCTCTTTCTTTTTTCAAGAACTAGAGTAAATAATATGACAATAAAACTTTATATGATCAAAAGTTGCAAAACTTCATACATGTGAGTAAACCACTAACAAGTAACATTAGCATACTAGTCTTCCATTCATTAGCATTCTCTCGTTACCGGCCATTGTTATTATTATGATCGACGTCTCTCCACATGTCAAAAGCTATACTAGTCCTCCATTCATTAGCATTGGGAAAAAGCAACTTTACCCCACTGTGATTGTAGTATTTTAAGCAATTAGCCACTGTGCTTTTAAAATATTCAATTAGCCCATTGTACTTTTTAAAAATGTTCAATCAAGCAATTCATTCCAATTTTGCTCACGGACATTAAAAATTGGGGAGAAAAAACACTTTTACCCCACCGTGCTTTTAAAATATTCAATTAGCCCACTGTACTTTTTAAAAATGTTCAATCAAGCAATTCCGTCCACTTTTGCTCACGGATGTTAAAAATTTGAGTCAATTTTCCTACGTGGCTTTAAAAAATAAAATACAAATTGGGCAAATTTTGCTCACGGAAGTCATTTGTATTATTTAATATTATTTAAATGGGGATGAATAATATAAGAATTGAATGTAAAAATATTATTTAATACTAATATTTATGTCATGTACGTAATTTAAGAGAATATTTAAATATTTAAATTTTATTAGCATATCCAATATGATCAATAACATTGTTTTTATTATGATAAATGATAATAATAAAATTTAAATTTCTTAATTTTTTCTTAAATTATATACTATATGATTATTAGATAACAATTTTATTTTATATAATTTATTAGTATTTTGTTACATATGTCGTGATGTCGTGATTTTTAGTTTTGGTAATTTCTAATTAAGTTTAGTGGGTAGGATTGGATTCGTGACCATCTTGACCTTGGAGTAATTTTATTTTTTATATCGGGAATATATATATATATATATATATATATATATATATATATATATATATATATATATATATATATATATATATATGCGCCGATGTCATACATATATTTGATCATGATTAAAACCATGAGTACCGAAATTATTAACTAAGTTTATTAGTTTAAGAATTTATAGTTTGAAATAGTTGATCGGTGACATATGGTGTTCCATATTAGACCACGAGAGATTTATGAATTATGATTTTTAGAATATTTTTTTCAAAACCAAAATTAATTTAAATTTTTTATTTTTAGTCAAAGTTAAATGCTCAAATAGAATCTTTAATTGGGAATGAATAATATAAGAATTGAATGTAAAAATATTATTTAATACTAATATTTATGTCATGTACGTAATATTTATGTCTTCAGATTGAACCGTTGCCAATGCTTCAATCTTCGGATGACCGAACTCTACGATTCTGATGCATGCTTCTTTGGACCTGATCGTAGTGTCTTGTTGACAATTGCTCATTGACATGTAGAGTCAACACTACGATCTTGAAAAGTGTTGATTGGATCTTCAGTGTAGAACACCTCTTCCTTCTCTTGTGCAGTGCCTCAACACTTCTGTTTGCCTCGACTGCTCTCAGATACTGATGGCTTGATTCTTTACTCTGGCCCCTTCTGATTAACAAGACACTTCAGATTTGTGGTGTGTCCAGCTCGCTTTCTCCTTGTGATCTCCCATTCACTTATCATCAATGGACTGACCCAAAGCTTAATCACTTTAGCCTTGTTCTTCAGAGGCTGACCAGTATCTTAGTGTACACTCCATCAGTTCTTTTTTAGTTTGGCAAACACTACGATCTTGGTTGCTTCCAAGATTGATGTCTTCTATTTACTTGACAGCAACTGCACTAGCTGACTTTCCTTAGTCAGTTACTGAAGTCTTCTTATGATCAACTTGTGAAAGACTTCATCTCGAATGGCTTCACAACTCAATCTGGATGCTGATTGAGTTGATGCTTAGATCTTCTGTTAGTTTACATGCTATTCGTTGAGTGCTCTCTGGTTTCCTTCAGGTGGGATGTATCTTTGCAGTACCAATCAGAGGCTTTATTCCTTTGGATATTCTGGGAGTGCTCATTTATTGAGAATCGTATTTGCTCTACGATTCTGCATTAGCATTGTGAGCATATCTTTTGAAGTCTCAGTTCTACACACTACGATTCAGCTTCAGCTGTGCAGACACTACAACTTCGAGATCAGATCTTGACACTCTACGATTTCTGTCGTTGTGCTTGTTGTCTTCATTTGATCTTGCTCGACTACGATCTCTGCCTTTGATACGATCAGTAGACTCTACGACTTTGAGTGTAGTCTACGATTCTTAACTTGGCTTCGACATCAGTAGACTCGAGTGTGGTCTACGATTCTTGCTTGGCTTCGGCAGATGCTCGGTCGGCTCGTAGGCAGGCTGTCTCTACGATTCTGAACATGACTTCCTCAGTAGACTACGGCTCCGAGGAAGTCCTTCTCAACACACTACGATCCTTCCTCGTCTCTCCTGGCAGTCTACGAACTTGGAGATCTACTATCTTGCAGACTACGATTCTGACTCGATAGCTCCCGAGTTTTTCTTGACTCTCCTGGCAGACTACGATTTCTGGTGCAGTGCTTGACGATCAAACAAGCCTATCTATTACATCATGTGACGCCCCCAAAAATAAGTATACATCACCCATCTTGGGTCGCCAGATACATGGTACAGAATACAAATACAAACTAATTATACAACAATCGTGTAAAATACGACAAAACATATATTGTGAGTTTTAATACAAATATTGTCATCTAAAAAATATCCACACTCAATGGAGTACTCATTATATTTATTGTCACACTATTTTAACAGAATAGTGAGGACTACTAAAACTATCATCTGGTCCATCACTCTATTTTCCGACTCGTCCCAGCTCTATTCTCATTTTCTGAAGAGAACAGTGAAAGAAAGGGTGAGCTCAACTAGCCCAGTAAGAAATATTATGACTAATATAATGCAGAATAATATATCGTTAGCCTTCAACAGTGTTAAATTGATAAAATATAATAACTATCAAGTTTAACTGCAGCGGAACAAGCAATCCATTAGAAGAGTCAAGTAGGGAATAAAATCTACTATCTTCTATGATTTAAAAGATTTTTCATCATTTTTATCGCTGTGACTCAGCTTAATAAATAATACACATCATCGAATCACCCCTGCACTACGGTCAAGGATATTTTTTAGTATCATGACCACGAATTATCCATGCACTACAACTAAAGATAATCATGTTTTCATCAACGGTCCTGATCATGCCATAAAATAATTCATCTTTGCACTACGGCCAAAGAGAATCCATAGCCATAATCATACCAAAAACTGTCCATCAATGCACTACGGGCCAATGAGGACTTTTTTTTCACATCATTTGTAACATTACGGTCATGATTACACCGAATAATCCATAGTTATAATCATACCAAGTTCATCTATGCACTACAGGCCATAGATGACTTTCAACAAAATATAAACATGAGGATGATGACAATGATATAAGAATTCAATAAAACAAGTTCAAGAATTAATTTATCTAGGAACTGATAATGTCCAAATTGTCAACATGATACTGCTTTGTAGAGTAAAATTCAAGAATGCTCATAAGAATATTTCCATGAAAAGATACTGGATGAAGCGCAAATATTAAGGATATTCCACTAATTTCATGGAGTATAGAAGTCAAAGTTTTAACCAACTGAGTATAATAAAGAATGGAATAACAAAAGAAATCACCATGCATGCGATAGACCGCACAGACAGGTTATTCCAACAGAATAATAAATAACGGAACCAGGTCCGGCGTAAAACGCACAGACAGGATATTCCAACAGAATAATAAAGAATGGAACAACAGAAGAATTTCACCAAGTATAGGGTAGCCCGCATATACAGGTTATTCCAGCATAATAATAAATAATGGAATAACAGAAGTTCTCTTCATGAATATAAAAGAAATAATACCCCTTACGAGTACAACAAATAATATCCCTTACTGTAAAAGAAACTGGATATAAGAGTAGTGAAGTAGCAGAATACTTTTCTTCTTTCTCTATAATTTTTTCTCTCTAGAGTTTCAGTAAATTTGTAAGAAAATAATGAAGGAATGAGCTTCTATTTATAGAAGAATGGACTGCATAGTAACTAATTTATGAACGGTCCAGATTGATTTACTTTTAATCGGACGGTCCATATTTAAAGTAAAATCTTTTAAATAAAATAAAATATATATATATTATATATACACATTATATATATAACACTAGTCACGGGTTGTGAACCCCGTGAACTTTGCCTGCTAAACAATCAAATTATTACATATATATAAATATAATAATAATAATGATTGTACTCCTTCATTTCTCATCCATCCAAAACCCTTCCCGTGAACACAATGTTTTTCCTTCTCCCCATTAGTCAACTTTACATGCATACCCACATGTTATATATATATATATATATATATATATATATATATATATATATATATATATATATATATATATATATATACACCACATCAGATTTCCATCATCCATCAAATTTCCTTCTCACACACACTAAATATATAATAATGGTACTCCCTTCCACCATCCTGTAAACATAACCTTTATATAAACATATATATATATATATATATATATATATATATAATTTCCTTACCATACACGGTAAAATCATCTCCCCATTTTCCTTCTGACTAATTTTTCCACACGTGGGCCCACATGTGGCCCCACAATTTTTTACTAATTATTTTGAAAAATGAGTAAATGGGGGGTCCATAAAATAAGCAAAACTGAGTAACTTCTCACGTAAGTATCAATAATCAATACCGTGTGTTACTATGCAACCACGCGTATTACTGTACTTTTAACACCGGGTGTTTCAACAGTTAACGGTAAAACTTCCGCCGTTATTTTCATAAAATATTTTTGTCGTTTTCTCAATCCGACAATAATTCTGTTGCGGGGTTCACCAATGATTGTGTCGTTGTACGAATATTCCCTGATAAAATGAATATTCTCCGACCAATCAAATATAATATGACCACTTGCATACTTTGTAAAATTTATAAACACTACCCACAACTATAACATTATATCAAATCCACACCATAATATTAAAAATTTTATTTCGAGAAAATTAAATCTTATCCATAAAATTTGGGATTTTACACATCATAAGATCAACCTAACATGCTTGATCTTTCTATATTTATAGTCCTTGTACATCATTTCTTTTTAAGGACTTTACAAAACTGTTTTGCTTATGTAGGATCAATCTAACATATTTGATCAATTCATTATAAGTACTTAAACATATGCTCTATTATCTATCAAAGGACTTTACATCTTTTCTTAATGCAAGCATACTTGCATATTCATTCGTATATATATCATAATCAAATCATATGTAAATAGGAATATCATTGATATGCTTATTCCTGACAAGTATTAATTTACCTATTAAATTAAGTAATTAATAAGTAAACCATATAGCACCTCCACCACCTAAGCCTCCACCCCCACCTACACCTACTCCAGCACCTCCACCAAATCCTCCACCTTCCCCACCTCCAAGTCCGCCGCCACCCCCTAAGCCTCCACCGGCTCCTGCGCCTCCTGCTCCACCACATAAGCCTCCACCCTCACCTACACCTCCTCTAGCTCCTCCACCAAATCCTCCACCTCTCCCACCTCCAAGTCCACTGCCACCCCCACCACCAAGACCTCCACCACGCCCACCTCCACCACCAAGACCTCTACCATGCCTATCTCCAAATCCACCATGACCACCGCAGCCTCTACGGCCACCAAAACAGCAATCATCATCACGCCATCGAGTTTTATCGAGCTTGTCATCTCTAATAGCGACTGAAAACGACAAAACGACAATCATCATCACGCTCCGTCTCCCTCTGATGGTCGATCGAAAACATCAATCGCTTCTCCGACGTCCTCCTCACCCCCATCCACGACGAGAATATATTGATGCAGAATAACAATTAATGGAGAATATATTGATCCACCTCCACACCTTCAGTTTTTTCATATTGCAGTGGGTTTTCAAGGTAACTAATTCAGTTTTATTAAGTTACAAATTATTTTGAATGTGATACAATTGGTAGCCAAACTTTCATGCAGTTGGTTACCAAACTTTCAGACCAAGGTAACCAATTCATGTTGCAGGTGTAGACGTAGATTGGTTACCTTGGTATAAAGATTTAGTTATCTTTATACCAAGGTTTGGTTACCTTTTTAAGAAGGTTTGGTTATCAACATTACATTACACATCACTTTCTTATCTCTCTCTTTTCTATGCAGTGTTCTTATTTTCTTTTGGACATAAAATTGGGTCTCATCGGCGAAGGGGAAGAGGAAGATGACCGGTGAAGGGGAGGAGGAAGATGACGTTGCAAAACTTTGATTATTTGAATTTGAATTATTATTTTTGAATTTGAATTTATTTTTGTTGTTAGATCCGAGATATTTGAATTTGAATTATTAATTATGGCAGTTATTTCTCCTTGATTTTAGGTTTCCTTATTATTATGAATTGAATCCTATACTAATTCTATAAATTAAGTAATCCTAATTACACTAATATTGTAAATAAATATGGAAAAATGTATTATTTTTGTAATTATTTTTTGATGCACTAATAGTATAATTACTTACTAAATGTTGTATATTATTATAAAGGACCCTAACATTAATTAGTCAGTCGAATTATATTACAAGAGTATTGTTAGACTTGATGAATTTTTAAGGTATTAGTGAGCCCAAGCCCATGGGTGTGAGGCTTGCAGGTATTCTTGTCAAGTCTGGTTGAAATAATTGTACATGGACTATAGGACTTTAGTGTTCAGCCCAAATGGGAACTGAATCAGTAAGCTCAATCAGCTAACCCGAATTAAGGATCCAATTTCCAGTAATATGATAATAATAATTAATAATAATACTGATAGTACTTCCTCCAGATCTGGTCGAGTGGCCTATAGCCACCCTAGGTTTCTTCTTCTAATCTCATGTAAAGTAAAATGATTACACTAATACATGGTCTAAAGTGAGTTGGTAAATAACTTTTTACCTAATCTTCCTTAACTGTTAGACAAACCCAACTTGTGTTGGACTAATACAAATAACAGTACATGTAAGTGGATAAAATACGTATAGGAGTTCTATAAATAGGAGCTTTCAATTCATTTTACAAAGTTGTTTACCATCTGCTAAGTTAAAAATAGAGAGATAGAGAGCTTGAGAGATAAAAAGGAAAAACCAAGGGGAACTCTTGCACTTTGATGAATCAAAAGAAGTCTAGGAAGGGAGAAGGCAGTGGGTAGTCTACTCAAGATCCTTGCTAAGAGAAGAAGACCTTCAAGAAGGTACACCCCTTAACCTTAGAATGTTGTCCTTTGTTCTGTGCAACTAGTACATTTCAGTAGTTTAGCATAGTTATGCATGCTTAGTTGTGGGAGGATTATGTGTGAGAATCATGGTGGATTTCGAAGTTATAAGGTGGTTTTGATGGAGATTATATGCTGATATGTGTTAAAATGTGTAACAACTTAAAGTAGAATGAAAAGAATGACATTAAAACACTTTACTGAGAGAGTTTTAAAACATGACATAAGCCTTAAATAAACACATGCTCTGTGTTCATGGTTAATGCAGACTATAAGTAATGACTGTTAAACTTGTGAACCAGCCCTAGGAAAACAAATGGAAAAATGTTAACTTTGTCATGTGTAGTGACTTTTAAAACTATCCTAAACTGTCTGTCAATCTGTTGGCCTAGGCTGTTATCAGGGACCTGACTAGTGAGTGAAGTTCCGGTTCTTGCGGTTCTTGAATGCTAAAAAGTATGAGCTATAATCAAGCTTTATAAACATAGAATAACAAATCAAAGTTGGTTTTCATAATAAATCATGGCTTGGATGTCATACCAGATTCCTTATACCAGTAACCTAATGCTCCAAGTCAGACCCAATCCTATATTCATAAGTTAAGTCCAAACAGTAGGGTGAAACTTCCCTCCATAAATCATAGAGTGACTGAACAAGTTAAACGTAGAGTGATTGAAGTCGTAGAGTACTTCTATACGATCGTAAAGTGACTTCATCAAATCGTAGAGTAATTACACATATCATAGAGCACTTCCATACGATTGTAGAGTGACTTCATCAGATCGTAAAACACTTCCATACGATCTTAGAGTGACTTCATCAATCTTAGAATGACTTCGTCTAATCGTTGAGTGAGTTCACAAATCGTAGAACAATTCTGCAGAATGACTAGGAGTTGAACCTATTGCTCCATACTTGTTAAATCACTTCTCATTCCTTCCTAAAAAAAATCTTACCTATTAATGATGCTTATGAGTACTCTTAATGGTAAGGGTGAGTTAAGAATGTTAAGGAACACAACTAAAGGAAAACTCAGTAAATGCTACAAACTAGCTATTTACTAGTAAAGGCAAATAAAACAGTCAGACTAAGGAAATCAGGGTGACTGTGTGAAAGACTAATAACTAATAGAAGATCTCTGAACACACAAAGTAATATTGAAGATTGTTTGTTTATAAGTCCTAGTGTGAGTATTATAACGATAAGATCAACTGAAATCATTATGCGATATTTAACCGAGATTGACCATTAGAACAACTGATGACTAATGTAGATTATCTGAAGAGGAGGAATTTAGAGTTAAATAGTAGCAGCAATCCTTCTACGAGTTCATGGTCCTAAATGACCATTCAGTACTGAAAATGTTGTGATCTTAAAACTTTAACATTCATCTGTTCTAATTCGTTTAAATTACCTTATAAATTGATGTCCAAATCGATTTACACTCCTGAGATTATTAAACTTTAAATATCAGTATCTTTTATTTGCCTTATGCTTGTTGAGCAAACTTGTTGTTCACCCTTACTTATATATAAATTATACAGTTAAGGCCAAGCAGGGCAGTGATTTCGAAAAGGACAAAGGAAAAGGCGAGACTACAGATTAGTTTTAACTTATTAGCTATTAAGAGGCAATGTTAGCAAATTTGTATTAATAGTTACTTATATTAGCTATTTGTATTAAGAGATCTAAGTTATGTCATGTAATAGTGAAGGTTGAGAGAACTTAGGAGTATGTTATTATGTCTCATTAATTAATGTAAAACCTTATATTATTCCGCATTGAGTTGATATTTAGTTCTAATATGTTTTGGATCGTGAAGCGCCAAATTCGAGGTAGAGGTATCTGAATTTGGGGGTGTCACAACTTTTCAACCATGTTACTTTTTTATGACTTTTTGTCTACGAACATATTGGATTAAACACAGGATCATTGGAAGCAGCAACATCATCATCATCACGCAATTTCATAGCGTCCTCGGCCTTGGTAACAAGTTGCACATTGTCGCCCGGTCTTATTTTGACACCTTCGGCAAGGATTTTGGTTACAATTTTTTCCTCACGATCTAACATTTCATAAACATATCTAGTGGCTTCTTTAGAAGATGAAGCATCCAATACAAAACTCAGAAATCGTTTTGCTGAATGATTGAACTGACCGATTTGTCTCTCAACATAATCTGTGACCGAGGTGAGAACGTATGAGGCGACACCACTGCTTTTATTAGCATCTTGAGTCCATCTCTTATGTATCAATTCTTCATGAATCTGAACCAAGTTCTTTGACATTAATAGCCTGGGAATGTGACGACATATAGTACCAGAATGTTCAAACATTTTGAAATTACATTTTGCCATCCCGGTATCTATATATTGCACAACTGTGAAATACCTACGGCGAGATTTAGGAACCATCACTTTGAACACCAAGTAGTTTTTTGAATCAAAAGTTGACAACTCATGCACCTTTTTAGAATTTAGCTTGTGCGGTTTTGTCAGTTCAATTTGAAAACGCCAGAACATTTCTTTGGTATATATTTTAGCTGCATGCATCTCTAACGGATCACCAATAACAAATTTTCTTGCACGATTAAATGTGCTATAATCATCTTATTTGTCTTTGATGTACTGTTTCTCAATAGCTTTCTGTGACTTTAAAATAAAATCTCTAATCCCCGTGGAAGTATTGACAAATACATTAAAAAAATTGTTCATACTTTAACTTCTAGAAGTAGTAGTCATTCTCTCTGAGAAGAATTTTTTTGAATACACCCAATCCATTTATCTTTTAATTCATACAGAGATTTCAACCATTCGTGATTTTACATACCGTAGTTTTCAAGCAACAAATTCCATATATCCCCAAATTCTTGAATAGTCAAACGCTAAAAGACACAATAGTTAAAATCTGACTTAAAAGTCGGATGCAATGAATAGATATGCCTAAGTTTTTTTGGATATTTTTTCCTATTGTGCCAGGTACACAATGCATGGTGTGTATTAGGAAAACCCCTAGTAATCGCATTCAATATAGCGCGATCTTGATCAGTGACAATGGTTATGGGATGTTTAAAATTCATTGCTTCAAGTCACTGCTCAAACAACCATACAAATGTATCCTCAGTCTCATCGATCAAGAGTGCACACCGAAACAATATATAATGGTAATGATGATTTACACCCGTGAAAGGAACAAATTATAAGACTCCAACTTTTTATGAATAAGATTTAATTTTTTTATATATATTATTCTAAATAGTAAGATGTTGATTTAATAAATGTTATAGTTAAGGATGATATATGCAAATTATCAGATAAATAAATTATCAAGAAATATTCGTTGTGTCGGAAATATTATATTCGGTAAAGTACGACAGCGCCGAAATAACCAATCATTGGTGGGCCCGACAACGAAATAATTGTCAGGTATAGAAAGCGACATAAATAATCTTTTTAAAAATTGACGGTAAATTTTTTACCGTTAACTGTTGAAATACCTGGTGATAAAGTACAGTAATATGCGTTATTTCACAGTAGTACACGGTATTGCACAGTAACACACTGTATTTCACAATATCTCTGATTATTGATTCTTACGTAAGAAGTCACTCAGTTATTTCATTCAATAATTGCCACAGTAGTTGTTGCATAGTATCTCATATTATTGATTCAATAATTGTTACATTAACATCTGCACAATATTTTATATTATTAAATCATTAATTATCACAACACAGTTACTCATATTATTTGATATGATATAATTATTAGTTAGCATTATTGACAATGTCTAAAAAGTTTTGTCAAAGGAAGGGGTTAGGTTATTTAATTGCGCGTTAGTAAGGAAAATTCTTTATTAGAAAGCCCCATCTTTTCTGGGAACGATCTGGTTGTCAATATTGTGAATATAAAATATTAATTGTGAATAATTATTGAAGAATAAAAAGTGTTAATAATTATTGTGTGGTGGATATTTGTCCAATTTTTGGTTACAAATGGAGGGATTTAACATTAGATATTAGTTAAAAGTTTAACATATGAGAATCACAATTATCTTCTCATATAAATATTCATTCAAATATATTATTATAATATTATATTATAATAGTATAATGTGATAATATAATAGTATAATTTTATAATTTAAATAGTAATATTATTATAATAATATATAACTTTCAGCATATGAATAAAAGTGGAGTGAATGTTAGCGTTTTGATTTTGAATTCTTTTTTTCAAAAACTTCACGTGCACTTAATATTTTCCAAATTGGTTGGTTTAGAATTCCTCATGGAATTCATTTTCCAAATTGTGGTCTCTCAACCAATAAGAAAGTGTGAGTTAGGCAAGTTAGGCAGACGTTCTGAGGTTATCAAGCGTAACACGTCACCATCCTCCTATAAATAGGTTGCTCAGTTAAGAAATGAAACTCACACCAGAATCACAAAATTCTTCTTCTATAATATTATGCGTATTTATTTCGAGTATAAGGATACTTTGAGTGTAGCTAATAGTGCAAGATTTCCACAAGATAATCTCCGTTATACTAGTTAGATCTAGTCTTCTACTAAGATAAATAATGTTATTTTCTTTCAATACTCGTAAGGGATATCATTTTCTTTCATACTCCATATTATGTAAGTGATATTATTTTAATTCTTATTCTTAAATCTAAACTTACTATGGTAAGTATTGTTACTATAATTTCTGAAATGATTATAAATTATTTGAGGTTTGCGATTCATCTAATATCATTTCACTGGAATATTGGTCTGAACTTTTTTATTAAATTTTAATCATTTCATGTCGGGGTACTATTCATTCAGGGTACTATTCATGCCAGAGTACTATTCATCCGGGGTACTATTTATGCCGGAGTACTATTCACGCCGAAATTTAGTTTCTTTTCCTTGTCCAAATTATCATTGAAATATGAATCTTAAATATCATTCTTGAATTTTACTCCACAATTAGATATCATGTTGACAATTTGGTCTTTCTTGAACTCTATTAAATTATAAATCTTTAATATTTATCATTGATCTCACTTTTATTCATCCTTTATATCATTGTCATCATCCTTAAACTTGAATTATGGTGAAGAGTTATCTTTGGCCCGTAGTGCAAAGATGAATTGTTGATTGGTATGATTATGACCAAAAATTGTGTATTGGTATAATCATGACCTTTAATGTTACAGATAAAGGCTTGTGGTGCAAGTTCTCTTTGGCCCATAGTGCAGAGATGGACAATTATTTGGCATGATCATGACCATTTGCGATACAAATGAATATCTTTAGCACGTAGTGCAAAGATAAAATATTGATTTGCATAATTATTGATTGGTGTTACAGGGATAATATATTGATGATGGACCCTTAAATCATAGAAGATAGTAGACATCATTCTCTACATGACTCTTCGAATGGATTGTTTGTTCCGCTGCAGTTGTTGATCTAAAACTTATTGTCCATTATGTTTTGTCTGATTTATCATTGTTGAAAGCTAAAGATAATTTATTCCTCATTATCTTAGTAATAATATTCTTTAATGGGCTAGTTGAGCTCACCCTTTTCCTTATTGTTTCATTGTTCTTCTCAAGAAATGAGAGTGTAGCTAGGACTAGTCGTGAAGTTGAGTAATGGTCCGAGATGGTTACTATAGTAGTCCTCACTATTCTGTAAAATAGTGTGATAATAAATGTAATGAGGACTTAATTTGAGTGTGGATATTGTCGTATTATATAAGGTACAATATTTGTATTGAAACTCACAGCGTATGAGTGGTCGTATTTTGCACGACAGTTTAATAGTTGTAAATAGGAAAATTTGTATTTGAATTCTATAGTATGTATTTTGGCGACTCAAGAGGGGTTGTATGGACATATTTTGGGGACGTCACATAAATGACATAAAAATATTTATTTATTCGGTGTGTGGTATCAAAAGTAATAACGTAACCAAAATTTTGATAAACAAGTATTGACCGATAATCTACCCATATATATATCCGATATAATTATCCACGCCTGGTTTGACACTAAAATAAAATCTGCTCGGACTCTCACGCTGCAACTTTCTTAAGTAATCTATTACAGCTTGTGCATCATTCAAATTGATATTATCACTTCTAATATCTCTAACTATATTTCGCACATCCGTTTTAGAGAACCCAACATTACTCATACATCCTCCCAATGAGCTCAAAACATTCATCATCCAACTTGGACCAATCCCAACATTATTAAGGGTTTCAATCAAATCCCTAACAGCTCCTAAAATATTTTCGTGTGTTTGAATTTGTGAAACTTTACTTGGGGACACAAATTCATGATTGTGATTCAGTTCAAGAGTTGACACAAACCATTTATCTTTACTCCTAACATGCACAACATAAAATTTTACTCTACATTATGTTCCATTAATAAAGTCCCTCCTCCGCTTTCCCTTAACCACATTATTATCTTCATCATCAGTGACAATCTCATTTTTCTTCACAACCTTATTTCCAGCTTTACGACACTGATACAATCTAGAACAAAAATATTCAGATCTCACATGTTTTTTGCTAGTTTTTATTCTTATTTCAAATCCAACACATTTCACATATTTTCTGTAAAAAAATTCAACATATTCTAACGTACCAAATATTTGGCTAACAAAAGGAATGGTATCCTCAACTAAAGCAGTTGTATCATTATTATCATGCAGTTTTCCTCAGTACTTGATATTGAATGAAATGATTGTTCAGCAAACAAATTCATGGTAAAACTAATGAATCAGTTATAAAAATTAAATTACAGATTACCGATTCTTGGTGATGTTTGTCTACAGGTAGCTTGATTTCTTGTAGGCTATGCGCTCTCAAGTTGATTGAAGTCTTTAACGATAAAAGAGAATAACACAAGTCATTTGCAATTTGTTTTTAATCAGTTAAAATTCGTAGTATTAAAAACGACACCGTTTGGATATTAAACCAACGTCCACAGTATTAAACTGCGGACGGGAACTTTGGACGAGAAAAATTCAATTTAAAGTTATTAGTCTTCCATTTCTTTTGGATATTCTTGTTGCCGATTCATCTTATCAAGGATGATGATAAGAATACCCAAGAACAAATAGAAAACTTAATAGCTTTAAATCGAATTATACTCGTCCCAGATCGGTACTGTAAAAATGAGATGAGATCCAAAAATATAAATATAACTTATTAAAGCTAAAAACCATCTATTTCTCTTGCATATTCTTGTTAGTTGTTACAGATTCAAGTAAACTGGGATGATGAGAAACATCTATGGCTAAACAAATGAAAAGATGGATATATACCAATAGGGTGAAGTGTTTTCAATATATCCTTCAAATTGTTAGACATGAATTTTTCTCATCAGCACAGATCACATGAATCGGTAATAATAAGGATATGCAAGAAGAAATAGAAAATTCTTGAGGCTTAATTCGAACTCTTCTACTATCAAACTGAGATGAGATCCAAAAGTCATTATATGAAGTATGAAGTTTGCAACAGTACTTGGCCATATTATATTTAGGAGACCTAGCGTCCGCAGTATTAAACTGCGGATGAGACTTCTCAGTTTCTTGGCGTCGTTTGGAAGGACCTAGTGTCCGCAATATTAAACTGTGGATGTGACTTAAGATTAAAACGACATCGTTTATCTCCATAAGTAAACTTAGCGTTCGCAGTTTAATACTGCGGATGGAGACTTGTAAAGACATGGTATTTTGGACATTTGTCCCGTTCGCAGTATTAACCTACGGAATACTGAAAATTAAACTGCGGACGGAGGCTATATTAATCGTTCAATATTCGAATAGACGCTCAAGATATGTTCTAAGGATAACCTTAATTTGACAACGTTAACTATAGATCATTCCCTTATAAATATATACAATAAAAAGATAAAAAAATAAAAAAATGCCTAAATAGTTGTCGTTATTTCACGTATTAAGATCAAAGTTCTTAAACACCAGCCTCACCACAGAGGCATAGCGTCGGATGGTATCACCACTCATCTGCATAGCAAATGACGTAGGTTCAATTCCCTATCCCCCAGTTGTGAAATGTAATCTTAACCATACCAAAAAAAAAAACTTGAGCCTCATAACTCAAGTGGGCCCACCAGGGTCCCACACCCCAAGCAAGATCATAACAGAGAGGGAGGGAAAGGGAGAGATTACTGCAGGAGAAGTTTTCTGGGGCAGAGCAAGAATCCCAGAACCAATACTGGTGCCAATAATCAAAGCAACTGCACCAGCTATAGTCCCCTTCTTCTTTGAAACCTTGAAAGGCTCCTCTTTCAATTGTACAATGCATTTCTTTCTCTTTGTTGGCTTTTTTGCAGAAAATTTCTAGCTATGTGATGATCCTTGTCCTCCTTGTATGTGGCAGTATGCATAAGGAATAATGAAGGTGCTGCAGCAGGTAAGAAAACTTCATTAATTACTATAATCCACATAAAAGGTAAATTTATGGAGAGAGATTTTGACAGAAGGGAGTTACATCATACATCTTGGACTTGCAGCAATTTGTGATGTTCTGTTGGTAACATTTTTCCCATGAAGTTGGAATTTTCTTTAAATTTATGTGGTTCTTTAGATGAGAGTAAAGAGAGGAAGGAATATACTGAATATCCATAAAAACACACACACACACAGAGAGAGAGAGAGAGAGAGAGAGAGAGTAAATGAATGAATGAGAAAACTGCGTGTCCAAGTTCTCCAAATATCTTGGAAGCAAAAAGTATTTGATTGGTTAGAAGGCTCTTTCAGCCAAAAGTTATAATGCCAATAGTTATTTATTTATTGTAGGGACTAATTCAAAGACAAGAAATTATATATACCACATATCTTGATATTTTTTATAAGCATATTCTTAAAACTATGAATATTTTTTTTCTCATGTCTTTTGCTAAATTTGGCCACCATCTATTTCACATGAACAAGTTGTTCACATAAGGAATTTTTTGCTGAAATTCTTTTCCTATACTTCATGTTTTTAATCTAGTTTTAGAATTGATTTGAACACAAGCTAATGCTAACAATCAAGGATTGGGATGACCCAAACTAACTTGAATTTGTAGCTAATGAATTTTGGGACCTTTTGATTATGAACACTACTACTATAACAACTGTCTAGTAAGGCAAACTCTAGTTTTAAGCTGAGGAAATCATACAAGTCCTTCTAGTAGATGGCCTAGATTATCATTCCCAAACTTTTTTTTATTTGGAAAAAGACCCCGAATATTTAAATTTGTATGGTCCATAATTTGTGGTCCAATAATAAAGTGAAGTTGGGTGAGGTTTTGAATAAGTTTGGGCTTCCAATTAAAACTTAGGAGCCTATGAGGGAAGCATTGGATCCCTCTCCTATTGAACGAGCCCATTTAACAACGACTTATTTTAAAATGACTTAAAATTAAAATATAAATTGACTTATAATTTTTTTTAATTATGTCAACCTTGTTAAACTAATAATTATTCTTTTTATTTCAAAATATAAAACCGTTGTGGACCTTTTGTAGTCAATTTGAAATATTGTGGGATTCAAACTTTTAATTTTAAACAATATACTTTTGAAAATCGTAAACATAAAAATTACAATTAATTACAAAATTTATTACCTTCAAAACTAAAATACACATTGACTTTGAAAATCAAACTTAAATTCTTATTTTAAAACATAAATGTATTATTTTTGAAGGTAAATAAAAAACACACTTTAGTCCTTAATAAATTAAAAGTTTTATAAATAAAATTAATTTAATGGAACGAATGGAACAAGGACCGAAGTTATGGACTATAATTTATGGACCTTATCGACACCCTGAGGAGATTTGACACAAACTGACAGAACCACTTTGATAACTGATACACTCTTGTACTTGTGTGATTATATATGGTTGATTATAGTTTGATTATAGTCAAACGTTATAAGGATAATGTTAAAAATTCAGTCGCTTAATATGGGAGATTTGTACTGAGGATTGGATAATATCCAAAATACTTTTCGTCAATCCCTAATTTAATATTTTTGAATCTCATTTTATTTTGACAGTAACAATTTAGAATTAGAAGAGTTCCATTTAAAATTATTAAAATTTTCATTTCTTCTTGTATATTATTGTTCTTAATGATTCATGTGATCTGAGATGATGAGAAAAATATATAGTTAAACAATTGTAAAGGTATATATTACAGTCTGTCATCTCCATGCTTCATACTATGAGAAAATACTTCACCACATCGCTAAATTTCATTTGTTTAGTCATTTATAGGAAAACCAGACGATCACTCTCTGATTCTATCTTGAAATAATAATATATATAAAACACATACATGTGAGAATTGGTTAACTATTTTGAATTTTTTTTTATGACTATTTGGTTATCCACAAAAACTAAAATAGTTACCTTTGTATGAAGGTTTGACTACCAACTGTACCATATTAAAAATAATTTTATTTATTAAAGGTCATTTATAAGTTAGAACCAGCTACATAATTGGGGACTCTTATATGGCATTTCGTATACCATCCACACCTTCTGATAAAAGAAATAAATTAATCATGCATACATTGTCATCACTATAAAATTGATTATTTGGGATGAGATTTATTGGTCACTACATATTAGACAATTGATCACCTAGTTATTGTGTTGTCTACTTTGGGAATATTATGCATGAGAACTTCGACATACATTAACTAGATACTTACAAAGTTAAATTCAAAAAACATTATAAATTAGATAATTAATAATAGAATTCCTCAATATGTTCAATGTGTCAAAATAACCAAAGGATAAATAGTAACCAACATGATGAAGTTATGTCACTCACTAAAATGCATTCGGTTACCTCTAAAAAAGAGAGTCCAAAAATCCCAATGTGAACCAACAAAACAATGTCAAACTACTGATAATATAAAAAATATATATAATTCCATTATCAGAAAATTCACAAAACAGTTAAAAGTCAAGAACTATAACAAATGGTTACGAATATCCAAAAAAAACAAGATAAAAACAAACTTTACAAGGAGAATACATTGATAACCAAATTATTCTTCTGTGAAAAATCTGCCTGGATATTCTGTATCAGAATTATATCCCCATACTTGTTTGTTCCTAGCATGCATGAATAGGTTAATGCATAATTTCTTTCGATATTGCATAATGGGGAATGGATTAGGCATTTCAGCAGACTATTGGTGAAGAAAATGTTCAGCAAAATAAATCGTGAACATACCACAATCACTGTAAAAACAAACAAAATAGAAAATAAATCAAACCAAACATCATACTAGATGGAATAATTAAAGAAATGGAAATAATATAAACCTTACCCCTCAATTTGTTTAGGTACCCCCTCAGAAAATTCAAGATCAATGATATCATGTTCCCTCTTATTGCGATATGGTTCACTATAGAAATCAATATTTGACCTACCCTTCCAAAAACCACACTTAGACAATATTATGGGTAGAATGAAAATGTAAGGCTCACAAACATCCATAATATTTGTTCGCATGACTGTCCTATTTGGTTGAAGAGAATTGTAAACTACTAGAAGTCTACGATGCACATCAAATTAAGACCAACAAAAACCAATGCCCTGGAACTATCATGTGAATGGGAAACAAAACATAATCAACAGCAACCCATGGTGTGTTCACATCCATCAAAAAACCACGAATGTATTCAGCGACATCACCCTCCCCCGACAGTAGAGTCGTAACTGCATTTTTAAGATAATATTCACCATACAAAGCAGACAACTTGACATGAAACCAACAATCTGTAGTAGTGACCCTGATTTGAATATTGGCAGAGTGCCTAGCTAATTTCCGAAATTAATATAAGCAAATGTTGATATGCTGAACCAAAAGTCAAACCAAAATCCATTAGATATAAACAATTGCCAAAAATTAAAACTTTCTGATAAAGGTATCCAAAACTGTAAAAACTAGTGACCAAAATAAGTAAATAAGGTAACCATAACTCACAAAATAGAATTTCAAAAAATAAATAGACTCACATCATCATCAAGCCACTGTCCAGGAGTCTTTAACTTGTAGAACCACGTTTTAGACGATATTGGGACATACCCAAATCTGAATGCAGGTTCAATCTTATCATTATCTCCCGAGAATTTTTCAATCCTTCAATATAAAAACATATTAGTAAAAGAGAACAAATGATTTATTTAAAAAAAAAAAAAATATATTAATCTTAAACTACAAATAACATACATTTTCCTGTTATTTATGCCAATCTTAAACCATTGATCAAATAGTACATCTTCAAATTCGGATGGCATACCCATGCAAACATTGGGGAATATAGAAAGACCTCTGCGTATTTGTCTAGGAACCACAACAGAAGAAGATGAATCAGCAGAACCAAACTTCGTTGTATATGGACTCCTCAACACAGCATTCTTCGCAGACGCACGAACAGGTCTACCACATGGTTTAGAAGCACTTTTTTCAACTTCAACACAATGAAGTATATCCTGGGTAGTTAAAACCATTTCATCAAGTACCGACCTGTCTACTGCTTCAATTTTACTCCCCTTTAACAATAGACAAAACAGGCCACAAAACACAATAATAATTTTAACTACAAAATCCAAATTGATTGACCAGTAACAGAAATACTGTAAGGAAGTAACCAATAAAATCTATGAAGGTAACTAATATTAAATAAAATACGAACCTCGGTAGGGGTAAAAACAATGATCTATTTTCCAGAAGTCTAGCTTAAAATATCAAAACTTGGTATGTCATTGTTCTTGCCAATCTGTAAACATAAAAAATACTAACTAATCAATATAACATAAACATATAACACAGGAAAAACAAACAAAAATGTTGAACCTTTTCATCATCCCCATCAATGTGAACCCCACTAGGGGTAAAAACAACAATTTATTTCCCATGAGTGTGGCTTAAATTATCAAAAGTTGGGTTGTCATTGTTATTGTCAATCTGTAAAAATAAAAAACAATAAATAATTAGCATTGATTCTAAAAACATATAACACACAAAAAAACATATATGTTTAACCTTTTCATCATCTTCATCACTCTAAACCCCACCCATACCACCAACATCATCATCAATTTTTCCATGAAACTGGTTTGTAGCATCAGAACTTTTGACTACAACATCAGACTCATCAGACGTAACATCATCATCTAAATCATTACCATTACCAGCATCATCATCATCATCTAACTCATTACATTTCGAACCATCATCATCATCATCATCACCTTCATTCCCACCTTCACTAGCATTAGGGCAGCCACGTAGCTGCTTTCTCAAAATCTTCTTTGTGCCCCTGCAAATCTCGATATAAAAAACATGCAATTCATCCTTCAAATCAACCCACAACTTCTCAATTTCTTTCTTAACTTCAATCACCTTCTCTTCCAAAGGCCTCACCAGTGCATCGATAATATTTTTGACATCAGAAAGTGAAAATCTCAAGTCTTTATCCTTCCTGGTTTTCTTCGCTTTAATATCAACAACATTAGAGCCACCATCATTTCCACTAAAAAAAGTGAAAACCACCCAAATTCAAACGCTCATTCTCATCATCTGTAGGAATGAGATTTTGAATCATCAACTGAAACATAGTAATAAAAATAAATATATCATGTCAAAAACATTGAACAAATAAAAGAAACAAAACAATACACAAAAAACAATAAATTAAAGTTAGTAACCATATGTATACATAAAGGTAACCAAAAATAATGTTAATGGTAACTAACATACCTGACCAGAACCAAATACTAAATCATTCAACTTCTCATTTTTAGGAGCCTTCCCTAGTTCCTTCCATGTAAATAATCTAACTTCTGACACATGATCATCAATACAGAAATCCCTGACTTTCAGTGTAGGAATGGTTTCAAACAAGAAAACTTGGAAAACATAGGGCAATCCATTCAACTTATAAGATTTACAATAACTGTCCTTGTAAAAATTATATATCACACCCTCATTCATACCCTTCTTTAAATGTCCCTTCATAGCAAGCGATAAAGAATTTTTTGTCTGTTCAAAGGCAAATTTCCCCCACGGATAACTATCAAGGTCGCCATAAGACAAAAAGTTAATCAAAGCTTCATCAACATAATTATCTGAAATAGTAGCTAGTATGAAATTACAAACCAAGAATATGATGGACATCCTGACTGCCTCATCATCATCATCAAAAACATCACTCCGATATATCCTTCCAATACTAGAACGGGTCATAACCTCATCTCCAAAAAAATTTTCCACCAAATGATTTTCCATTCCCTTGAATGCATCAATATCCTCATCTCCTTGCCAACTCAAACCAGAAATTAAACAAAATTCTGGCAATCCAAATCTTACCCTTTTCTCACTAAACAGAAACCACATCTCTCCATTGTCCCTTTGATAAATTTCTCTCACCAAAGCCTAATGGATTATTTGTGAAAACATTTGGGGCTCCCCAACATCTACAAATTTTCCAAAATAAGTCAATTTAAACTTTTTCAACTGATCTTCAGACTATTTATTCTTAATAGCACTAGGAACTTCCATCTCAGTCCAATAAATGATTTTTGCTGTAAAATTGCGATGGTGCTCCTGGTAATATAGATCACAAATCTGAAAATACAATACATTACATTACGTACACATTAACCAAATCAAAATGGAACATTTGTCACACTACAATTCTAGAGTAACAAAACCCATTTCAACAACTATACAATCAACAATATCCAAATATATTAGCATTAGTAACCAAACAAAATCAGCAAGTTACCAAAACCAAATTAATCAGCCTCTGTAATGTAAAAAAGTATCTAGTAACCAAATCAGAATATAATAGTAACCAAACCTCCACTAGGAGGGAACATAACCATTTTAACAAATACAAATTGAACAGTCATCACACTACAACTCTAGAGTAACAAAACACATTTTAACACCTATACAATCAACAATATCCAAATATATTAGAATTAGTAACCAAAACACAATCAACAGATTACCAAAACCAAATTAATTAACCTCTGTAATGTAAAAAGGTATCTAGTAATCAAATCAGAATATAATAGTAACCAAACCTCCACTTGGAGGGAACATAACCATTTTATCAAATACAAATTGAACAGTCATCACACTATAATTCTATACTAACAAAATACATTTCAACATCTATACAATCAGCAGTATCCAAATATATTAGCATTAGTAACCAAAACACAATCAGCAGGTTACCAAAACCAAATTAATTAACCTCTGTAATGTAAAAAAGTATCTAGTAACCAAATCAGAATATAATAGTAACCAAACCTTCAAACCTCCACTTGGAGTATACATAACCATTTTAATGAATAAACATTAATCAGTGACCAAATAGGACAACACCAGTTACCAAAACAAATACACAAGTAGCCAAAAATAACTAATGATTCCAAATTCTTAAAAAAATTAAAATAACAAACCTTAATGTAAGACCCCAACTTTTTATAAATAAAATTAAATTTTCTCTAATTATTATTTTGAATAATAAGATGTTAATTTGATATAATGCTTTGGTTATGAGTGAAATGTGCAAATTTTACAAAATAAGCAAGTGGATATAAAATGTTCATTGTTGTCGGAGAATATTCATTTGGTGGTGGAATATTTTTGTTGTCGGGGAATATTCGTACGACGACGCAGTCATTTATGGGCCCCATAACGAAAAACGGTCGGATGAAGAAAATGACAAGTTTGAGTTTTCTTATAAATAACAGTGTAGTTATTACCGTTAACACTGTTGGAATACCCGGTGGTTAAAGTACAGTAATACGCATAGTTGCATAGTAGCACACAATATTGCACAGTATTTTTGGATTATTGATTCTTACGTAAGAAGGCACTACTCAATAATTGTTACAGTAATTACTATTTAATATTTTATTTTATTGATTCAATAGTTTCTACGTTGATATTTTATATTATTGTTGTTTCAATAATTGTCACTGCACAGTATTTCCCATTATCATATCAATAATTCATATTATTTGAATAATATTATTACATATCATTATTGGCAATGTCTAAGACAGTTCTGTCTAGAAAAGGAGTTTAGTCACCTAATTACGCGCCAGTAAGGAGAAATCCTTATCAGAAAGCCCCCCTCTTTCCTAGGAACGACCTGGTTGTCATAATTGTGATTCTGTAATATTATTTGTGAATAATTAATTATTGATTTATATGATAAGAAAATATTTATTTTTATGTGGATATAAATGAAAGATTTAATTTTGAGGTATTTTATTAGTATTTTTTGGGAATGGAGGTATTAAAAATTATCCGTATGTGGATTTCTTTCATTTTCTATTTAAAATTTGGAAAAATTTTCTTCTACAAAGATGTAGAGAATTAAATTTCCTATGGAATAGATATAAAATTCGTATTTTTTTTGATAAAAGAGCTATTTATTAGGAATTATTAAAGTTTCAAAAATAAATATTTTATTAAAAATATGGGTGGGCCCCACTTTTGGTTGTTGTGAAAAATTTTGAATTTAGTGGGCCCCACTACTGGTGTGCTGATAATTTGGTCAAGGAGGTGTGCGTAGAAATTTTTGAAAATATTATTTTATTAAATTTAGTCTGCTTTGGCATTCTAGCATTTTTCTATAAATAGGATGCTTAGTTAGAATTAAAAATCACACCAGAATTAGAAGTTTTCTCTCTATGTAATATTGAGCGTATTTTTGTGAGTATTAAGATACTTTGAGAGTTGCTATACAGTGTAAGTTTCCTTCAGCATTATATCCGATATTCTAGTTAGAAGTTATTTCTTCCAATATCGTTATACCAAAATATTGGTATGAATTATATTATGAAATTTTTACATTTTCATGTCGAGATTACTATTCACGTATACGACACTATTCATGAATACGATACTATTCACGAAGTGTGATTTTTTTGTGAAATTTCTATCTTTTCGTGCCGGGGTTACTATTCACGGATTTTCTCGAATTGCTACTCCGTTAACTCAGCTGGCTCGAAAAGATATAAAATTTGTATAGAGCGAGGAATGCGAGAAGAGTTTCAAGAGCTCAAGAGGAGACTCATTTCGGCACCTGTTCTGACAATACCATCTAGTTTGGATGGATTTGTTATCTACAGCGATGCTTAAGGCAAAGGATTAGGATATGTTCTCATGCAACATGGAAAAGTCATAGCCTATGTCTCGCGACTACTCAAAGAATATGAGAAGAATTATCCTACTCATGATCTTGAGTTGGTAACAGTCATTTTCGCGTTAAAGAACTGGAGACACTACCTGTGTGGGGAGAAAGTGGAGAGTTATACGGATCATAAAAGTCTCAAATATTTCTTCACCCAAAAAGAACTCAACATGCGATAACGACGTTGGCTCGAGCTGTTGAAAGATTACGATCATACCATTCAATATCATCCTAGAAAAGCAAACGTGGTACCTGACGCATTGAGTAGAAGATCGTATGCGGGTACGAGTGCGATGTTGTTAACACAAAGACCTATTTCGTACGACTTACAAAGGATGGAGATAGAGTTAAAGGCTCTAAGTACCCACGTGATGATATCAAACATATGAGTAGAACAGACTTTAATCGATAAAGTTAAAGCTGCTCAAGCTACAGACCTGGAGCTGATGCGTATGAAGAAGAAAGTGCAAGAAGGTATTATTCCAGAAGCAAGAATGGATGAAGAAGGAATACTTCGAGTTAACTCCAGACTTTATGTTCCTAACGATTCTGACTTAAAGCATAAAATCATGATGGAGGCACACAACACATCGTTTGTAATCCATCCTGGGAGTACCAAAATGTATCATGATCTTCGACATACATTTTAGTGGAGCAATATGAAGAGAGAAATCGCGGAGTTTATATCGAGGTATTTAACTTGTCAACGTGTAAAGGCGGAGCATCAAGTGCCAAAGGGTCCATTGCAACCACTTGAGATTTCAAAATGAAAGTGGGAACACATTACCATGGATTTCGTTATGGGTCTTCCCAAGATTTCTCAAGGCATAAATGCGATTTGGGTTATTGTTGATAGATTAACCAAGTCTGCTCATTTCTTGCCGATACGGGAGACTTATTCCCTTAAACGTCTTGCTCGTATGTACGTGAATGAGATTGTGAGATTGCATGACATGCCAGTATCCATAGTTTCGAATCGTGACCCAAGATTCACTTCACGATTTTGGGTTAGTTTGTAGAAAGCTATGGGCACGGATTTACGATTCAGTTTGGCATACCATCCTCAAACGGACGGGCAATCAGAAAAGACTATTCAAACTCTTGAAGATCTATTAAGACTATGTGTCCTAGATTTTAAAGGAAGTTGGGATAAGTACTTGCCATTGGTGGAATTCTCCTACAACAACAGTTATCAAGCAAGTATAAGCTTGGCTCCATTCGAGGCGTTGTATGGACAAAAGTGTTGTTCTCTAGTATTCTGGGACGAGGTGAGTGAAACAACGTTGTTGGGACCAGAATTGGTACGTATGACTACAGAAAAGATCTAAATGATCCGACAACGTATACAAACGGCACAAGATTGACAAAAAAGTTATGTGGATCTTCATCGGAAGGACGTGAAATTTAATATTGGGGATCATGTATTGTTACGTATTGCTCCATGGAAGGGAGTTACAAGATTGGGGAAGAGAGGAAAGCTCAATCCACGATTTGTTGGACCATTTGAGATTCTTGACCGAATAGAAAATGTGGCCTCTAGACTCGCATTACCTCCAAGTATGTCTCGTGTTCATAATATTTTTCACATATCTATGCTTTGTAAATATGTGAAAGACCCAAACCACATTATTGGGTTAGAACCAGACGAGATAGCCGAAGATTTAACGTACGAGGAGGTACCTGTTAAGATCTTGGATAGGAAGGAGCATGTCCTACGCACAAAGGTTATACCACAAGTCAAAGTTTTGTGGAGGAACCATGCTATTGAGGAAATGACCTGGGAGTTGGAATCAGAAATGAAAGCGAGATACCTTTACATTTTCGAAACACCAAGTAAGTACGTCAATTTCGAGAACGAAATTTCATAAGGAGGGGAGGTTGTAAGACCCCAACTTTTTATGAATAAAATTGAATTTCCTCTAATTATTATTTTGAATAATAAGCTTTTAATTTGATATAATGCTTTGGTTATGGGTGAAATGTTCAAATTTTTCAAAATAAGCAAGTGATTATAAAATGTTCATTATTGTTATTATTGTGATTCTGTAATATTATTTGTGAATAATTAATTATTGATTTCTTTTATAAGAAAATATTTATTTTTATGTGGATATAAATAAAAGATTTAATGTTGAGGTATTTTATCAGTATTTTATGGGAATGAAGGTATTAAAAATCATCCGTATGTGAATTTCGGTCATTTTTTGTTTGAAATTTGGAAAAACTTTCTTCTACAAAGTCGTAGAGATTTAAATTTTCTATGGAATGGAAATAAAATTCGTATATTTATGATAAAAGAGCTATTTATTATGAATTATTGAAGTTTCAGAAATAAATATTTTATTAAAAATATGGGTGGACCCCATTTTTGGTTGTTGTGAAAAATTCTAAATTTAGTGGGCCCTACTAGTGGTGTGCTGATAATTTGGTCAAGAAGGTGTGCGTAGAAATTTTAAAAAAATTTTTTTTATTAAATTTAGTCTGCTTTGGCGTTCTAGCATTTTTCTATAAATAGGTTGCTTAGTTAGAATTGAAAATCACACCAGAATCAGAAGTTTTCTCTCTATAATATCGAGCGTATTTTTGTGAGTATTAAGATACTTTGAGAGTTGCTATACAGTGCAAGTTTTCTTCAGCATTATATCTGATATTCCAGTCAGAAATACTGTTCTTTTGAGGTAAGGGGTGTTATTTTTTTCATAAATGATGTTATTTTCTTTCAATATTGTTATACCAAAATATTGGTATGAATTTTATTATGAAATTTTTACCTTATCATGTCGAGGTTACTATTCACGTATACAACACTATTCACGTATACGGCATTATTCATGAATATGATACTATTCACGAAGTATGATTTTTCTTGTGAAATTTCTACATTTTTTGTCGGGATTACTACTCACGTATACGGTACTATTCACGTATATGACACTATTCACGAGTACGACATTATTCGTAGAAAAATGAAATTTTCTCTTCTTTGTCTAAGATGTCTATTATGGTTACTATCTTGATTGTATTCATGTTTTGATCTTTATTTTTTTTAATTATGCTCTATAATTGATTATTATGGAATATTTTTGAACTTGGATAAACCAAAGTACGAATTCCTAATCTTTGTCCTTTTATCTCACTGGATTCGTTTCTTTAAGGTATTTTTCATCATCCACGGTCTTAAATGGTGATACTTGATGAATATCTTTGGCTTGTAGTGCAAAGATGAATGATTACCTGATGAATATCTTTAGCCCGTAGTGTAAAGATGGACATGTGTAGAGATGAACATGACCAACTGGTGATACAAATGAATATCTTTGGCCCGTAAAGCAAAGATGAATATTTGATTCTAGATGTATATTGATTGATATTACAAGGATAAAATATTGATAATGGACTTGTAAATCATAGAAGATAGTAGACTTCATTCTCTACTTAACTCTTCTAATGACTTATTATTTTTGCTGCGAATATTGATCTAAAACTTGTTGTCCATTATATTTTATCTGCTTTATTGATGGCTAACGATAATTTGTTGTTTATTATCTTAGTCATAATATTCTTTACTAGGCTAGTTGAGCTCGCCCTTTTCTTTTTTGTTCTATTTTTCTTCTCAAGAGGCGAGAATATAGTGGAAACTAGTCGGGGTGTGGAGTGATGTTCCAAGTCAGTTATTTTAGTAGTCCTCACTATTTTATAAAATAATGTATCAATAATTGTAATGAGGACTTATTTAAGTGTGGATATTGTCTAAAAGACAATATTTGTATTTAAACTCACATATTATGAGTTGTCATATTTTACACGATAATTGTAATAATGAAGTTGTAGTTATTTCTGTATCATGTATTTGACGACTCAGAATGGGCTGTGTGAACCTATTTTGGGGGCGTCACACTTAAGATGTTTTTGGCGGGGAATAATATTTCGGCTATAAGCATCATCTTTAGCCTCTTTCCGAACTTTGTTTGGCGAATCTTCGAAATCAAAATCCAAATACATCAATTTCTTAGCCTTCTTAGAAACATGTCTCTCCGATTTCTTATCCTTAACAGGGGATTTGACCACTAACTTATTCCCCTGCTTTGGGGACTTTACCACACTAGTCTTCACCTTTACATATTTCTTCACATTCTTAACATAATCATCATCCCTAATTCTTTTCCTCTTCCCATCACTCTTCCTCGTAGAAACCATTCTGTACAAAACTGGAAGAAATCATAAAGAGCAAAAACAAGTAAAGAAACAAACCACAACTGGCGACAAACATAAAATAAGAAGACGGAACGCCGACGCACTACCAGAGAGGACGAACCACCACACACTGAACTACCAGACGGGAATGGCTACGACCTACCGGAAGGAACGACAGACTGAACTTAGAAGAAAAGAAGTTTGGTTACAAAGTTCCCAAATTATAAAATAAGGGTTTCCAATTGAAAGAGTGAGAAACGACAAATGGGATATACATGCAATTCAAATTAATACACGATATGCACAAAAACAGGGGACAGTTAAATATTTGAAAAACTGATTTGCCACATCATCATCCCATTAAAATACACAACTAAATTAAAGGAAAAACAAATTCACTAATTGTGTAAATAAAATATTTAAAATGCATTAATTTTGTAAATATTTTAGAGATGCACATTTGTTTTAATTATTTTTTAAAATGTACTAAAAAGTGTAAATATCCCATAAAATTAATAGTTTCCTAATTTTATTATAACTTCAGTGGCACGGTAGACTTATTGACGCACTCTGCATGTTTTAGTTTTAGTAATTCGCATTTGCTTGTAAATGTTAATTCATCAAAGTTAAATTTTATTGGCAGCATTTCCAAATTAGTTGTATTTCATATGTACAACTAAACTACCAAATGCTATTCAAGCTAACCTTTTTTCCTGAATTTAATAGTTTGACAAAGAATGTTTCTTATTATTTATTTTATAATAATAATAATATATGGAAAAATGTATATATACAATTGTGTAGTATACAGTCGTCTATGGTGACGGTTTTATCGGATTATATGGCGACGGTTCAACTATCGCCATAGATATTCTAGTATATGGCGACAGTTGAACCGTCGCTATAGTCCAAAAAAATCATCGCCATAACACGACTGTGTACAACACAGCTGTGTGTGTATATATATAGCCCTATATATAAATGCTCTTTTCATAGCTAAAATCAACAAGCTCTAGATACCATAGATTGACCTTTTTTCTTGGCGACAAATTTATTATTAGCAGACGTGCACACTTGGATATTTATAGATACAAGCGTGCGAGACACTTTCTTATATATTTTTTGTTTATCAAAATAATTGAATTATAAATTCCTCTTTTCTATTATATATATATATATATATATATATATGATATTAAATATTATTTATAAATTTTCTTTTACATTATTGTGTGATTCATGTATATATAATAATAATAATAATAATAATAATATTTATTGTGTTTGAACATGTATTATTATAATTATGTAATTTATATTTAAGAATTATAAATTGATATCCAAATTATCCTTAAAATGATCAACCGAATTAATTTGAATAAAATTTCATGTTGACTTGTTATATAAGACCCCAACTTTTATGAAGAAAAATTTAATTTTCTCTAAATATTATTTTAAGTAATAAGGTGTGGATTTGATATAATGTTATAGTTGTGGGTAATATTTCTAAATTTTGCAAAGTAAGCAAGTTGTCATAAAATATTCAATTGGTCGAGGAATATTCGTTTTATCAGGGAATATCCGTACGACGGCACAATCATTGGTGGACCCCACAACGGAATTACTGTCGGAGTTAGAAAATGACAGACGTAACTTTTTATAAAAATAATGGCAAAAGTTTTACCGTTAACTGTTGAAATATCCGGTGGTAAAAGTACAGTAATACGCATGGCTGCATAGTAGCACATAGTATTGTACAGTATCTTTGATTATTGATGCTTACGTGAGAAGTCACTCAGTTTTATTTAATTATTACAACAGTAATTGTTGCATAGTATCTCACATTATTAATTCAATTATTGTCACAGTATCATCTGCACAATATTTTATATTATTAAATCAATAATTGAGACGACAAAGTTATTCATATTATTATTTGTATTATTGACGATGTCTAGAAAGTTATGTCGAGAAAAGGGATTTGGTCACCTAATTACGCGTCAATAAGGAGAAGTCCTTATCGGAAAACCCTTATCGGAAAGCCCCCTCTTTCCTGAAAATGATCTGGTTGTTAATATTGTGAGTTATAAATAATGAATAAATGTTATTAAAAATGTATTTTGTGAAGCCAAGTGAATTGAGATAAATAGAGGGGATTTTTATGAAGCATTTGTTATAAATTTTGGCTTATTGCATGGACCCCTCACTTACCCATTTTTCAAAATTATCGATAGAAAGTTATCTCAGTTTTGTTATATATATATATATATATATATATATATATATATATATATATAGGGGGAAATCACGGGTGGTGATGGTGGTGTTATATATATATTATATATAAATTTTGTTTTTTACATAAAATAGAATATATTATATTTTATTGTTGCATAGTACTGCATAGTGTTTGTATTGTGCTGCATAGTAAAATCAAATTTTTTTAAAAGTTTCACCCGAACGAATTCGCCCATAAATTCGTTATGTGCGTCCGTGATTAAATTTCAAATAGTATCTTATCATTCTCCTATAAATAGGATGCTTAGTTTAAAAATAAAAATCACACCAGAATCAGAGAATTCTTCTTCTATAATATTGAACGTATTTCTTTTGAGTTTAAGTAAGCTTTGAGTGTAAAAAATAGTGATTTTTTTTAAGAATATGTCCGCTATACAAGTCAAAAATACTCTTCTTTTAAGATAAGGGGTATTATTTATTTTATATTCGCTTACGGTATTATTTTTTGTATTCGTAAGGAATTTTATTTTCGTTCAATATTCGTAATAAGGAATATTATTTTTGTTCAATATTCGTAAGGAATATTATCTTCGTTCAATATTCGTAGGAATATTATTTTTGTTCAACAGACGTACGAGATATTATTTTTGTTCAATATTCGTATGAAATAATATTTTCTTCCATACCTTATAGTATTTAAATAATATTATTTTGTTTCATATTCTAAATTCTACACTTATTTTGATAAGTATTACTTCTATACTCCTTGAAAGTAGTAAAATATCCTTGAAATTTGCGCTTCATCTAGAATCTTTTCACAAAAATATTTTTTTGAACATTCTTGTTAAATTTTAATCTTTTCATGTCGGGTTATTATTCACGAAGTACTATTCACTCAGGTACTATTCACCCGAGGTACTATTCACGATAAAAATTAATTTTTTTCTGTCCAAATTATTTTTTATACATGATTATTATTCTTGAATTTTACCCCACAAAACAATTATCATGTTGACAATTTGGATATTTTTAAACTCTGGATAAATTAAAAATCTTTAATATTTATCATTGATTTTGTTTGAATGATGTCTATATCATTGTGATCATCCTCATGCTTATATTGTGATGAAAGTCATTTTTGGCCCGTAGTGCATAGATGGATTGTTAATTGGTATGATTATGACCAGGAATTATGTATCGGTATAATAATGACCTGTAATGTTACAAATGATGTGGTAAAAGTCATCATTGGCCCGTAGTGCATTGATGGACAGTAGTTGACAAGATCATGACCACTGATGATACTAACGAAAAATCTTGACCCGTAGTGCATGGATAATTCGTGGATGTGATAATAATGAATATCATTGGCCCGTAATGCATGGATAATTCATGGATGTGATACTAACGAATATATTGGCCCGTAGTGCATGGATAATTCAATGATGTGGATTATTTATTGAGCTGTGTTACAACGATAAAATATTATGGATGAACTTTTAAATCATTGAAGATAGTAGATATTATGCTCTACTTCACTCTTCTAATAGATTGCTTGTTTCGCTGCAGTTAGACTTGTTGTCTATTGTATTCTATCAGTTAAACACTGTTGAAGGCTAACAATAATTTATTCTGTATTATTTTAGTCATAATATTCTTTATTGGGCTAGTTGAGCTCACCCTTTGCTTTCATTATTTTTCTCAAGAAATGAGAATATAGTTGGGACTAGTCGAGGAGTGGAGTGATGGTCCAAGATGGTGGCTATAGTAGTCCTCACTATTCTATAAAATAGTGTGATAATAATTATAATGAGGACTCCATTTGAGTTTGGATATTGTCTACGAGACAATATTCGTGTTAAAACTCTCAGTTATGTTTTGTCGTATTGTATAAATGAAGTTTGTATTTAAATTCTGTACCATGTATTTGGCGACTCAGAATGTGTGTTGTATACCTATTTTGGAGGCGTCACAATATACTTGAATGGATAATAACATTTTTCTTTTAATATTTGATGTTTAATCTATTTGTATAGTCTAGTTTAGCATAGGCTTTTGTAGGGGCTAGGATCAAATGTTTGTTTAGTTCTCTCTGTGTTCTTTTTTTTTTCTCCTGAGAAAATAATGTTATCGTATTTTAATTTTTTGATCTTAAGAGAATCTAAGGTAGAAGTCCGAATAAAAATTAGAAGGAATTTAGGGGGGAAAAATCTAAATGCAACACATATGTTAACTTTGTTAAATATAGACTTGATCATTTTATTTTTCTCATGTGCATATTTTATTTGGCACTTATTGATTTTTTTTAGAACTATTTTTATGGAACTTTGGTTAATTCTATAATAGTTTCGCTATATATTACGAAAATTTTATGTCGACTTATTAATATTAATATATATATATATATATATATATATATATATATAATTAAATAAAATTATAAGATTAAACTACTATAAGATATTTATGGGTAAAATATTATCAACAATTAATAACAAAAATAAAATTGATATATTAATTTTCATTCTATAATGTCAAAAGTGGTCATGGACTTTTAAATCATAGAAGATAATAGACATCATGTTCTACATGACTTTTCTAATGGATTGTTATTTCTGCTGCAGTTGTTGATCTAAAACTTATTGTCTATTGTATTCTATCAGATTTTTCTCTGTTGAGGACTAAGAATAATTTATTCAGCATTATCTTAGTCATAATATTCTTTACTGGACTAGTTGAGCTCACCCTTTGCGTTCATTGTTCTCTTCAAGAAATGAGAATATAGTTGGGACGAGTTGGGGAATGGAGTGATGGTCCAGGATTGGTGGCTATAGTAGTCCTCACTATTCTATAAAATAATGTGATAATAAATATAATGAGGACTCCATTTGAATTTGGATATTGTCTATGAGACAATATTCATGTAAAAACTCTTAGCTACGCTTTTGTCGTATTGTATAAATGAAGTTCGTATTTAAATTCTATACCATGTATTTGGCGACTCAGAATGGGTGATGTATACCTATTTTGAGGGCGTCACAATATTCGTACGACGGCACAATTATTGGTGGACCCCACAACGGAATTACTGTTGGAGTTAGAAAACGACAAAAGTAATTTCTTATAAAAATAACGAAAAAAGTTTTACCGTTAATTGTTGAAATACTCGATGGTAAAAGTACAGTAATACGCGTGGTAGCATAATAGCACACGGTAATGTACAGTATCTTTGATTATTGATGCTTATGTGAAAAGTCACTCAATTTTATTCAATTATTACCACAGTAATTGCTGCATAGTATCTCACATTATTGATTCAATTATTGTCACAGTATCATCTGCACAATATTTTATATTATTAAATTAATAATTGAGACAAAAAAATTATTCATATTATTATTTGTATTATTGACGATGTCTAGAAAGTTCTATCGGAAAAAGAGATTTGGTCACCTAATTGCGCGCCAATATGGAGAAGTCCTTATCGGAAAGCCCCCTCTTTTTAGAAATGATCTGATTGTTAATATTGCGAGGTATAAATGATGAATAAATGTTATTAAAAATATGTTTTGTGTAGCCAAGTGAATTGAGATAAATAGAGGGGATTTTTAAGAAGTATTTATTGTAAATTTGGCATATTACATGGACGACACTTACCCATTTTTCAAAATTATCGGAAGAAAGTTATCTCAGTTTTGTTATATATATATATATTATAAGTTTTGTTTTTTATATAAAATAGAATATATTATATTTTATTGTTGCATAGTGCAGCATAGTAAAATCAATTTTTTTTAAAAGTTTCCGTGGAATGAATTCACACGTGATTTCATTCTGTGCGTCCATGATTAAAATTCTAAATAGTATACTACCATTCTCCTATAAATATGATACTTAGTTTAGAAATAAAAATCACACCAGAATTAAAAAATTCTTCTTCTATAATATTGAGCGTATTTTTTTGAGTTTAAGGAAGCTTTGAGTGTAGAAAATAGTGAAAGTTTTCTTCAAGAATATATGCGTTATACCAGTCAGAAATACTCTTCTTTTAAGGTAAGGGGTATTATTTATTTCGTATTCGCTTACGATATTATTTTTGGTATTTGTAAGGAATTTTATTTTCGTTCAATATTCGTAAGGAATTTTATTTTCGTTCAATATTCGTATGGAATATTGTTTTCGATCAATATTCGTAGGAATATTATTTTCGTTCAACAGTCTTAAGGGATATTATTTTTGTTCACTATTCATATGAAATAATATTTTATTACATACTCTATATTATGTAAGTAATATTATTTCGTTTCATATTCTAAATTTTACACTTATTTTGATAAGTATTGCTTCTATACTCCTTAAAAGTAGTAGAATATCCTTGAAATTTGCGCTTCATCTAGTATCTTTTCACGAAAATATTTTTCTGAACATTCTAGTTAAATTTTAATCTTTTCATGTCAGGGTACTATTCAAGAAGTACTATTCACGGGATACTATTCACTCGGGTACTATTCACCCGGGATACTATTCACGATAAAAATTAATTTTTTTCTGTCCAAATTATTTTTTGATACATGATTATTTTGTCACCCCCAAAATAGGTATACATCACCCATCTTGGGTCGCCAAATACATGGTACAGAACTTAAATACCAACTTCATTTATACAGTACGACAAAACGTAACTGAAAGTTTTAACACGAATATTATCTCGTAGACAGTATCCAAACTCAAATAAAGTCCTCATTACAATTATTATCACACTATTTTCTAGAATAGTGAGGACTATTATAGCCACCATCTCGGACCATCACTCCATTCCCCGACTAGTTCCTGCTATATTCTCATTTCCTGAAAAGAACAATGAAAGAAAAGGGTGAGCTCAACTAGCACAGTAAGAAATATTATGACTAAGATAATGCAAAATAAATTATCGTTAGCCTTCAACAATTTTAAACTAATAAACAACAAGTTTAACTGCAGCAGAACAAGCAATTCATTAGAAGAGTCAAGTAAAGCATGATATCTACTATCTTCTATGATTTAAAAAGTTTATCATCAATTTTATCGCTGAGACTCAGCTCAATAAATAATCCACATTACTGAGTTATCCATGTACTATGGGCCAAGGATATTGATTAGTATCACATCCACGAATTATCCATGCACTACGGGCCAAGGATATTCGTATTATCACTAATGGTCATGATCATGCCAACAATTGTCCATCAATGCACTACAGGCCAATGAGGACTTTTACCACATCATTTGTAATATTACAAGTCATGATTATACCGAATAACCCCTGGTCATAATCATACCAATCAAAAGTCAATCTGTGCACTACGGGCCAAAGATGACTTTCATCACAATATAAGCATGAGGATGATGACAATGATATAAGAATTCAATTAAATGAGAGAAAAAGATAAATTTTAAAGATTTATAACTTAATTTATCCAGAATTCAATAATGTCCAAATTGTCAACATGATACTGCTTTGTGGAGTAAAATTCAAAAATAATATCGTATCAAAAATAATTTAGACCGAAAAAAAATCATTTTTTTGTCATGAATAGTATCCCGGGTGAATAGTACTCGAGTGAATAGTACCCCGTGAACAGTACTTCGGGAATAGTACTCCAGTATGAAAAGATTAAAAATTATCAAGAATGCTCAGAATAATATTTTCATGTAAAGATACTAGATGAAGCGCAAATTTCAAGGATATTCTACTAATTTCAAGGAGTATAGAAGCAATACTTTAACAAAATGGGTGTAGAATTCGGAATCTGAAACGAAATAATATTGCTTACATACTACAGAGTATGGAAGAAACTATTATTTCTTACGAATATTGAACAAAAAATATATCCCTTACCTTAAAAAGAGAGTACTTCTGACTAGTAGGGCGATGATAAATTTTAAAGGATATTAAATGAGAGCAAAGGATAAATTTTAAAGATTTATAACTTAATTTATCCAAAATTCAATAATGTCTAAATTGTCAACATGATACTGCTTTGTGGAGTAAAATTCAAGAATAATATCGTATCAAAAATAATTTGGACCGAAAAGGAATCATTTTTTGTCATGAATAGTATCCCGGGTGAATAGTACCCCGTGAATAGTATTTCAGGAATAGTACTCCAGCATGAAAAGATTAAAAATTATCAAGAATGCTCAGAATAATATTTCCATGAAAAGATACTAGATAAAGCGCAAATTTCAAAGATATTCTACTAATTTCAAGGAGTATAGAAGCAATACTATAACAAAATGGGTGTAGAATTCGGAATCTGAAACGAAATAATATTACTTATATACTATAGAGTATGGAAGAAAGTATTATTTCTTACGAATATTGAACAAAAATAATATTACTTACCTTAAAAAGAGAGTCCTTCTGACTGGTAGGGCGAGGATATTTTTGAAGAAAACTTATATTGTTTTCTACGCTCAAAGCTTCCTTAAACTCTAAAGAAATACGCTCAATATTATAGAAGAAGAATTTTCTGATTCTAGTGTGACTTTTATTTTTAAATTAAGCATTCTATTTATAGGAGAATGGAAGGGGTACTGTTTAGAAAATCACGAATGCAATATATGACGCCCCCATAATAGGTATACATCACCTATTCTGAGTCGCCAAATACATGGTATAGAATACAAATACAATCTTTAATATACAACAAGAGAGCTATGAGTTTTAATACAAATAATATCTTCTAGACAATATCCACTCTCAAAATAAGTCCTCATTACATTTATTGTCACACTATTTAACAGAGTAGTGAGGACTACTAATACTATCATCTGGACCGTCACTCCGTTCCCCGACTAGTTCCGGCTACGTTCTCATTTCCTGAAGAGAACAGTGAAAGAAAGGATGAGCTCAACTAGCCCAGTAAGAAATATTATGACTAAAATAATGCAGAATAAATTATCATTAGTCTTCAACAATGTTAAACTGATAAAATACAATAGACATCAAGTTTAACTGCAGCGGAACAAGCAATCCATTAAAAGAGTCAAGTAGAGAATAAAATCTACTATCTTTTATGATTTAAAAGGTTTTTCATCACTTTTATCGCTGGGACTCAGCTTAATAAATAATCCACATCATCCCTACAATACGGCCAAGGATATTCATTAGTATCACAATCACAAATTATCCATGCACTATAGGCCAAGGATATTCGTGTATTCATCAATGGTCATGATCATGCCAACAACTTTCCATCAATGCACTACGGGCCAATGAGGACTTTTATCACATTATTTGTAACATTACGGTCATGATTACACCGAATAATCCCTGGTCATAATCATACCAAATCTATCTATGCACTACAGGCTACAGATGACTTTTAACAAAATATAAACATGAGGATGATGACAATGATATAAGAATTCAATTAAACAAGTTTAAGAATTAATTTATCTAGGAACTAATAACATCTAAATTGTCAACATGATACTTCTTTGTAGAGTAAAATTCAAGAACGCTCAGAAGAATATTTTCATAAAAAGATGCTGGATGAAACGCAAATATCAAGGATATTTCACTAATTTCATGGAGTATAGAAGCCAAAACTTTAACCAACTGAGAATAATAAAGAATGGAATAACAAAAGAAATCACCAGGCATGCGATAGACCGCACAAGCAGGTTATTCCAATAGAATAATAAATAATGGAACCAGGTCCAGCGTAAAACGCACAGATAGGATATTCTAACAGAATAATAAAGACGGAACCAGGTCCGGCGTAAAATACACAGACATGATATTCCAACAGAATAATAAAGACGGAACCAGGTCCGACGTAAAATGCACAGACAGGATATTTCAACAGAATAATAAAGAATGGAATAACAGAAGAATTTCACCAAGTATAGGATAGCCCGCGTATACAGGTTAATCCAACAGAATAATAAATAATGGAATAATAGAAGTTCTCTTCATGAATACAAAAGAAATAATACCCCTTACCTTAAGAAGAAGAGTACTGGATATAGGAGTAGTGAAGTAGCAGAAAACTTTTCTTCTTTCTCTCTATAATTTCTCCCTCTAGAGTTTCAGTGAATTCGTAAGAAATAATGAAGGAATGAGCTTCTATTTATAGAAGAATGGACTGCATAGTAACTAATTTATGAATGGTCTAGATTGATTTATTTTTAATCGGACGATCCATATTTAAAACAAAATCTTTTAAATAAAATATAATATATTCTATTTATAATCTAATAAAACGAATAACTTTATAAAAGTATTATGTTTTATATAAAAAGATTTTACTATGTAAAATACTATGCAAGCATTATGAAACACTATGCATAATAAAATATAATATATTCTATTTAAAATCTAATAAAACAAATGACTTTATAAAAATATTTTGTTTCATATAAAAAGATTTTACTATGCAAAATACTATGCATAATAGAATATAATATATTCTATTTATAGTCTAATAAAACAGATAACTTTATAAAAGTATTTTGTTTTATATAAAAAGTGTTTCTGTTTTATTACCTTAATAATACAAATAAAACAAAACTGAGTGAATTATCACATAAGCATCAATAATCAATACCGTGTGCTACTATGCAACCTCGCGTATTACTGTACTTTAACTACCGAGTAGTTCAACAGTATTAACGGTAAAACTTCCGCCGTTATTTTCATAAAATATTTTTGTTGTTTTCTCAATCCGACAATATATTCTTTGTGGGGTCCACCAATGATTGTGTCGTCGTACGAATATTCCCTGTTAAAACGAATATTCTCCGACCAATCGAATATTATACAACAACTTGTGTACTTTATAAAATTTATAAATATTACCCACAACTATAACATTATACCACATTCCATAATATTTAAAAATAATATTTATAGACAACTCATCTTTATTAAAATAAAAAAATTGGGGTCTTACACAATAGTTTAGAATTCACTGATGAAATTGAATTTGTCTGATTTTTTTTTTGATTTTACTATGCAGTCACTATGCAAATACTATGCAGACACTTTGCAAATACTATGCATAATAAAATATAATATATTCTATTTTTCATAAAAAAAATATAAGACTTATAAAATATATATATATATATGCTTTATAACTTCCTACCGATTATTTTAAAAAATGAGTAAGTAGGGGTCCAAATAATAAGCGAAATTTATAACAAATACTTCATAAAAATTCCCTCAATGATTTTAACAACATTTATTCATCAATAATATAACTTGCAATATTAACAACCAGATAATTTTCAGGAAAAAGGGGGCTTTCCGATAAGGATTTCTCCATATTGGCGCGCAATTAGGTGACCAAATAACTTTCCTCAACAGAACTTTCTAGACATTGTCAATAATACAAATAATAACATGAATAATTTGTCATCTCAATTATTGATTTAATAACATAAAATATTGTGCAGATAAAACTGTGACAATAATTGAATCAATAATATGAGATATTATGCAATAATTACTGTAGTAATAATTGAGTATAACTAAGTGACTTCTCATGTAAGCATCAAATACCGTGTGCTACTATGCAACCACGCGTATTACTGTACTTTTATCACCGGGTATTTCAACAGTTAACGGTAAAATATTTGCCGTTACTTTTATAAAAGTTATTTCTGTCATTTTTTAACTCCGACAATAATTCTGTTGTGGGGTCCACCAATGATTGTGTCGTCGTATGAATATTCCCTATTAAGACAAATATTTCCCGACCAATCGAATATTTTATAACAATTTGCTTACTTTGCAAAATTTATAAATATTACTCACAACTATAACATTTTATCAAATCCACACCATAATATTCAAAAATATATTTTAAGAAAAATTAATATTTAATCATAAAAGTTGGGGTCTTACAATTATTATTCTTGAATTTTACTCCACAAAGCAGTTATCATGTTGACAATTTAGATATTTTTAAACTCTAGATAAATTAAAAATTTTTAATATTTATCCTTGATTTCGTTTGATTGATGCTTATATCATTGTCATCATCCTCATGCTTATATTGTGATGAAAGTCATCTTTGGCCCGTAGTACATAGATGGACTGTTGATTGGTATGATTATGATCAGGAATTATGTATCGATATAATCATGACTTATAATATTATAAATGATATTAGTAAAAGTCATCATTGGCCCGTACTGCATTGATGGACAGTTGTTGACATGATCATGACCACTAGTGATACTAACGAAAATTATTGGCCCGTAATGCATGAATAATTCGTGGATGTAATAATAATGAATATCATTGGTCCGTAGTGCATGAATAATTCATGAATGTGATACTAACGAATATCATTGGCTCGTAGTGCATGGATAATTCGATGATATGGATTACTTATTGAGCTGTGTTACAGCGATAAAATATTGTGGATGAACTTTTAAATCATAGAAGATAATAGATATTATGCTCTACTTGACTCTTTTAATGGATTGCTTGTTCCGCTGCAGTTAGACTTGTTGTCTATTATATTCTATCAGTTTAACACTGTTGAAGGCTAACGATAATTTATTCTGCATTAATTATCTTAGTCATAATATTCTTTACTGGGCTAGTTGAGCTCACCCTTTACTTTCATTGTTCTTTTCAGGAAATGAGAATATAGCTGAGACTAGTCAGGGAATGGAATGATGGTCCAAGATGGTGGCTATAGTAGTCCTCACTATTCTATAAAATAGTGTGATAATAATTATAATGAGGATTTCATTTGAGTTTGGATATTGTCTACGGGACAATATTCGTGTTAAAACTCTCAGCTACGTTTTGTCGTACTGTATAAATGAAGTTAGTATTTAAATTCTGTACCATGTATTTGGCGACTCAGAATGAATGTTGTATACCTATTTTGGGGGCGTCACAATATACTTGAATGGATAATAACATTTTTCTTTTAATATTTGATGTTTAATCTATTTGTATAGTCTAGTTTAGCATAGGCTTTTGTAGGGGCTAGGATCAAGTGTTTGTTTAGTTCTCTCTGTGTTCTTTTGTTTTTCTCTTGAGAAAATAATGTTATCGTATTTTAATCTTTTGATCTTAAGAGAATCTAAGGTAGAAGTCCGAATAAAAATTAGAAGGAATTTAGGGGGGGGGGGGAAACTAAATGCAACACATATGTTAACTTTGTTAAATATAGACTTGATAATTTTATTTTGCTCATGTGCATATTTTTCTCATGGCGAGTTTTGTAATCTGGGCGATAACTCGGCCTCCATATGTCAGAATCGAGTCCCGTCAGTTGCAACGCGTGTCTAATACCTATGCGGTGCTATGTGTGTGTTTGCGTGGCATTCGGATGGTCGAGGCAGGTTTTGGTCTCTTTTTTGGCTTTTTGCTTAAGTGTTGGCGAGTTTTGCAAACTGGACGATAACTCGGCTTCCGTATGTCGGAATCGAGTCCCGTCAGTTGCAACGCATGTCTAATACCTACGCGGAGTTATGTGTGTGTTTGCATGGCGTTCGGACGGTCGAGGCGGGTTTTGGTCTCTTTTTTGGCTTTTTGCCTAAGTGTTAGCGAGTTTTGCAAACTGGGCGATAACTCGGCTTCTGTATGTCAGAATCGAGTCCCGTCAGTTGCAACGCGTGTCTAATACCAACGCGGTGTTATGTGTGTGTGTGTGCATGGCATTCAGACGCATGGCATTCAGACGACCGAGGGGGATTTTGACCTCTTTTTCGGGTAATATAATTACAAATTTCATAAATTAAATAAGGAAATACATCAATAATTGTTTTTACCTGTCGAATATGTGGTGGGAAGATATTGGCCAAGACAACCGCACATACACGGATGGCCTCCTCCCGTACTACACCCATGAGGTCATCAGCGGCAGCTGTAGGATCTATGGAGCCGTGGACAACCTCCTGAGCCAGCTGGTAGATCCGCTCGCGTGATGGTGCTCCTGACTGCACAACACTGCTCGCCATGCACCCCTCTATAATCCGCCGGAAGAAATAGTCGGATAATGAAGGGCTGGCGCCCGATCCACTAGCACCACTACCTCCAGTGGGTGGGCGCCGCCGAGATCTCGCAGCAGGTACTAGGGTGTAGGCTGGGGCATGGGGAATGCCCAAAACTCTACCCTTCTTCGGTCCCCCTATAGCCTGCAACCAGTCCTCCATCTCCTCATCCACACGCGTAGAATCATCGACTGTAGTGTCACCTCTTTGGCTGCTCTAGGCCACAGCAAGGTCCTCGAATCGTCGCTGAAAAAAATACATTAATAGATGATACGCAAAATATAAAACAAAAAAATTCAAAAGAATAACCGAATTTTAAATACATACTAAATAAAAGAATTAAATAACTTACAGCAATACGTTCTGCCTCAGGAGATATATAACCACCTTCACCTTTCTTCTGGTGGACGTACCACCAAAACTCCAAGCGAGAGGGTGCATGCTTTAGACTTACCTCGAGTCTCTCCCGGTAGAGATCGTATGACTGAGACCCCGTGCAGTGCAGGAGACGACTCTGCTGTCTGGCAGCTGTACGCTATGTCGACATCTTCTTGAAGGCCTCGCCGTCCCAAATGTTGCACATCTGGTCCCATACCGCAGCAGAGATGAAATCTGGCCGGACATCCTTAAGTGTCTGTCCATCAGCCATCTTCGTCTGGGCCTTCTTCTTCTAGTCATGGACCCACTTGTGCCAATTCATCTCCAAGTATTTATGTAGAACAGTCATGCCATGGGCTTCCTGCCCGTCCTCAAAGCGGTAATATCTCTACACATTACACATTAAGAAACTTAGTAGACAACATAAATCAAACTAAATATGAATGCATATAAAACAAACATATATATGAATGAATGAATGACATCTTACCCTGAACTCAGCAAAAATCAGCTGGCGTGTGCGGTCATCCACATCTGCCCACCTCATCCACGGACTTGAGAATCGATTACGGACGATCCCAAGCAACGTGTTCCTCGGCGTCGCGTCAAGGATACTACAAATTAGAAAGAATATATAAGAACGAAATACTATGTCAATACTATATAGAACTATGAAATTACCTATTAGTCCCAACACGACAAATAATCGGTGCCTGAGGGGGATTCCCTAGCAAGCCACGTGCTAGTCCCCGCGGAGGCCTACGACGATCACCTATGTAGTGAAATACATCATTATTTATATAAAAGAATATAATGACAATACTATATAAAATAAAAAATAATAAGATGTATCCCAATAAAACATGTAATTATACCTGACGACCCGGCCTGCTCATCACCCCCACTACCTCCGCGGCCCCCACGACCTGCACGCCCACCACGATCGCCGTGTGGTGTACGCGCCATATGTATATATACTGTCAAATCAGCAAAAAAACATTATTAGACATTCGTATGCACAATATTTTTGAACAGTAACAAAGAGGATAACATACAGATACAACAAAAAGAATACAACATATATAGTCATTTTAAAATGATACAACATAAATAGTAACCTAAAATAAATAATTACATTTGAATACAACTAAAAGGACACAACATAAATAGTCATTTTAAAAGGATACAACATAAATAGTAACCTAAAACAAATAAAAGGACACAAAGAGTACATACTTCTAATCATTTATATCGTCAAAGCCATTAATATCAGAATCGTCATCTTCGAGCAGTAAATCTTCAATATCATTGTCATCACCATCTTCATCATCCTCAACGATTTCTTCAATTATATCTACCTCCTCAAGAACATTATCTTCACTTTCGACAGCGATGACAATATCCTCTTTTTCACTAGACTCACTAATAATTGTCACATCAGCAGGTGTGACAGTAGTAGACTCGACTTGTAAAGGTTCATCGTATGGACTAGGAGCTGTGCCTTGAAAACCACGGGCTTTGGTGGTTATTACAGCATACCATGGGCTTGCAGGAGTTTTAACACTTCGCACGTAGTACACCTGTGTTGCTTGACTTGCTAAAATAAAAGGCTCGTTTGAGTTTAGTTTTGACTTAACATTAACAGTCACCAGTCTTGAATTTTTATCTACTCTAACTCCATTCTCAACATCAAACCAATGACAATTGAAGCAAACTAACTCTTTATGACCCCAATATTTGAGAACTATAACTTCTAGCAATCTTCCATACCAGTCATCCCAAACATTATCGTAGCAGCTACCTTTAACCACAACACCAGAATCAGAAGAAGCGACTTCCCCAATATCGCAACACTTAAATCTATAACCGTTGACAATGCAGCATGTATAAGTATATACAGATCTTTCAGGGCCGTCGGCTATAAGCTTTAGCCGAATGTCAGCTAACTCATCTGTGAGGACCTAATGTACATGAACACAACATATTATAAAGTTAATTACGCCATAAGATTATGTCTGTGATGGTAGTTTCATTGAACTGCAAATCGGTTAAACTTACATGATCTTTAAACCATTGCACAAATTCTCTATTCCTTAAATTTTGTAAATCCCCATCCGATATAATCGGATCCGCTTCACGTATCTCAGCATCATATTGACTGCAATACAGTTATATATACTTAATGTGTATGGAAGGAACTTATAGGCGCAGTAACATAAGACAACATTTGAAAAGTTATGACTACTTACTTAATGTATGGTTCTACTTCATTCATGTTGACAAGTGCATACAATGTGGCAGCTGCATACTCACTATTAGTCAAGAATCGCCTTTTTTACCGTCGAATGGGTGTACAGGATGACTAAAGGCCGTTAATTCTCCATTTTCCTCGTGCGCAATAGCCTCATTCCGACGTAAGCGATTGTGCTTCGTCTGAACATTCGGCTCAAAGTATAACGAGTAGAAATTAACAAGTTCCTCCATAACATAACTTTCAGCAATTGACCCCTCTACACGGGCTCTATTCTTCACCTTTTGCTTTAGACGTCGCATATACCTATGTGATATATAGATTAGCAAAAAAGAATGAACATTTTACCGTATTAAAAACATTAATGTCAGTACCTCTCGAATGGATACATCCATCTATATTGTACGGGACCACCAAACTTAGCTTCGTATGGCAAATGAATAGGCAAATGCTCCATTAAATCAAAAAATGATGGTGGGAAGATCATTTCTAACTTGCACATTATTTCCACTATCTGCATCTCTATTTTATCTATGTCTTTGACCTGAAGCTCCGTCAAGCATAGATTTCTGAAGAAATTAGAAAGCTCTGTCAATGCTTCAACCACACGTTTCGGTAACAAGTCGATAAATGCCACAGGGATCAACTTCTGCATGAATACGTGACAATCATGACTTTTGAGACCCCGAAACTTTAGCTCTTCGACTTTACAACACCTTGCTATATTCGAAGAATATCCATCTGGGAGCTTTAGTCCACTGATCCAATTACATATCAATATCAACTGTTCCCTGGTCAAAGTATATTCAGCTTTAGGCGTTACCGTCTTACTACCCTCCTGATACAGCCACAGATCTTTCCTAATGTTCATTTCTACCAAATCAAGCCTTGACTTGTTGTTATCCTTTGTTCTACCACTGGCATCTAGGACTGTATAAAAAATGTTATCAAATACGTTTTTCTCAATATGCATCGGATCTAAACAATAACGGATGCAGAGTGTAGACCAATAAGGCAGGTCAAAGAATATGGATCTGTGTGTCCAGTTGTGAACCTTGTCATAACCATAAGCTCGCTCCAATCTGTGATTCTTCCCTGGAAGTGGAAACTTCAAATGACTAATCCAACTCAACACTGCTGACCCAGAAAGATGGCCAGGTACTTGACGTTTCTCTGTTTTTCGATTGAATTGTCTACTCATCCGTCGATAGCGATGTTCAATTGGCAAAAACTGTCTGGATGTTGCAAAGAAACTCATTTTCCCCCCATGTTTGAGCCACATAGCTTTAACTGACCCCATGCACACGGGACATGACAAGCCCCCGTGAATCGACCATCCACTAATCATTCCTAATGCCGGGAAGTCATTTATTATCCACAGTAAAGCTGCCCTCATGTCAAAGTTCTGCTTAAGAGATGCATCATAAGTTTGAACCCCTTTTTCCCACAACATCTTCAACTCATCAACTAACGGCCTGAGGTATACATTGATGTCTTTACTCGGACTTTTATCACTTGAAATCAGTAAAGGCATGAACATGTAGGGATCTTTCATGCATATCGAAGGCGGGAGGTTATACACAATAATAATCATCGGCCAAGTTGAGTAGGGCTCTGTGTAAGGCCCGTTAAACGGATTAAACCCATCCGTAGAAAGTTCAAGCCTAACATTACGAACCTCGGAGGCAAACGAGGGGTGCTTGCTATCAAAATTTTTCCACTCAAGCCCATCTGTCGGGTGCGTCAGTTGACCTTCGACTATGTCCCGTGTAAAGTGCCACCTCATATCCTCGGCGGTATGTGTTGACATGAACAATCGCTGAAGCCTTGGGGTAATGGGAAAGTAACGTAAGATCTTTCTAAGCACGTCTTTTCCCTTTTTCTTGCGTTGTTCACAGTATCTACTTGTACCACAAATATCACATGACCTCTTATCTTTATTGACATCACCGTAATACAACATACAGTCATTCTCACAAGCATCGATCTTCTTATACCCTAGATTGAGCCTTTTGACCATTTTCTTTACATCATAGTACGACTCTGGTAACTTATTGCCTGCAGGTAAGCACTCCTCAACAATGCTTAACAGTTCATTAAAACCTCTCTCGCTATAGTCATGCTCGTTCTTGAAGTGTAAAAACTTAGTCACGGTAGATAAAACGGTGTACTTTTCGTGCCCGTCATACAGTGGCGTCGCTGCTTCATGCAATAACTCATAGAAACCCTTAGCCCCGTCATTCGGCTCTTGCTGTATTGTACTGTCATCCCTATTTGTATTCCACTGGAAGTATGAACCAGCAGCTTCGACTATCATGTTAGTACAGTCAAAGGTTTCGTCAACTCTAGATTCTGGTTCTGATTCATGTTCATCCAACCAGGATTCCCCACGATAGATCAATGTCGTATGACCCTGCTTGAACCCATACGCAAATAAGTCGCACATGACATCACTCCTTTCCTTCCACACTTCATTCGCACACCTCTTATAAGGACATCTAATCTCATCGTCGCTGACTTGCTCAAACGCGAAATTGAGAAACTGTTCAACCCCACTACGGCACTCAGAGCTAAGCCCACTCTTATCAGTGGCTACCCTACGTTCCATCCAACTTCGATCAACAGACATCTTGGACAACTGTCTGCTATATATATGGAAAGTTAGACAAACACAAATCAAGTCTTCAAGTTAATGTATATGCAAGTTTATGAGTTTCCTAACTTCATCTCCCACTCTAACGGGTCAGGCTTCTATCCCATTCCCGGATGTGTCGCCTCACTGATGCCAACAACTTGAACAGATCTTTAAATTTTTTAGAAATTTCGGCATCACCTCCCCATGGTCTTCAAGTACACAAAATAGACTAACACATTGTAGTCTAAATATGCACCCGAAGAACATCAAGAGATATATACTGACCGAAAATTTAAAAAATATAAAGACGTGCTCAAGTCATTAACACCGACCTAAGTGAGATCGAAACATACAAGAACAGTCCCAAAATGGGGACTATTTGAGATCCACTCTTACTAAGTGAATCTCAAACGGGTTTCTAAGTTTCCTAAACTATATGAAAATATGCACATGTCAAGTCACATGGAATACACGCATTTGATCATATTGATTACTGGAAAAAAAAAGACAGACTTTTTCAAGGATAAATGCATTGTATAAATGTTTCTGGTTGCCTCGCCATGCCATACTTTTTTTATTTATTTTGATAAAAACCTACACATTCTTAATAGTTGGTCATATTAAACGCAACAACAGGAGAGCAATCATAAAGATTTTAATTAAAATAGAATACTATCCCTAAATTCAATTTTAATAGGATTTTCATCTAATATGTAAACCAAATTACCAAAATCAGATCATAAAATCATTGAATTTAATGTGTTAAACAATTTGACAAACATGAACAATGAGAAAAAGTTTAGTGACATGGCTATTACCTCACAAGGTATACCAGTATTATTTTTGGCCATTAATAAACATTTTTAACATATAAAAATAAACTATGGGGAACTGATATGAAGGGTGAATCAAATCAGCATTTAACGAAACAATTGAGCACACATTACACATGCTATCAACAAAATTCTAAAACCAAAAATGGACATTGTCCATGAAATACTGGCTAAACGGATACTCTTATATAATAGATTGGTATATAATTCAGATATGAGATAAGCCCAGATGATAAAATTTGACTTATACGCAAATACCCTGATGGCTTAAATACAATATATGGAGAGAGCAATTTAAGAGAAGAAAATTAAGAACCCAGATTAGAATAGCGATAAGATTTCGTAAAAAAACATATACGAATTAAGATTTTTGAGTGGAGTTTAAACAGTAAATAAGCTAGATTTGAAAGTCAATTTGGGGATACAACAATGAACAACCTAATAAATCCAACATTTGAAGCACAATTGAAATGCGATTGAATATAGTGAGCTTACCAATACAAAGCAACCCAGTCCTTGTACAAGTCTGAAGTTGCAGCGACGAATGGCCGGAGGTACGGTCGGAGGTCCGGTCGAAGGCCTCGATTGCAGCGGCGAAATGGATAAGGGGAGGGGTTACAACAGGGATGAGAGAAATGGGAAGCAATAAACCGAAATGGGTGAACTTTTAGAGAATGAATAACCCGAATTTGAGATTCAGTGGGGAAATTAAGAGCGAAAATGGCTGAATTTAAGAGGGAAAGAAATATAGAGAGGAAATTTTTTTATAAAAGGAGTCGTTGCTGTCGTGGGGAAGAGGTTTTATTTATCATTATCGACGGCATTTCCCGTCGCTACTGAAGCCGTCGTTATTAAGTCACTCCCGACGGCTCTACCGTCGATACTAAAATAATTGTCGTCGTCAATAAGCTTTTCCCTCCGCCGGGAATGTATGGCGCCAAAAAAAGCTCATTCTCGACGGTAGTCATAGTTGACGGCTTGCCCGTTGGCAATGCTATTATTAGCGATGGTGATTGTGTCGTCGGCATAGTGCCCGTCGCCATTGACCCTTATTTTTGTAGTGTAAATCATGTGAATTAATAGTACACACATGTGAACATATAATTATAAGCATGTGAATTAATAGCAATTAATTGCTCATTTATCCAGTTAATTACCCAATTAGTCAATATAACCTCCAGACATCAATTATTATCGAAATAAATATCGATTTTCACTAACACTAATAATCCCAACACAATGGAACAATCAATTTCATCTTTAATAAGTACGAACTTATTCATCATTAATATTATAACTCACAATATTTAACAATCAGGTCGTTCCCAGGAAAGAGGGGGCTTTCCGATAAGGATTTCTCCTTATTGGCGCGCAATTAGGTGACCAAACCTCTCCTTGACAGAATTTCTAAACATTGTCAATATTGCAAATAATAATATGAATAACTTTGTCGTCTCAATTATTGATTTAATAATATAACATATTATGCAGATGATACTATGACAATATTTGAATCAATAATATGAGAGATATGATGCAGCAATTACTATAGCAATAATTGAGTATAACTGAGTGACTTCTCACGTAAGCATCAATAATCAATACCGTGTGCTACTATGCAACCACGCGTATTACTGTACTTTTACTACCGGGTAGTTCAACAGTTTTAACGGTAACACTTTCGCCGTTATTTTTATAAAAAGATCATTCTGTCGTTTTCTAACTACGACAATACTTTCGTTATGGGGTCCACCAATGATTGTGTCGTCGTACGAATATTTTCTGTTAAAAAGAATATTCTCCAACCAATCGAATATTATATAACCACTTGCTTACTTTGTAAAATTTGTAAATATTACCCACAACTATAACATTATAGCAAATCCGCACCATAATATTCAAAAATATATTTCGAGAAAATTATTCTTTATTCATAAAAGTTGGGGTCTTACAACCTCCCCTTCTTATGAAATTTTATCCTCAAAATTAGGGTACGTACCTGGTATATCGAAGAGGTGAGGATATCTTGACTTCATCTCAGATTCTAACTCCCAGGTCATTTCTTCCACATCGTGGTTTCTCCACAAAACTTTGACTTGAGGTATAACCTTGGAGCGTAGAATATGATCCTTCTTATCCAAGATTTTAACAGGTAACTCTTCATACGTTAAATATTCCTCTATCTCGTCTGGTTCTAATTTAATAATGTGGTTCGGGTCTTTCACATATTTACGTAACATAGATATGTGAAAAACGTTATGAACACGAGACATACTTGGCAGTAAAGCGAGTCTATAGGCCACAGTTCCTACTCGATCGAGGATTAAAAATGGGCCAATGAATCGAGGATTGAGCTTTGCTCTCTTTCCAAATCTCGTAACTCCTTTCCATAGAGCAACACGTAACAATACATGATCTCCAATATTGAATTTCATATCCTTTCGATGAAGATCAGCATAACTCTTTTGTTGATCTTGTGAGGTTTTTATACGTTGTTGGATCATTTGAATCTTTTTCGTAGTCATGCGTACTAACTCCGGATCCAACAACGTTGATTCACCCACCTCATCCCAGCATACTGGAGAACGACATTTTCTTCCATACAACGCCTCAAATGCAGCCATGCCAATACTTGCTTGATAACTATTGTTGTAGGAAAACTCCACCAATGGTAAGAACTTATCCCAACTTCCCTTGAAGTCAAGGACACAGAGTCTTAATAAATCTTCAAGAGTTTGAATAGTCATTTCTGACTGCCCGTCCGTTTGAGGATGATATGCCGAACTAAATCGTAAATTCGTGCCCATATTTTTTGCAAACTAACCCAAAATCCTGAAGTGAATCTTGGGTCCCGATCAAAAACAATGGATACTGGCATACCATGCAATCTTACAATCTCATTTATGTACATACGAGCAAGACGTTCAAGTGTATAAGTTTCTTGTATCGGTAAGAAATGAGCAGACTTGGTTAATATATCAACAATGACCCAAATCGCATCTATACCTTGAGAAACCTTGGGAAGACTAGTAACTAAATCCATGGTAAAGTGCTCCCACTTCCATTCTGGAATTTCAAGTGGTTGCAATGGACCTTTTGGCACTTGATGCTCCGCCTTGACTCGTTGACAAGCTAGACACCTTGAGATAAACCCCGCTATCTCTCTCTTCATATTGCTCCACCAAAATGTACGTCGAAGATCACGATATATTTTGGTACTCCAAAGATGGATTGCAAACGGTGTGTTATGCGCCTCCATCATGATTTTATACTTTAAGTCAGAATCGTTAGGAACACAAAGTCTGGAGTTGACTCGAAGTATTCCTTCCTCGTCGATTCTTGCTTCCGGAATAACACCTTCTTGCACTTTCTTCCTCATATGCATCAGCTGCCGGTCTGTAGCTTGAGTAGCTTTAACTTTATCGATTAAAGTCGGTTCTACTCGTATATTCGCCATCATCACATGGGTCGCTGGAGTCTTTAACTCTATCTCCATCCTTTGTAAGTCATATAAAATGGGCCTTTGCGTTGGTAATATCGTACTTGTACCCGCATATGATCTCCTACTCAATGCGTCAGCTACTACATTCGCTTTTCTAGGATGGTATTGAATGGTATGATCGTAATCTTTTAACAGCTCAAGCCATCGTCGTTGCCGCATGTTGAGTTCCTTTTGAGTGAAGAAATATTTGAGGCTTTTATGATCCGTAAAGATTTCCACTTTCTCTCCATACAAGTAATGCCTCCAAATGTTAAGCGCAAAAACGACTGCTGCTAACTCTAGATCATGAGTAGGATAATTCCTCTCATATTCTTTGAGTTGTCATGAGGTATAGGCTATGACTTTCTCATGTTGCATGAGAACACATCCTAACCCTTTGCTTGAAGCATCACTGTAGATGACAAATCCCTCCGAGCCAGATCGTATTGTCAGAACAGGTGCTGAAATGAGTCTTCTCTTGAGTTCTTGAAAATTCTTCTCACATTCCTCGCTCCAACCGAACTTTGTATCTTTTCGAGTCAGCTGAGTTAATAGAGTAGTAATTCGAGAAAATCCTTCCACGAATCTCCGATAATAACCAGCTAAGCCGAGAAAGCTACGTACTTCGGCCACTGACTTTGGTTGCTCCCAGCTTTAAATTGTTTCAATCTTCGCTGGGTCAATAGATATTCCATGATTTGATATCACGTGCCCAAGGAATGCAACTTCCTCAAGCCAGAACTCACATTTCTTCGACTTGGCATAAAGCTTGTTTTCACGAAGCTTTTATCAACCTCAAGTGTTGCTCATAGTCTTCACGGCTTTTGGAATATATTAGAATGTCATCAATAAAGACGACCACAAAGTGATCCAAATATTCCTTGAATACTCGATTCATCATGTCCATGAAGGCAGCAGGAGCATTAGTCAATCCAAAAGACATGACTAGGAATTCATAATGCCCGTACCGAGTTCTGAAAGTAGTCTTTGGAATTTCATCAGTTTTAATCTTCAACTGATGATATCCGGAATGAAAATCAATCTTTGAAAAGAATTTGGCTCCTTGCAACTGGTCAAACAGGTCATCAATGCGAGGCAACGGGTACCTATTTTTGATGGTGAAATGATTCAACTCTCGATAATCAATACAAAGTCGCATACTTCCATCTTTTTTCTTCACGAATAGAACAGGAGCACCCCAAGGAGGCGTACTAGGACGAATAAAATCGATGTCTAACAATCCTGTAGTTGGGTTTTTAACTCCTGAAGTTCAATAGGAGCCATTTGATATGGGCTTTGGAAATGGGTTTTGTACCGGATTCAAGGTCGATATAAAATTTAATTTCACGCTCTGGGGGTAGGCCAGGAAGTTCTTCAGGGAATATGTCAGGAAATTTATTAACAATAGAAATATCATTCAAATCTGACGTATTTTTATTTAACTCTGTGACATGGGCTAAAAAACCTTGACATCCGTTTTTTAATAAATAAATAGCTTTATAGCTTAATATAACAGTGATTGATTTTAGTGGTTTGGTTGCTTGAATTCGCATAATAGGTTGATTAGGAATATGAAAGCTAACAACCTTACAAAAATAATCGATTTTAGCATGATGAGTAGTTAACCAATCAATCACTAAAATCACATCAAATGTAAGTATTTTCAAAGAAATAAGATCGACAGGTACCGATTTGAATCAAACAAGACTTATAAACAGTGGATGCAATGAAGGTTTTTCCCAACGGAGTTTCAACCGATAAGTCAAAGTTTAATTTCTCCGGAGTCAAATTTAAACGTTGAGTGCAAATAGGAGAAATAAAAGAATGGCTAGAACTGGTATCAAATAAGGTATATACTTCACTAGAGTTTATGATTAGCTTACCCGTCATCACCTCGTTCGGATTCCTCGCTTTTTGGAAGGTTACGACAAACGCTCTCCCTTGAACTACCGGTTTTGTCTTGTCTGGGACACCCTTTGATGCCTCCATCCCAACTGGACTTGACTTTGGTGCTCGACAGAATCGGGCTAGGTGACCTTTTTTTCCATAATTATAACACGCTTTGGATTGCATCACGCAGTTTGAACTGATATGTCCCTCCCCTCCGCATTTGAAACATACGACCGGCGGTCGTTCTCCTTCCTTAACAACAGGTGTTGGTACTGACGTCTTTCCATCATTGTTGAATCTCCTCTTCTTGAAATGTTCACTCTTATTGTCATGGCCATGATTACCACCGAAGTGATTACTATTTTTGGCATGTTGATTCCCTCCACGCTTGTTGTCATCGCTTCGATGACTGCTACCACTGGTATTATCATTTTGACGACTGCTCTCTCTTGGTTGGGTTGACTCGTTATCGCGCTCCAATAACTGAGCCCTATTTACAACATCTGAATACAAACACAGTTTGTGAGAAATTAAGTATTGGCGTATCTCAGGTTTCAAACCTCTTAGAAACATATGTGTCATTCTCTCCTCGTTATCAACTAAGTGGGACGCAAACCGAGATAACTCGACAAATTTAGCTTCGTACTGCGCCACGGTCATATTGTTTTACTCAAGCTTGATGAACTCTACCTCCTTCATGTGACGAATACTTTCAAAAAAGTACTTGTCGTTGAACAGCTCTTGGAACTTCTCCCAAGACATCTTCAGTGCTGTAGGTTGAGTACGCTTTACAGATTCCCACCAGTAATCTGCCTCTGCTCGCAACATGAAGGTGAAAAAGGGAACCTTTTGCTCCTCGGAGCATCTCAAGACATCAAATATCTTGTTGATCTGCTTTATCCACGTCTCCGCTTTAAGTGGTTTTGGCTCTCCAAAAAACTCCGGTTGTCCTAGCTCCTTGAACTGCTTAGCGGTGACTGTCCGAGAGTTGTCAGTGTTTTCACCTGTATTTTGGACAGGAGCTGCTCTCGCCTGATGTTGCATGAATTGCATAAAGCCACTGAATATTCCATCGTTCACCATTTCATCGGTGTTATTGTTTACATGAGGATTATTGTCTTCCTGTTGCACATTACCCTGGGTATTGATCATTGGTGACTCAACGGTCTCATGTGCTTCATTGCTTATCTCAACATTTTCGGATGTCATTTGCAAATACTGCCACACAACAAGGGTTAATTAACATATCACATATTATCCCTATACTCAGACCGACCAATTAAATATCAAATAAACTTAGGTATGTCATATTAGCGAAGGAATTTCCCGTCTCTTCCCTCCTAGTTCTTGTCTCACATCTCAGACAAGGATCATATCCCTAAGTTTTGATACCAACTGTGACGCCCCCAAAATAAGTATACATCACCCATCTTGAGTCGCCAAATACATTGTACAAAATTCAAATACAACTTTATTATATAACAGTCGTGTAAAATACGAAAAAACATAATCTAAGAGTTTTAATAAGAATATTGTCATCTAGACAATATTCGCACTCAATAGAGTCCTCATTACATTTATTGTCACACTATTTAACAGAATAGTGCGGACTAGTAATGCTATCATCTGGACCGTCACTCCGTTCCCCGACTAGTCCCGGCTATGTTCTCATTTTCTGAAGAGAACAGTGAAAGAAAGGGTGAGCTCAACTAGCCCAGTAAGAAATATTATGACTAAGATAATGTAGAATAAATTATCATTAGCCTTCAACAATGTTAAACTGATAGAATATAATAAACAACAAGTTTAACTGTAGCAGAATAAGCAATCCATTAGAAGAGTCAAGTAGAGCATAAAATCTACTTTCTTCTATGATTTTAAAAGTTTTTCATCAACTTTATCGCTGAGACTCAGCTTAATAAATAAAATCGAATCATCCCTGCATCACGGCCAAGGATATTCATGTAATCATTAATGGTCATGATTATACCGATTAATTCTTGGTTATAATCATACCAACAACTGTCCATCAATGAACTACAGTCAATGAGGACTTTTACCACATCATTCGTCACATTACGGTCATGATTATACCGAATAATCCCTGGTCATAATCATACCCGTAAGCCCAAGATGACTTTAATCATAATATAAGCATGAGGATGATGACAATTCAATAAAATAAGTTCAAGATAAATTTTAAAGATTTATAATTTTAATTTATCCAAAAATCAATAACGTCTAAATTGTCAACATGATACTTCTTTGTGGAGTAAAATTTAATAATGCTCAGAATAATATTTTCATGAAAAAATACTGGATGAAGCGCAAATATCAAGGATATTCTACTAATTTCATGGAGTATAGAAGCCAAAACTTTAACCAACTGAGTATAATAGAATATATAAAACCGCAAATGGATTTTTGCCCGCCATGCGGTAATCCACGTGGACAAATCATTTACACAATTTAATAAGGAATGAATACGAAGGATCATTCACCATGCATGCAGTAATCCACATAGACAGGTTATTCTAATAGAATAATAAAGAATGGAATAACAGAAGAATTCACCAGGCATGCGATAGACCGCATAAACAGGTTATTCCAACAGAATAATAAAGAATAGAACCAGGTCATGCGATAGACCGCACAGACAGGATATTCTAACAGGATAATAAAGAACTGAATAACAACAGAATTCACCAGACATGCGATAGACCGCACAGACAGGTTATTCCAACAAAATAATTAAAAATAGAATAACAGAAAAATTTCACCATGTATGCGGTACTTCGCATAGACGGGTTATTCCAACATAATAATAAAGAATGGAATAACAACCCTTACGAGTATTGAAAGAAAATAACTCTCTTCACGAATACGAAAGAATAATACCCCTTACCTTAGAAAAAAATTAGATACTAGAATAGTGAGGTAGCAGACTTCTCTTCTTCTTTCTCTCTATAATTTCTCTCTATAATAATTACTCTTGTGAGACTTAGTGAATTGGTGAGAAATGAAGGAAGAATGAGCTTCTATTTATAGAAAAATATAGTTTCAATAATTGCATGTTTTGGGGCTCAAAATATTACAGTATAATACCTTCCTCTTTTCTTTCATTTTTAATTTAGTCATGAAAGTATTATCAATCTTGCACCACCTCTCCTAATAGTAAATCATGTGAATCAATAGTAAATCATATGACTCAATAGTTCTAATCATATGAAAAAAAATAATTACAGTATAGTACCTTCAACTATATCTCCATTTTTAACTTAATCATGCAAGTATTATCAATCTTGCATCAACTCCCCTAATAGTAAATCATGTGAATCAATAGTACACACATGTGAACACATAGTTATAAGCATGTGAATTAATAGCAATTAATTGCTCATTTATCCGGTTAATTACCCAATTGGTCAATATAACCTCCATACATCAATTATTATCGAAATAAATATCGATTTTCACTAACACTAATAATTCCAACACAATGAAACTATCAATTTCATCTTTAATCAACAAGAACTTATTCACCATTAATATTATAACTTATAATATTTAACAATCAGGTCGTTCCCAGGAAAAAGGGGGCTTTCCGATAAGGATTTCTCCTTATTGGCGCACAATTAGGTGACCAAACTTCTCCTTGACAGAACTTCTAGACATTGTCAATATTGTAAATAATAATATGAATAACTTTGTCGTCTCAATTATTGATATAATAATATAACATATTATGAAGATGATACTGTGACAATACTTGAATTAATAATATGAGAGATATGATGCAGCAATTACTGTAGTAATAATTGAGTATAACTGAGTGACATCTCACGTAAGCATCAATAATCAATACTGTGTGCTACTATGCAACCACGCGTATTACTGTACTTTTACTACCGGGTAGTTCAATAGTTTTAACGGTAACACTTTCGCCGTTATTTTTATAAAAAGATCATTCTGTCATTTTCTAACTACGACAATACTTCCGTTGTGGGGTCCACCAATGATTGTGTTGTCGTACGAATATTCCTTGTTAAAACGAATATTCACCGACCAATCGAATATTATATAATCACTTGCTTACTTTGCAAAATTTATAAATATTACCCACAACTATAACATTATATCAAATCTACACCATAATATTCAAAAATATATTTCAAGAAAATTATTCTTTATTCATAAAAGTTGGGGTCTTACACTTAATGTTATTTTGCTAATTTCATGTATGATTTCTTATACATAAAAATTAATTTGATTGATTGAATATAATTATTAACTATATCAATTTATTTTAGAACTAAAATCGAACCAAATGAAACCGCACCACAAACTTTAAAATCATACAACACCAATCACAAACGATGTCATGTGTGATTTTAGAATCGTTAAATCGCACTTAAGCGGTTTCATGTGCAGTTTGGACTTTCAACCCTACCAAACCATACCATGTTCTACACTAGATTACACCCATCCCATACCTTTGATTTTTCTTTTTAGTTCATGTCCTATATTTTTTTTTGGATAATCATAATAGTATAAGTTTTGTTATGTGTTGTGAAATTTATTTGTAGAATTATAATTGCAACATATATATATATACATATATGTCATATATATGAACTATTGAATTAAGAATGTTCATCATAATTTATTTTATCTTATTACTTAAACTTTCACGTTTGTTGTATTTCAATTTCGCCATAAATTTATTGACATGTAAATCATTTCAAAATAATATACTTTCAAGTATAAATAAAACTCCTCCATTTTACAAGAGTAATACCATACAACAAAATATTCTTATAAAATAATGTGTCTGATTGTAATTAGTTAATGATCAACTAATACATGAATAGGTCTGATAAGTGGATTTTATATACGCGAATCAATATTCGTTTCAAGTTTAAATTCGTAGTTATTCTCATGTTTTGTGTTCGTTTTTACTCGTTTCATGATATTTTATGTGTAGGGTGGTCATGGATGCAATTGGTGAGGAAAGGCGGTCTTTTTGGGCAAAACTGGAAAAAAGTTGGAACTTTAAAATCTTGAAGTCAGTGGGCTAGCCCGCCGGGGCGGGCCTTTTTGTGCCTGTACCCCCCGTCGGGGCGGGGGTCCTGTTTCTTGAGCTTTCCTATTTGGTTTTGACTTCTATTGGGGCTTGGTTTGTTGGGTTTGGCTAGTGCGTTTGGACTCTAATAAAGGGAGAATTTGGCCAGAAGACATGGGGGCTTGCTGCTAGGTAGGAAAACAACAATCTCACAACACAAAGGCAAGGATTCAAGAGCGATTTAAAGGATTAAAGAACGAACGTTGGAGGAGTAATTTTCAGAAATTGTCAGGATAGTTACAAATCGAGGCTACGTGAAGGGGTTTCCATAATTCCTCTTTTCTTTCATCTATTTGTACTTGGGATGATGTTTTCAACAAATTATTCAGTTTTTAATTCATTCGTTATGAACTAATTTACTAATTAGACTTGTGATGGATCTTTGGGTGAAACGATGATTCTATAACTTTGATTTCCAATTCAATAAGATATTTTCAGGTTATCTATATTAATTTGTGTGTGAATTTATGAATTGCCTGATCAACAGTTCTTTGTGGATTTGAAAGGAATCGAGAGAGGAGATTCGAATCTAGACCTAGTTAATATAGCATGTGTCATGAATCATGTCGATAGCATATTTGTGATTATTGTTAAGGTAGAGATACGCTTAACATCGCATGTAATCGTATAGAGAGCTTAAACTTCAACCTTTTTGATTGCAATTCACATAGAGATATAGTGAGTTGGTTAATTTAGGTGTTTAACAGATTTCTATCTTAATTGTGGATTGATGTTAATATGGTATTAGTGCATCGAGAGGTGGCTCTTACTGCGTTCGTGTTCTTGATTAATAAACTGGAATATTGAGTTGAGTTGGAATAAAGGTTTGAAAATCAGAGTGAAGCTTAGGGTGAAATCATAAGTCTAATTCTCCATTAATTGTTTGAAATTCCGGATTTCGTTATTGGTGACTATTTTGTGATAATTTAATTATTTATTAATTTAGTTACTTTTATTCATTTTAAAAACCATTGAATTGATTAGTTTAATAAAATTAGGGTTAATACAAGATTGATAATTGTGAAGTTAAGATTCTTGATATTTTGTCCTTGTGGGAACGATACTCTATTCACTACTATATTATTTGTTAACCACGTGCACTTTCGTGTTTTTAAGCGTATTGATTTTACTCAACAAGTTTTTGGCGCCGTTGCCGGGGACAATTTAGCCGAGATTTTAATATTTGTTTTTACAATATCAGTTTAATTAGTCCAGTTTTACTTAAACATTTTATTTTTGTTTTCTCTATTTTAGGTTTTCGACATTGGTTTATGCAAACACGATCTAAACATCCAGACTTGCTTCCTTTTGAGGACGACATTGACAGAAGATTTCAAAAGTTGAGTAAGTGGATTGAGGAAACGAGGAACGAATTCAAAAATTCTGATAAGGAAGAAACGATGGTTGCCGAAGACCAGAAAGCGTTGAGGGATTTTGCCACACCTAGGGTGACTGATCTGCAGTCGAGCATTACTAGGCCTGCAATTGCTACGAATACTTTTGAAATAAGGCCTGGGACTATTCAGATGATGCAGAACTCATGTCAGTTTGGGGGAATGGCGAACGACGATCTGAATGAGCATTTGATCAGTTTTCTAGAGATGTGCGACACGTTCAAGTACAATGGGGTGTCGGATGAGGCAGTGAGACTTCGCTTGCTCCCATTCACTTTACGGGACAAGGCGAAAAGTTGGTTACATTCTCTACCGCTGGGCTCGATCACTACATGGGAGGATTTGGCTCAAAAATTTCTTGCCAAATTTTTCCCACCGGCGAAGACTGCGAAAATGAGGAATGACATCACAATGTTTGAGCAGGAGAATGGAGAGTCACTATATGAGTCATGGGAGAGATACAAAGAATTGCTCAGAAAGTGCCCACATCATGGATTGCCCAAGTGGTTACAAATGAACACCTTTTATAACGGGCTACATGGAAATGTGAGAACCAGTATTGATGCGGCATCGGGCGGTGTATTCATGGCTAAGAGTTACGAGGATGCCTACAATTTGATAGAAACAATGTTGGCAAATAACTACCAGTGGCCTACAGCAAGAATGACACATGCAAAGGCGGCTGGGATCTTGGAATTAGATGGAGTAGCAGCTATACAAGCAACTCTTTTTGCACTATCCATGAAATTTGATACGATGAATGAGAGGGTAAATACGATAGCAGAGGCTCAAGCTCAACAAGTTTAGCAGGTTATAGTAGTATGTGAATTGTGTGCGGGTGATCATCCGACAGAGTAGTGTGCAATAAATCCAGCATCCGTTCAGTTCATAGGCAACTACAACAGAATTCCGCAAAATACCTGCAACCAAGGGAATAGGAACCACCTAAACCTCTCACGGAGCAATAATCAGCAAACTCAAGCTCCACGACCATCATACCCCCTTGGTTTTCAGAATCACCAACAGCCGGTTCAATATCAGGACAGGAAATCCGATGGGGAGGAAACATGGGCGAGGTACATGACTAGCAATGATTTGGCTATGAAGAATCAAGCTATTGCTATCAAAAATATAGAGAATTAGATAGGTCAAATTGCATTGGCATTGAATAATCGACCACAAGGAACATTACCTAGCGACACCGAGAGAAATCCTAAGGGTAATCAGGAGCAATGTAAAGCAGTTATGTTGAGAAGTGGAAAACATCTCGGTGGGAATAGTGCAGAAAATTTAGCAACACCGGAGGAAAAGGTCGACGACAATAACGCAGTGGAGGGGAACAAAACCGAGGAACCCAAGTTAAACAGTGAGCCGATTATTTATCCTCCACCGCCGTTTCAGCAGAGGGTCTAAAAACAGAAATCAGATAAGCAGTTTGAAAGGTTTTTAGATGTGTTCAAGAAACTCCAGATTAACATCCTATTCGCAGAGGCCCTCGAGCAAATGCCGAGTTATGCAAAGTTTATAAAGGGGATTTTGTCGAGGAAGAAGAAATGGGAAGACTTCAAAATAGTGGCACTAACAGAGGAGAGTAGTGCAGTGTTACAAAAAAAGCTTCCACCAAAACTCAAAGACCCGGGGAGCTTTACTATCCCGTGCACGATCGGGAAGATGTCTTTTAACAAGTGCTTATGTGATTTGGGGGCGAATATAAACCTGATGCCATTATCAGTATATTCAGAATTGGGTTTGCCCGCGCCAAAGCCTATGAATATTTCATTACAGTTGGCGGATAGGTCAGTAACATATCCGAGAGGCATTGTAGAGGACATTTTGGTAAAGGTGGATAAGTTTATATTCCCTGCGGACTTTATCATACTGGATTTCGATGAAGATAAGAACATCCCGATCATCCGAGGGAGACCTTTCTTGGCTACGGGAAGGACACTCATAGATGTGCAAAAAGGAGAACTTACAATGAGGGTCCAAGATCAAGAAGTAAAATTCAATGTGTTCAAGGCCATGAAATATCCTACGGACGAGGAAGAGTGTAATCGAATGGATTTAATTGAGCAGATTACCAGCGAAGATATTAACAAAAGTTTGATCAATGATCCGTTGGAAACAACTTTACTGGGGGATGAGGAAAAAGACTACCCAGAAGTTGTGGACTTATTACAGATGCTAGACTCGTTGCCACGAGTTAGCCGATTCAGAGCACCGGTTGAACCTTTGCACACCGAGGAGACAATTGCAGAAAAATTGAAACCATCATTGGAGGAGCCACCGACATTGGAACTTAAACCACTCCCTAAACATCTCAGGTATTCGTATTTAGGCAATTTGAATTCTTTACCTGTAATTATTTCTGTTGCACTTAACGAATTGCAGGAAGAAAAGTTGCTGAGGGTGCTTGGGGATTATAAATCAACAATTGGATGGACGATTGAGGATGTAAAAGGCATTAGCCCATCATTTTGCATGCACAAGATTATGATAGAGGATGGTGCAAGTCCATCGGTGGAGCATCAACGTCGACTTAACCCAATTATGAAGGAAGTGGTCAAGAAGGAAATTTTGAAATTATTGGATGCCGGTGTCATATACCCAATTTCAGACAGTAAATGGGTGAGTCCGATTCATTGTGTGCCTAAGAAAGGGGGAATGACGGTAATTCAGAATGAGGATAACGAGTTAATTCTGACAAGGACAGTGACAGGTTGGAGGGTCTGCATCGATTATAGAAGATTGAATAAGGCAACCCGAAAGGATCATTTCCCGCTACCTTTTATCGATCAAATGTTAGACAGGTTAGCTAGACATGAGTTTTACTGCTTATTGGATGGATATTCGGGATATAATCAGATTGCTATCGCTCCTGAGGATCAAGAAAAGACAACATTCACTTGCCCTTACGGCACCTTTGCATTCAGGAGAATGTCATTCGGACTGTGCAATGCACCGACAACTTTTCAGCGGTGTATGATGGCTATTTTCTCGAATATGGTGGAGAAGAATGTTGAAGTCTTCATGGATGATTTATCGGTCTATGGGGACACTTTTGACACTTGTTTAGAAAATTTGGTCATGGTATTGCAGCGTTGTAAGGACACAAACCTCATACTGAATTGGGAAAAATGCCACTTCATGGTTGAAGAGAGCATAATATTGGGCCATTAGGTGTCGGCTCAAGGATTGGAGGTGGGTAAGGCAAAGTTGGACACAATCGAGAAACTACCTCCACCGAGCTCAGTTAAGGGTATTCGCAATTTTTTGGGGCATGCTGGGTCCTACCGGAGGTTCATAAAAGACTTCTCTAAGATTGCAAAACCTCTATGCAGTCTTTTAGAGAAGGATGCCACTTTCAGCTTTACTGCGGAATGTAAGTCCGCGTTTGAATTATTGAAACATAAATTAATTACAACCCCCGTGATAGTCGCACCGGACTGGAAATTGCCATTCGAACTAATGTGTGACGCGAGTGACTACGCAGTCGGGGCTGTTTTGGGGCCAAAGACGAGACAAGGTGTTTCACGCCATATACTACGCAAGCAAAACACTAATAGAGACTCAAATGAACTACACTACCACGGAAAAGGAATTGCTTGCAGTAGTATACGCGTTCGACAAATTCTGGGCATATTTGATCGGGACTAAGGTAATAGTTTACACGGACCATTCGGCGATTCAGTACTTAATAGCAAAAAAAGATGCTAAGTCACGCCTTATCCGATGGATTCTCTTACTTCAAGAGTTTGATTTAGAAATTAAAGATAGAAAGGGTACGGAGAATCAAGTTGCCAATCACTTATCAAGGCTGGAAAATCCAGAGAAAAAGGATGAAGATAAATGCGTGATCAACGAGACATTTCCAGATGAGCAGTTATTTAGGTTGAATGCAGAATTTCCGTGGTATGCAGACTTAGCAAATTATGTGGTAAGCAAGATTCTTCCCTCGGATCTTACACGACAACAGAAAAAGAAGTTTCTTCACGATGCCAAGTGGTACATGTGGGATGAGCCGTATCTGTTTATACAATGCGCCGATAAGATGATTCGACGATGTATCCCATACAATGAAGTCCACAACATATTACAAGAATGTCATTCATCGGCATACGGTGGACATTACGGGAGTGAGCGCACTGCGGTAAAAGTTCTTCAATCTGGGTTTTATTGGCCTACAGTGTTCAAAGATGCCCACTAATTTGTGAAAACATGTGATAGATGCCAAAGGGTGGGAAACATAACGAAACGGAACGAGATGCCCCTTCAAACAATCCTTGAAGTGGAGATCTTTGATGTATGGGGCATCGATTTCATGGGACCATTCCTGTCGTCTTTGAGCAATCAATATATTCTGCTCGCGGTGGATTACGTCTCGAAATGGGTTGAAAGCTACAGCATTACCATCTAATGATGCCAAGGTGGTCCTCAAGTTTCTACAGAAAAACATTTTCACGAGGTTTGGCACGCCAAGAGCAATAATTAGTGATGAAGGCAATCACTTCTGCAATAAGTCGTTTACAGCTCTTTTGGCTAAGGTGGCTACAGCGTATCACCCTCAGACTAATGGGCAAGCCGAGGTATCGAACAGAGAAGTTAAGAGGATATTGGAGAAGGTTGTAAATCCGAGTCGGAAAGATTGGTCACTTCGATTGGTCGACACATTATGGGCGTACCGGACTGCCTTCAAAACGCCAATCAGGATGTCACCGTATCAACTTTTGTTCGGAAAGGCATGTCATTTACCGGTGGAGCTACAGCACAAGGCTTACTGGGCCATACAAAAATTAAATTTTGACCAAGCTGCGATAGGAGAAAAGAGGCTACTTCAACTAAATGAGATCGACGAATTCTGCCTTCAAGCCTACGAGAATGCCAAGTTATACAAAGAAAGAGTTAAAAGATGGCACGACCAGAAAATTCTGCAACGAACATTCGAGCCGGGTCAAGTAGTCCTCTTGTTCAATTCACGGCTGCGTTTGTTCCCCGGAAAGCTTAAGTCGAGATGGTCGGGACCATTTACTATAAAACGAGTATTTCCTCATGGCGCCGTTGAACTTTACAGTCGTAATCCGCTAGACACGTTCAAAGTCAATGGGCAACGTATTAAGCATTACTGGGGTGGCGAGTCGAACTGGGACACCGACAACATCACCCTCGCCGATACACAGTAAAGCAGGGAGTAGTCAGGCTGAACGACTTAAAATCAAGCGCTAATTGGGAGGCAACCCAATATTTATTTATTTTCCATAGTTCATGTTTAATTTGTTAGGATATAGTTTATAAAGCAGTAATTAGGACTTGTCAATTATAAGTTTTGCTAAAAAATATCTGAAAAGTACTAAAAATCTCATTGAAGCTATAAGTTGCCATTAATCTAACGTAGTGCATGTTTTTGGTTTCAGGAGAGATCCAACGTGAGTTAGAGCAACAACGCCTACGAAATGGAGGAAAATCGAAAAATTTTGACCAAAAAGTTGTACAGTGGGTTAGCCCGCCGGGGCGGGCCTTTTTGGCCTAGCACCCCCCGCTGGGGCGGGGGTCCTAATTCCTGGGCAGACGTTTTCATTTAAACAGCACGTCTCAGCCATTTCCCCCTCACTCATAACCTGCTGCCATTTTTGTCTTCAACTCCTCAACACAACCCACGACCCTACATAACTACTACCACCACGACCACTACCTAAATCAATTAAACCCACATTCACCCTCACTCTCCACTCACACGACTTCAATCCCGTCCACCACTTCATCTCCCCCACATCACTCTATATAAACCCTACCTCATACTTCCCATATTCAACAACATTACACTTGAATTCTTCAGGCAATTGGGATACACACATTTGAGGGTAAGTGGCTATAGTGTCAAGTCTTCATCTCATCTCTACCACATACACCAATTTCCAAGTTCAAAATTCAAAAGTTGTGTAACCGAACGAGCTGTGCACGCCAAGTGTTTGATAAATTGACTGAGCCAAGTGTGAGAGAAGGAAGTGTGTGCTAGCAAGTCAAACATCCGGAAATCAATGGCTTCACAACCAACATCAAAACGCCAACGGGGAGAGGGTTCAAGTTCCGCTCCACCGACACGAACATATGACCGCCGAAAATTTAGAAGTGCCGCCGCCGCCGATCGGTACGACTATATGGTTACCAAGGCTCTTACACCGGAGTGGGGGTTGGCTCCCGAAGGGAATGATGGGGAGATGATGCAACAAATTTATCAGCAAGGATGGATAAGGTTTACGGCGGAGCCCGAGCCCGCCGTTGTGAATGTCGTTAAAGAATTCTATGCGAACGCTGAGGACAAGGCACCGTTCAATGCCTTCGTGCGGGGTCGCATGGTCCCGTTCAGTGCTGACGCAATCAATACATATTATCAGCTGAGGGTACCACGCCAGTGCCAGTATGCCTATATGCGGGATTTCGACCCTGACTTTGAGGAGGTGATTCAAAACATGACTAAGTCGGGGACTACTTGGTTAAAGGGTCGAAAGGGAGGCACAGTGTTTCACAGCAAGGACCTAAGTCGGTATGGAAAAATCTGGTATGCCTTCCTCTGTGCTAAATTGCTACTGTCCACGCACACCTCGGACGTGACCAAGGAGAAGGCACTCCTCCTGTATGCCATCGTGCAAGACTTCCTCATAGACATCGGGGCAATTATCAGTTTTTCTATACGACGATGTCTCCGAGGCAACTTTTCTGGCGGCTTACCACACCTATCTCTCATTTGTGGGTTGTGTCGTCAAGCCGGAGTGCGTTGGTCTGATGATGAACCCACTTTGATGCCGTTGTAACTCTTAGATACTAGAATGATAGCACGGTATTCCGTGTGGCCCGGCGGCGAATCGCATCCTAGAGGTCTAGGATTTGTTTTTCCATCAGCGTCGGAGGACGAGGTTGAAGCTGAAGATACTTAGGAGGATGAGGATAACACAATGGGAGATCAAGGAACCGAGCAGGTTCCGCAGACTGAGGCATTTTCTAGTACTCAGTTCCTTGAGTTCCAGAATCACATGAATGCGCAAAAATAGGGCAGCACGCCGGGAAATGCGGCGTTTGGCGCTCCGCCAAGATCACATGTTCGATGCCATGAACGCGTCTTTCGCTTCATTCACCACAACGCTCCAAAGCTTCAACCCGGCAGGCCAATTTTTGTATCAATAACCTGGTCCATTACCTCGATTTTCTCCGAGTGATTCTGATGAAGAAGAGCACCAACCACCGCCCCAGACTTAGACAATTCCAGGGAAGTCCTCGTGAATTTTTATTTTTATCCAATGAGGGCATTGTCTTATTTAAGTTTGGGGGAGTTAGTTGTTCAGTTGCATACATTGCATACATGCATTTTTAAAATTTTTGTTGTCATATCTGACATTGCATACATGCATTTTTAAAATTTTTGTTGTCATATCTGGTGTTGCATTATAGAATAGGTATTTGCATAGTAGTTAGGACTTTGACTTTTCATATCTAAATAATAATAATAAAAAAAGAACTAAATAATAAAATAAAAATTTTTAGTTAAATAGTTTGTTTGCATATTTCCAATGGTGTTACATTCTACAGGTTATTCTGGCCAATGATGAGATTGTGAACAAGTTAACCAATATAGTATGGATTATTAGAACTGTGATATAATTACTATTATGAATTGATTCTTGGACTTGTTTGAAACTGTTATAAAAAGGGTATCACTAATGACATCTGTGACAAACCCAAAATAGGTCCATTCCATCCAACCTATTCTGAGTCGCCAAATACATGGTACAGAAAATAACTATAATTTTATTACAACAATTATCGTGCAAAATACAACAACACATATGTTGTGAGTTTGGATACAAATATATACCAAATGTGACTCATGTCCCAACCGTTGACATCACCTCACAATGACACCTTACATAACGGTATAGTCAAAAACTGTTTTAGAAATTAGAATCTTTGGGAAGTGCTCAAGGAAACCTTCGTACATGGGAGGCCATGCGTCTAGGTTATGATAGATATCATATGGCCACAGAATTATCCTTGGTTGACCCAATAGACCCCAAAGAAAAACAAGAAGATTACTATCATATTCTTCCCAATGGCGAGTCTTCTCTTGACTTATCATTATCTCCACTATCTTTAATCGAAAATTATACTTCAAACAAACACTAAGATTATATAGGTAGTGCTCGTAAAGATACTCAGCAAGTGGATGAGCACAACCCTGTCTTATGATGACACGAGGTTGTATGTCATTAGACATCTTGTATGATAGTGACAAAACACCCTTCCAACTTTGGGTACGCCTTACCCTATTGGATTCACCAAATATAACTACTAAATGAACTTTTCTATACTGCTTAGGGAGAACATCCATAGCTAGAGACCACCGTTCTATTTCCCCGTTACCCTCGCTCGACCCAGCTACACTCTTATTACCTGAAAGGAATTGTGAAGCAAAAGGGTGAGCACAACTAGCTCAGTAAAGAATATCATGACTAAAGATAATTAAATTATCAATAGTCTTCATCAATAATAAATCAGAGATTTAGAACATATGGTAAATGATAAAAATTTCAACCATAGTTGCAGCGAAACGAGCAATCCATTAGAAGAGTCAAATAGACTATAAAGTCTATTATCTTCTCCATGTTAAAAATCCACCAACAATGTTTTATCCCTGTAAATCAATCAACAATTCTGGTCCACAATCATATGAATAACTCATAATCATAACTGTAGTTCTAAATTCTTCTTCTCATCCAGGACGAAGATAATTTTCATCACCTATCATTACCTGAAACATCAAAGATCATGGTTACACCAAATCACATTTCCTGTTCATAATCATACTAATAACTTCATCTTTGTACTACGGCCAAAGATATTCATTTGTATCACCAGTTGGTCATGTTCATCTCAACATCTGTTCATCTTTGTACTACTAGCCAAAGATATTCAACAACATATCATCTTTGCACTACGGGCCAAAGATATTCATCAACAATTCATCTTTGCACTACAGGCCAAAGATATTCCTCAACAGTTCATATTTGCACTACGACCAAATATATTCATCAACAGTTCATATTTGCACTACAAGCCAAATATATTAATATCTCAAAGAAATATATAATCATTTCAGAGTTTATATAAACAATAATTATAACCATGTTGGTGAATTCACCTTTGTACTTAAGCTAAAGATATTCACTTATAAATTCAATGGTCATGATCATATCAATCAACAATTCAACTTTGCACTACTGGCCAAAAAGAATCTATAGTCATGATCATACCAAAAATCTACGCATCTTTACACTCAAGTCAAAGAGAAATATCATCATTAGGGTTATAAAAATATTATATATAATAATAAAAATAATATGATCAACATATAGTTTTAATCTCAAGAGTAATATTCGTAAATCACTTATAATTTGGTTAGAATAAGAAACCAATTTTTTCGTGAATAGCAACTCATGAATAGTAACTTGTGAATAGTAATTCGACACAAAAAGATAGAAATTCCACAATAAAATACATATTAATATTTCGGTATAATGATATTGAAAGAATAACATTTCTTAAGCTTATAAACAATTTATTTTAATTGTTTACACTTTACTAAATAATGCATTTAATCATTCTAAAATACCAAACTCATAAGATTTCATCACCAATAACCAAAACTCCTCATCAAAAATCTGCATATACCTCATATAGGATTCTCAAGCCATAAAATCATATTTTTTAATTTTCTTACTTCACAAAACATATTTAATTCATTTACTCATAACTAGACCATTTTTATGAAAAATACCAAATCAGTTCCAAAAATATTTCTTTTCTGAGATTTAGCATAATATAGTCCCATAGTGAACATATATTTTTCTCAGAATTTTTAAGACTCATTTACTATTTTTCATATGGCCAAAACAGCCGAATATTTAGACATTTATCATAAATTGTACTTTTATCTAAAAATTCTGAAATTCACAGAGTATACTCCTACTATATACCTGTACTCCCAATAAAAATTTTATCAATTTTGGAGTTAACCACAAGGAGTTATAAGCGGTTACTTTTAAAATAGTCTTTTCTCATAAAATTCATAACTCTTAATCTATATATCCAAAAATCACCATTTTTGGACACAATCAATAAAACTCATCAAAATATTATTTCAAATTTTTCCAGAATTTTTGAAGGTCAAAAAAATTACGAAACTGAAAAACATAACAACCCTTAAAATCCCTTACTATCCCTTACCTCAAAAGAGCAGTACTTCTGATCGGTATAAGGCTGAAGGAAACTTGCACTGACGAATAGAAACTCACAGAGTATCTAAATATTCACAAAATATACTCAATAATATATAGAGAGAAAGAGAGAAAACTTATGAATTCTGGTGTGATTTTCAATTCTAACTTTGTGACAACCCCAAAACAGGTCCATTCCATCCAACCTATTCTGAGTCGCCAAATACATGGTATAGAAAATAACTGTAACTTTATTACAACAATTGTCGTGCAAAATACAACAACACATGCTATAAGTTTGGATACAAATATATACCAAATGTGACTCATGTTCTAACCGTGGACATCACCTCACAATGACACCTTACATAAAGGTATAGTCAAAAACTGTTCTAGAAATTAGAATCTTTGGGAAGTGTTCAAGGAAACCTTCGTACATGGGAGGTCACGCGTCTAGGTTATGATAGATATCATATGGCCACAGAATTATCCTTGGTTGACCCAATAGACCCCAAAGAAAAACGAGAAGATTACTATCATATTCTTCCCAATGGTGAGTCTTCTCTTGACTTATCATTATTTCCACTATCTCTAATTGAGAATTATACTTCAAACAAACACCAAGATTATATAGGTAGTGCCCATAGATATACTCAGCAAGTGGATGAGCACAACCCTGTCTTATGATGACACGAGGTTGTATGTCATTAGACATCTTGTATGATAGTAACAAAACACCCTTCCAACGTTGGGTTCGCCTCACCCTATTTTCTTCACCAAATATAACTACTAAATGATGACCACCGTTCTATTCCCTTGTTACCCCCGCTCGACCCAGCTACACTCTTATTACCTGAAAGGAATTGTGAAGCAAAAGGGTGAGCACAACTAGCTCAGTAAAGAATATCATGACTAAAGATAATTCAATTATCAATAGCCTTCATCAACAATAAATCAGAGATTTAGAACATATGGTAAATGATAAAATTTCAACCATAGTTGCAGCGGAACGAGCAATCCATTAGAAGAGTCAAATAGACTATAAAGTCTATTATCTTCTCCATGTTAAAAATTCACCAACAATGTTTTATCCCTGTAACATCAATCAACAGTTCCTTTCCACAATTATATGAATAACTCATAATCATAATTGTAATTCTAAATTCCTCTTCACATCCAGGACGAAGATAATTTTTATCACATGTCTTTACCTGAAACATCAAAGATCATGGTTATACCAAATCACAGTTCCTGTTTATAATCATACTAACAAATCCATCTTTGCACTACGGGCCAAAGATATTCATCAACAAACCATCTTTGCACTACGGGCCAAAGATATTCAACAACAGTTCATCTTTGCACTACAGGCCAAAGATATTCATCAACAGGCCATCTTTGCACTACATGCCAAAGATATTCATCAACAATTCATATTTGCACTACAGGCCAAATATATTCATATCTCAAAGAAATATATAATCATTTCAGAATTTATATAAACAATAATTATAACCATGTTGATCAATTCACCTTTGCACTTAAGTTTAAGATATTCAATTATAAATTCAATGGTCATGATCATACCAGTCACAATTCAACTTTGCACTACAGGCCAAAGAGAACCCTAGTCATGATCATACTAATAATCTACCCATCTTTACACTCCAGTGAAAGAGAATTTCAACATCAGGGTTATAAAAATGTTATATATGATGATAAAAATAATATGATCAACATATAGTTTTAATCTCAAGAGTAATATTCGTAACTCATGAATAGTAACCCCGACACAAAAGATAGAAATTCTACAATAAAATTCATACCAATATTTCGGTATAATGATATTGAAAGAATAACATTACTTAAATTTATAAACAATTTATTTTAATTGTTTACACTTTACTAATTAATGCATTTAATCATCATAAAATGCCAACTCTTACAATTTCATCATCAATAACCAAAACCCTCATCAAAAATCTGCATATACCTCATATATAGGATTCTCAAGCCATAAAATCCTATTTTCTAATTTTCTTACTTCACATAACATATTTAATTCATTTTCTCATAACTAAACTATTTTCATGAAAAATATCAAATCCGTTCCAAAAATATTTCTTTTCTGAAATTTAGCATAATATAGTCCCATAGTGAACATATATTTTTTTCAGAATTTTTAAAAGTCATTTACTATTTTTCATATGGCCAAAATAGCCGAATATTTAGACATTTATCAAAAATTGTACTTTTGTCCAAAAATTCTAAAATTTACAGAGTATACTTCTATCATACACATGTACTCCCAATAAAAATTTCATCAATTTTGGAGTTAACCACAAGGAATTATAAGCGGTTACTTTTAAAATAGTCTTTTCCCGTAAAATTCATAACTCTTAATCTATACATCCAAAAATCACCATTTTTGGACACAATCAATAAAACTCATCAAAATATCATTTCAAATTTTTTCAGAATTTTTGAAGTTCAGAAAAATTACTAAACTGAAAAACATAACAACCCTTAAAATCCCTTACTATCCCTTAATATCCCTTACCTCAAAAGAGCAGTACTTCTGACTGGATATCGGATATGATGCTGAAGAAAACTTGCACTAATGAATAGCAACTCACCAAGTATCTAAAAACTCACAAAATATGCTTCATAATATAGAGAGAGAAAGAGAGAAAGCTTATGTTTCTGGTGTGATTTTCAATTCTAACTTAGCCCTCTATTTATAGGAAAATTTTGGTAGGTTTGACCTGCAACCTGATGGCTTTACCTGCTACTATTCCCACCCACCACATTTGAAATATAATTCAGCACATTTCTTCACCAACCACAAGTGGGGCCCACCAATTCTAGAATTTTCCATCAAAATGATAAACTCTGAAAATTCAACAATTTCTGAACCAGTCATCTCGTAAAATTCATAATAAATCATACGTTCATTTTTAACGGTTCAAAATTTGTGGACATATACTCAACTTATATATGTATAACATATCCAAAAATTACCACGATCCAACGGTCGGATTAAAAATTATAACCCCCGCAAAATATCTCAAAAACTCTGATTTTTAATACCTCCATTCCGACAAAAATACGGATAAAAACCTCAACATTAACTCCTTCATTTTTAACCACAAAAATATATTCATCGTTTATATCCACATAAAATAAATATTTCCTTATCATATGAATCAATAATTAATTATTCACAAATAATATTACAGAATCACATTTATGACAACCAGACTGTTCCCAGGAAAGAGGGGGCTTTCCAATAAGAATTTCTCCTTACTGGCGCGCAATTAGGTGACCAAACCTCTCCTTAGACAGAACTTTCTAGACATTGCCAATAATGTTATCTAATAATATTATTCAAATAATATGAATTATTGATCTGATAATAGGAAATACTGTGCAGTGACAATTATTGAATAACAATAATATAAATTTCAACGTATCAATTATTGAATCAATAAAATAAAATATTGAACAGTAATCACTGTAATAATTATTGATTAGTGTCTTCTTACGTAAGAATCAATAATTTCAAAAATACTGTGCAATACCGTGTGCTACTGTGCAATAACGCGTATTACTGTATTTTAACCACCGGGTATTCCAACAGTGTTAACGGTAACAACTACGCCGTTATTTGTAAAAACTTAAATTTGTCATTTTCTTCACCCGACAGTTATTCTGTTATGGGGCCCACAAATGGCTGCGCCGTCGTACGAATATTCCCCGACAGAAAGAATATTCCACGACCAAACGAATATTCCCCGACAACAATGATTATTTTATAACCACTTGCTTATTTTGAAAAAAAATTTATATATCACCCTTAACTTTAACTTTTATCAATTTAACCATTTACTGAATAGTAACTATAAAAAAAATTGAATACTTTTATTTCATAAAATTCGGGGTCTTACAAACTTAGCCCTCTATTTATAGGAAAATGTTAGCACACCGAATCAGACTTAACCTGTAACCTGATGGCTTTACCTGCTACTATTTCCACCTATCACATTTGAATAAAAATCTCAGCACATTTCTTCACCAACCAAGAGTGGGGCCCACCAATTCTAGAATTTTCCACCAAAATGATTAACTCCGAAAATTCAACAATTTCTGAACCAGTCATCTCGTAAAATTCATAATAAATCATACGTTCATTTTTAACGGTTTAAAATTTGTGGACATATACTCAACTTATATATGTATAACATATCCAAAAATTACCACGATTCAACGGTCGGATTAAAAATTATAACCCTTGCAAAATATCTCAAAAATCCTAATTTGATTTTCAATACCTCCGTTCCGACAAAAATACAGATAAAATACCTCAACATTAATTCTTTTATTTATAACCACATAAATAAATCCATCATTTATATCCACATAAAATAAATATTTTCTTATCATATGAATCAATAATTAATTATTCATAAATAATATTACAGAATCACATTTATGACAACCAGGCCGTTCCCAGGAAAGAGGGGGCTTTCCAATAAGAATTTCTCCTTACTGGCGCGCAATTAGGTGACCAAACCTCTCCTTAGACAGAACTTTCTAGACATTGCCAATAATGTTATCTAATAATATTATTCAAATAATATGAATTATTGATCTGATAATAGGAAATACTGTGCAGTGACAATTATTGAATAACAATAATATAAATTTCAACGTATCAATTATTGAATCAATAAAATAAAATATTGAACAGTAATCACTGTAACAATTATTGATTAGTGTCTTCTTACGTAAGAATCAATAATTTCAAAAATACTGTGCAATACCGTGTGCTACTGTGCAATAACACGTATTACTGTATTTTAACTATCGGGTATTCCAACAGTGTTAACGATAACAACTACGCCGTTATTTGTAAAAACTCAAATTTATTATTTTCTTCATCCGACAGTTATTCTGTTATGGGGCCCACAAATGGATACGCCGTCGTACGAATATTCCCCGACAGAAAGAATATTCCACGACCAAACGAATATTCCCCGACAACAATGAATATTTTATAACCACTTGTGTATTTTGAAAAAAAAAATTCATATATCACCCTTAACTTTAACATTTATCAATTTAATCATTTACTGAATAGTAATTATAAGAAAAATTGAATACTTTTATTTCATAAAATTCGGGGTCTTACAACATATTTGTTGACCGGTTAGTTCAAATTGATACATAAAGTGTTTCTAAAGGATAGTGCTAGAGTGAACTAAAAAATAACAAGGATAGGCAGTGAAGGCTTAAATTAGGCAAAAACCTAAGTTTGGGGGAATATATGCGGGATATATAAGCTTTGAAAAAAAAAAGAGAAAGAAATATGTTGAGTCTTGTGGTGGGTTGAGGTGAAGCACTCCCCATAAACACAAGCGTGAGATGGAGCGTAAAACGCACTCACCAACCATCTATAAAAAAATAAGAATAAAACGGGAAAAGTGCAAAAAGCCCCCGTATGAAAAAAGAAGAAGAGAGAGTATAAGTATCCTGCATGTACCCTTGAATTTGGTTGAGTTTCATTTTAGTTGAATCGTGTCTATCTTTGAGAATTTTTTAAGTTTGCATTGTATGATTCCTTCTAAGAAGTTGTTTATGTATTGAATTTGGGTCTGTATCAGTTATCTTCGATGTTGATCACACACGCACGCTATACCAGTGATAGTTGTTCAAGAATTGAGAATTAATATGTAAGTGTAGATTGGTTTTGATAATTTGCATTGTAAAGTTGCTTGTTTTCTCTGAGACCGATGGGATAAATTAGTTTATGTGATGTGACTAGATTTTATTTTTAGGCATTTAGATTGCTATTGCATTTCATTGCATTGCGTGTAGTTTGTTTTGTGCTCGGGGACTAGCACGGATTAAGTTTGGGGGATTTTGATAAGTGGATTTTATATACGCGAATCAATATTCGTTTCAAGTTTAAATTCGTAGTTATTCTCATGTTTTGTGTTCGTTTTTACTCGTTTCATGATATTTTATGTGTAGGGTGGTCATGGATGCAATTGGTGAGGAAAGGCGGTCTTTTTGGGCAAAAGTGGAAAAAAGTTGGAACTTTAAAATCTTGAAGTCAGTGGGCAGGGCGGGCCTTTTTGTGCCTGTACCCCCCGCCGGGGCGGGCCCTGTTTCCTGAACTTTCCTGTTTGGTTTCGACTTCTGTTGGGGCTCGGTTTGTTGGGTTTGGCTAGTGCGTTTGGACTCTAATAAAGGGAGAATTCGGCCAGAAGACATGGGGGCTTGCTGCTAGGTAGGAAAACAACAATCTCACAACACAAAGGCAAGGATTCAAGAGCAATTTAAAGGATTAAAGAGCGAACGTTGGAAGAGTAATTTTCAGAAATTGTCACGATAGTTACAAATCGAGGCTATGTGAAGGGGTTTTCCATAATTCCTCTTTTCTTTCATCTATTTGTACTTGGGATGATGTTTTCAACAAATTATTCAGTTTTTAATTCATTCGTTATGAACTAATTTACTAATTAGACTTGTGATGGATCTTTGGGTGAAACGATGATTCTATAACTTTGATTTCCAATTCAATAAGATATTTTCAGGTTATCTATATTAATTTGTGTGTGAATTTATGAATTGCCTGATCAACAGTTCTTTGTGGATTTGAAAGGAATCGAGAGAGGAGATTCGAATCTAGACCTAGTTAATATAACATGTGTCATGAATCATGTCGATAGCATATTTGTGATTATTGTTAAGGTAGAGATACGCTTGACATTGCATGTAATCGTATAGAGAGCTTAAACTTCAACCTTTTTGATTGCAATTCACATAGAGATATAGTGAGTTGGTTAATTTAGGTGTTTAACAGATTTCTATCTTAATTGTGGATTGATGTTAATATGGTATTAGTGCATCGAGAGGTGGCTCTTACTGCGTTCGTGTTCTTGATTAATAAACTGGAATATTGAGTTGAGTTGGAATAAAGGTTTGAAAATCATAGTGAAGCTTAGGGTGAAATCATAAGTCTAATTCTTCATTAATTGTTTGAAATTCCGAATTTCGTTATTGCTGACTGTTTTGTGATAATTTAATTATTTATTAATTTAGTTGCTTTTATTCATTTTAAAAACCATTGAATTGATTAGTTTAATAAAATTAGGGTTAATACAAGATTGATAATTGTGAAGTTAAGATTCTTGATATTTTGTCCTTGTGGGAACGATACTCTATTCACTACTATATTATTTGTTGACCACGTGCACTTGCGTGTTTTTAAGCGTGTTGATTTTACTCAACAATGTCTTATGGTGAAAATCGAACACAATTAACCACATTATGTACTCTTTTCGTCTCTAAAAATATGACTAAAAGTATAAAAAAAATTTATCTCAAAAAGATTAGATAAAATACATAAAGTGAAGGGTAACTAAGTCATTTAGTGGAGTCCATTAGTACAAAAAAAATAAAAATACTCATCACTTTATATAATCTTATGGGGTCATTATAAATAAATTTTGAACATTTTTGCTCTCCTTCTACTACTTTTATTTTTCTTAATATATGTGCAAATTATATTTTACTCATCTTTTGGGGATGGAGGGAGTATAAATAAGAGTCCCCCTATATATTGCCATAAATTTATGCTGGCACGTGCGAAACTTATCAATTCATACGATTGATAGGGATTATAAAAGGGTCATATTTATTACATATCTCTTCAAAAATTTATCATTAATACTTATCCACATAAGTAAAGGTGAGATAAATCGAGTCGAGCCGAATATTGAGTTGTTCAGATTTAATTCACAAAATTTATCGAGCATAAAATAAGGTTTGATTGAGATTCATTTAGCTACCGAGTCGAGCCCAATCTTGAATCGAGCCCGAGCAGTTTGAATTTTTTAAACGAATATGATCCAAGTATCAATAAAAAATTATAATTTGAGGATGTTTGAATAATTTATCGAACTTTAAAATTTACTCTTATTTGACCCATTTATAATTTGAGTTGAGCTCGGATCGAATTTTTAATCGAGCGAATACGAATCGAACGCGAATTATTTGCTCATTTTACTACACATAAGTGACAATCAAATTGTAGTAAGTATAAACATTACTAATATGAGTAATGCTACGCGGACAGGCGAATGACAGGAAAATTGGACAGGTTTTTCAAATTTTTTTTTATTTGTGACTCTCAAAAAATGTATAGTATTTATTCTAACAGAAATTTTTACAAAATATAGTGTTTTAGGTGTAATTTGGATACATATACAAATACAGAGTTATACAGTCTGTATAACCCTGTATTTGTATATGTATCCAAATTACACCTAAAATACTATATTTTATAAAAATTCATGTTAGAATAAATACTACATATTTTTTGAGAGTCACAAATAAAAAAAAAATTAGATCGGTCCAATTTTCCGATCCCAATTTCCTGTCCGGCTAGACTTATTCTATTAATATATATCATTTTCCTATAAAGTATAAACGAAGCACTATTAATATTATATTTAGGTGGACCCCGTATCCTTAAAGTCTAGCCGGGTTAATATTATTACTAGTATTTTCACAAAACACTGACCAAAATCAGCACCACCATTTACATTAGTGCTTCTCCATCCTTTCTCGCCTACTACCATTCTTATTTCCATCTCCACCTTGGGTCCCACATTTGGTCCCGGTTCAGCGACAAATTGAACTGATAGACCGTTGATCACGGTCAACCAACATCAATACCAACCGTTGATTCCCCCATCTACCGTCGGTCATGCTAACACTACCATCAACGTTAAGTTAAATGGGCCAATACAGTCTATACTCCTATTTGTCACATCTTATTATAAGTATGTTGATATTGTTATAACAAATATTGTTAAATGGGCCAATACTAATTGTATCCCGTGTCTTCGGCACTATATAGACGGTGGAATTTATTTTAAATTTTAAACGATTCAGTTAATTTATTAGGGTGAGCGAAAAATTTAAAATTTGTTATATTGTGTTAGATATATAATTATATGTTATAAAGACGGTTTGATGCGTCGTTAAAAAATAAGACGACGGTTCTTTTGATATATGCGACGAGCTGAACCGTCTTCCGATCCGTCGCTAAAAGTTGTGAGTAAGGTATGTTAAATAAAAGGGTATGCACTTGATCCTTTTCATGTGATATATATATATATATATATATATATATATATATATATATATATATATATATATATATATTATCAATCTATTTTTACTACTAGTTTTTTTAAAGCACATTATTTAATAGCTTAATGCATTTAATTTAGTACTCGATCTGTTCCAAAATTAGAGCTCTCTCTTCTAAAATTAGAGATATAATTTGACTATCAAACGACGACATATTAAACATCAAAATTGGTAAGGGTGTAAACGAATCGAGTCGAACCGAATATTGATTTACTCAGATTTGGTTCACAAAATTTATCGAGTATAAAATAAGATTTGATTAAGGCTCATTTAACTATCGAGTCGAGCATGATTTCGAATCGAACCCGAGCAGTTTGAAATTTTCGAACGAATATGATCTGAGTATCAATAGAAAATTACAATTTGAGAAGGTTCGAGTAATTTATCGAACTTTAAAATTTGCTCATATTTGATTCATTTATATTTCGAGTCGAGCTCGAATCGAACTTTTAGTCGAGCGAGTACGAATCGAGCCCAAACAGTTTGCTCATTTTACGGTCTTAAAAATTGGTATGATTGATAAAAGTTTAAAATGAAATAAATTATGAATGCATCGTTTAAAGTTTAATGTGCCGTCGTTTAACTTCAAAAATTAAATTAAATAAATTCACGTTAATTTAAAATTTGAACTTAAAAGTCAACTTGTATTTCTAAATTTGAAATGAAGGAAGTATAATTTTTTAAAACAGTTATTACTGTTTGATAAATAATTTTAAAATATATGCTTAAAATGTTAAATATATTATACGCTGAAAAATAAGTATGTAAATATCAATTTTTCCTTTCGTACATTGAAGATATTGTACTTAACTAGAACTTATTTTAAATAGGTTATGAAAAACAATATTTTTTTCAACTTATTTAAAGAATTGATATTTTCAACAAAAAAATTAATAATTCCACAAGTCTCATCTGAAACCCACATCTATATGAATTAAATATTATAAAAATATCAAAAAAAATTTGTAAAAATAACAATTTTCCTTGTTTATAATATAATCTATAAACTAGAAACTATATATATAGAAAAGAGGAAACAAATTTTAATACGCAACTTATTTGTCGTGTGCTTATTATAAATAATCATAATCCTATTATTCACTCCATTACATTTATTCAAAGATATCATAAGAGGAGAAACAAAAAACACAGATATCCTCTGCAACGGCCGGCTGGGTTTGTCGTCCATAAATTAGTACTACTTCTTTTTCTTCTTCGTCTTGCCGTTTTGGTAATCTTCTCTTTCTTCCTCCTTTCCATAAATATATATATATATATATATACTGAGAAAAAAAATTATATATATATATATATATATATATATATATATATATATATATATATATAAATAAACCTTCCGAATATATATATACGTGCCCCCAACTACCGTAATTCTTCTTTCTATATATCTATGTGGAGTATTTGGGAGAAAACTAAAAATTAACGGATTTCTGCTTAACCAAAAATAAGTTTTCCAATATATACATATATAGAAATATTGGGGTTTACAGAAAAAAAAATTTGTGGTTTATTTTTGAGTAATATCCAAATTGAGAATTATACAGGTCATCCTACACATATACATGTCCTCAATTTAATGCAGAGCAAATCCCATTTTCATCTGAAACAACATACATATTATGCTTTTTACAAACCCTGGCTAAAGGTTTTTCTTAGTTCATACTTTGAAGTTTGAAGAATAAGAGATTAATGGCTTCTAATCCCTCAGAAATGCAAGAGCCCAGCATTGACACCGATAAGCTCAGTTACGAAATATTCTCTATTCTCGAAAGCAAGTTTCTCTTCGGTTACGACGATCAAAAGTTATGGATCCCCAAACATATTTCTCCGGCCATCGAACAACCCAAATTGGAAGCCGCCACCGTAATTACGCCCACAACTGTAATTTCCGATACCGGAGTTCAGGCGATTAAAAATCAGAGGGGTAAAATTTGTATACTCAGCATCGACGGCGGAGGAATGCGAAACATTTTGTCGGGAAAATCACTGGCTTATTTGGAACAGGCTTTGAAGGCCAAGTCCGGGAATCCCGACGCCAGAATCGCTGATTATTTTGATGTCGCCGCCGGTACCGGCGTCGGAGGAATTTTCACGGCGATGCTATTTGGTACTAAGAATCAAAACCGTCCGATTTTTAAGGCTGATGATACGTGGAGGTTATTGGCGGAGCAAGGAAAGAAATTCTACCGTGGTGGAAAAGGAAAAGGTGGCAGCGGGGTTTTCCGGCGGATATTCGGCGGTGGTGGGTCTGCAAATGCGACGGCGGGAATGGAGAAAGTGATAAAGAGCGCGTTTATCGAAGACGGACGGAGTTTAACGTTACGGGATACGTTGAAGCCGGTTTTAATTCCCTGTTACGACTTATCCAGCTCGGCTCCGTTTCTGTTTTCCCGAGCCGACGCGCTTGAGACGGACAGCTTCGATTTCCGGCTTTGGGAGGTGTGCCGAGCCACATCAGCTGAACCGGGTTTATTAGCGCCGGTTTGTATGAAGTCCGTGGACGGCCAGACGCGGTGTGTGGCGGTTGACGGCGGTTTGGCGATGAGTAATCCCACGGCGGCGGCGATTACGCACGTGCTGCACAACAAGCAGGAGTTTCCGTTTGTTCGCGGAGTGGAGGATATTATTGTACTTTCACTGGGAACCGGGCAAGTCCTTGAAGGAAGTTATGGGTATGACCAAGTCAAAGGGTGGAAGGCTAAGGACTGGGCTCGACCCCTGGCTCGGATTTCTGGGGATGGCTCGGCTGATATGGTTGACCATTCCGTAGCCATGGCGTTTGGTCAGAGCCGTAGCAGTAACTACGTCCGTATACAGGTACATACTTTTTTTTTTTACAAAATGCGCTGGCTGGCTGTGTTCATAAAGTATAATTACAAGAATTTGGATGAATTCCTTATATTTTAAGATAACAGATTTATTTCAACCTTTTGGTCCGTTCCAAAATATAAAATATAATTTTAATTTAGAATAGGTAAATGATTTATGTATGGATTAATTTTTTGCGAAATAGTAATATATTTTAATATTTAAAATTGACATTTTTCATCATATATATAGCAACACTTCTTACTATAAAAGAATATCAAATTATCATATTATTGCTACTACATTTCTAGTCACTGTTGTGAATAAATTTATATATAAAAAAAATCATGTTTTTAAAAGCATAACTTTAGTTTTATATACATATATATGTTGTGGAATTTTTGTTTAATTGGTTTTTGGGTTTTTCATTTTTGCCACTTTGAGTGCATGAGATAGGCTGTGGCTGGCAGGAGAGAGAGGAAGGGTTTAGGGTGTAAATCTTTACTTGGTGGGGTAGGACATAGGAGTGTTTTTAGTAGCTACTAGCTATCGTGAGCCGGTAGCATTGGGTTGGGGGCCTTGGGGCTCATGCAATTAAGTACTGCAGCTAAGTGTAGTATGTGTTTTATCTGGATTAGAGGGGTTATTGGTTTAAGAAGAAGAATATGTGGAGGCATTGTGTAGGCAAAATAGTTAATCCTTAATAGGAGCATATATTGTCTCGTAGACAGTAGTGTTTTTGCCATGCTATCTGACAATGGTTGGCTCCCATAATTGAGAGACACACCATGTTCATAATGCAACAGTTTATTTATCTTATTTTTGCAGTTTGGCGCATTTTAGCCAAACTTTAGTTACCAATTACAAGTTCTTTGGAAAAGATAATTTGATTCTTGAATCTTTTAATCCTAAAGGAATTATTTTTTGGGAATAAAAATCCTACTTTTCCTTAAAAAAATTTCAATATTCAAAATAATATTCTTTGTTCGGACAGAATGAGTGAGAATACAACACATAAATTTATTTTCCACATATGTTAAATCAGTAACATAAAACTCTCAAGAAAAGAGAATGTTTTGCTTGCAGGAAGGGGTAATATATTTACTTTTATAAAAAAATTTCTAATGAACATTTTCTTTTATATTTAATTTTACCCAAATTCTATTTTAATTGGAACCAGTTGCTTTCAGTGTTTCAAAAGTTGCTTCTCTTTTCCAGACTATACAAACCCTGGAAGCAACAAATATTGATCCAATAACTTAGGATTGCTGAGACTACAAAATTCCTATTTTTTTTGGGGCCAAGTTACTTCTTTTTGAAAATTAACTTAGAACTTTACTTTCGTGTATTTAAGTTTACCCAATTACTTCACACCCATTGAAAGAAACTATATATAGACATATTTCAGGATTCTCTATGTTTCTTGTGTGTTTCATCTTTTTGATGAAATAGCAAGAAAGAAGTAGATTGATATTTGTGGTTTAACCTAGTACCTGTTGCATGGTGGCCCCCCATGACCAAAAAATCAAAGAAGAAAAGTTTCACCATTTATTACTATTAGGATCACTATATCAATCTTCATCTTATTCACCTAAAAGGGAATATAGGCAATGCTATTTTTTTGTGGGGATTGTTTTGCATTTGTCTTTCATTACCTATGCCTTGCCAACCAGGGATAAAGCTTTACATTAAGTGGGGCAGTTTTGATACTGTTGTGGAACACCACTTTGGTGAACTTAATTAATCAACTTAGGAAAGGCATGGTTTCCATAATTAGTTACCTGTTTTAATCATGGTGCATGAGTATAGTGTATGATAAACATCGCCTGCTGGAAAAAATGGACCAGTGATTGGTCTTTGAGTTACTATTATTCTTCCTCTGACACCTAATATTTGTAATGAATGGTGGGTTTTTCTTGTATTTTTGATATGTTCCTTTATTTGATCATTCACACAAGAAAAGGGATGTTTTTCCTTTTCTCCTTGTTCAATTCAGAGCTTTTGGAGCCTTTGATTCCTGTTCTTTGAGTTTTAGGCATTGTATCATGAAATTAACAGTGCAAGCTAGTTTGAAACTTTTGTTACCAACAACTCCTTTTACTTTTAGATACTATATTGTTACTGTAAATATGAAATAATATCAAGTGGATGACATGTTATGATAAAGAAAAAAAGGGGACAATAAAGTCTAAATAAGAATGTTACATATTCTAACTACTTTCCATTAAACTATTTGGATCACTTTTTCATGTCTGTGGCGTTTTCTGTTTCTAGCTTTATTTATTGTCATTTGTTTATATTCGTGATGATTGAGACTCTAATTTTATGATTATTTACTTTCTGGTGAGTCACTTTAGTTTCTTTTGGTGTTCAGCATTAACATATCATTAGTAGACAATGCAAATATGGCATTTTACACAGGCTAATTGTTTTTTTTAATGGCAGGCAAATGGATCCAGCTTGGGTCGTTGTGGGGCCAATGTCGATTCGGACCCTAGTCCCGGCAATGTGAAAATGCTGACAGAAATAGCCGATGAAATGCTGAAACAGAAAAACATAGAATCTGTGCTGTTTGGGGGTAAGAGGATCGGAGAGCAGAGTAATTTTGAGAAACTGGACTGGTTTGCCGGAGAACTTGTATTGGAGCATCAGAGGAGGAGTTGCAGAATAGCTCCCACTGTTGCATTTAAGCAAGCTAACCAGAAACCCACCTAGTAAAATACTTAAAGACCTCACTTATTTAAATGGTAAGCTTTCCTTTGTCATCTTATATATAATTTATTCATTTGGCACCGTCACATTACATGACCTTTATCGCTTTCTAGTATAACACATTCTGTATACCTACCCCATATAATTGAAACAAAATTGTCATCTAACCTTTTGTTTTACTTATCTCTTTGATCACGGGAAGATGTTGGTATCGTCTATTTGTGCACTCGTGGGGCTCATCTACTATCAATCTCTTGATCAAATGATTTAACAAGTGGTTGTTGCTCTCTATGTTCCACAAAAAAGTGTCTTTTTTTAATTATAGTAATATAAATCATAAAATCATGCAATATCCTCAAGTTTATCATTACAATTTCATTATCATATCACCACGAGTAACTTTGTTATTTTCAGGGATAAATATGAAACAAAAATATATCCTTGAGATTTACAAATTTTGCAAGCCAGACTTTTTTTATGTGACGGTAAGAGTAGTACTTCATAGTTAAATAGTAACACATTGAGATTTATAGGATATGTTGGGGAGAGAAATAGCCCTCCCCCTTCTTTGTTGTCGGCCAACCGACACTTAATTCTTCTAAGAAGAATGAGGGCATTTGTGTCATTTACAGTAAGACCCTGAAAAAGGTTGTTGCCTTATTGGGGGGGGGGGAGGAGAGGGGAGGGGGGGTCTTGATGTCATTTATGAGGGTTTCATATCAGTGTGGTGCCCAGGAGACAATGTGCGTAATCCTGAAAGATGGAGACTTTATTTTGCTGCCTTGATTATGTTTTCTTTGACTGTTGGAGTTCTTTTACCCTTTCAGCTTTGGGGTAAAGTTTTATTTATTTTTTCTACTATGTGCATGTTTGATTTAGAACTCTTTGAGAATCTTATTTTTTTAAATACAACATAATTCAAACGTAGTATTTTTTTTTTAACTCACAATCGCAGTTTTTTATGCTCCAAATTCACTGCAAGAAAAATAGTATGATTTGTTTGGAGTTTAAAAGCCGCCTAAACGCACCAAATAAACCCAAAGCCTTCACCTGATCACATATTTAGGTAATCAACAAATGTCAAATTTTGATTAAAAATCTAAGTATCACATTGTGCACGAAGAATTAAAACCCTTCAAGTAAAATATTCTTATACAGTAGTACTATCCGTTGAATAAGATTATGGTCCATTCCGAAGTTAATGAGATAAGAAGAAAAAGGGGTGTCACACTTTCTGAATTCTGATAAAGAACACAATTCTTGTTGATTTCTTTTTTAGTATCATGCTCTTTCCAACACCTGAGTAATAAAATTATAAATGGGTACTACAAGGCAAGAGCGTGTTGGGTGAATTATTAATGCTGTCAAGTGTTCAGTGGGGTTCTGGACAAAATTAACTTGCATTATTACCGACCAACTTCAAGTCTTGAACAGTGAATTGTGGGTCCAAAATATGTTTTGTTAAAAGAAGAGAACAAAGTAAAAACATTATACAATGATACAAACTTCAAAAAAAATTACATTGCTCTCCTTTTTGTTTTGAATTACTATATCTATGGTATGCACTTAACCCTTGAAATAGATGAAAGTTATTACTTATAATATCTACAAGTTCTTGAACCCCCTGTTTATATATATATATATTGTTATTTTAGTTTATGGATGCTTAGCCATGCACTAGGTTAATGCTTGGTTTCGAACCTTTTGGAAATATCTAGTAGTTAGAGCCTTAGAGGTTGAATCAGTAATAAAATTGTGCTTCATGATATTGCACACTTATTTGTCACTTGTGTTGTGTATCATCTACTATGCATTGCTGCTAAACACTCGAGTGAAAGAGTTGAAGTTTAATATGTCGTAATCGGTGTTAGAATTATGACACATTATTTTATTAATGACATGTCATGATCTTTAACTGTTCGTGTAAATACTGTCATGTCACTGTATCAAATTTAAACTCGTTATGAAATGCATGGTTATATACTGCTGATAAGTCAATAGGATCCTTACCTGTTTTAATGCAAAATATACAGGGTACTATTGCTGCTTCTTCTTCTTCTGTATTATTTTTTTTATTTTATCATAATATATCGGGTTTTTTTGTTATGAATGCAGTAAAATCAAAAATTTGAAGATAAAGAAAAAAAACATGAGGAGAAAGAATAGTAATATTACAGCTTTTACTTTTGAAAGAGAAGACATGCAGGAAGAGGTGGACAGCACAGAACTGAGTGAAAAAACAGAAAAGGGCACAACTGTAATAAAGATGGATAATCTTGGTGGGATTTTTTTGCCTGCCATAGGACAAGCATTGTGGCCTCCTCTCCTCTTTCTATTACCATGTCAAGGACTCAACAAAAAAGAAAAGATAATACACAATTTGATGAAGTGTGAAGGTCAAAAGCAATGGGAAATCATTTGAATATTATAACTTAAGGGAAGGGGGAGAGGGAGGGGGGGTTGGAAAAATTGTTTCTTTGTTTGTTTGTTTGTTTATTTCCTTGCGCCCCCGCCCACTTGTGCTTCCTTTTTCTATTTGAAAATGTCTTTTTCAATAAGAAACTTGAATGTGGATGGTGGTGGTGGGCTGCTTTTGAAGAAACCCCCATGCATATACCCAAAGTTCTTTTTAATTTTACATTTGATCATTTTGTTGAGTTCTGCTGTATATTGTAAAAAAGATTTGTCGAATTACAATTGCGACGTAATTTATAATAAAAAAAATCAATATTATTTTTCTAAATTGTTTATATAATAGGAGTCCTTCTGGTTTGTGGTTAATGTTTTATGTTTCTTTTCCATTTTATACGAGTTCATCTTTCCATGTTTGGCAGAGCCGTGGGGTGATTCAAAATTATTTTTAATCTGAAAAAGTATGTACTGTCTGTTAACATGATAAAACTACTTTAATAGTAGAGATTTTGGGTGTATTATTCTTTAAATTTTAAGGTATTTTTTTTATAGAGGATCAAACTTATGAATTAGTGTTAAAAGATAAGTGATGGATAATGTTAGAATAATAATTATGTTGTCAGAATAAATTTATATTTAATTATTTTTAATTTTTTACATTTATTTTAATGACATTTTATTTTTTAGAAACATTTATTGCTCTGGTATTATTAATCGTTTATTAGAGTGCTTGTTATAAGCCATGTAAGATACTCACCGAAATTCAAATTACTGAGTATTTGATTACTGTAATAGAAATTAGTTATATCTTATCATTTTTGTTTAGTAGAACTGTAGAAGTTATCCGATTACCTGCAATAGTTGTCGTTGAGTGTTTGATACGAATTTAAGATAACTGGATATATTTTTTTGAGTACCGCTATGTATTGAGATAAATTTTTGTTTAATTATAATTGTAAAACTTATCAATAGGAGGTCTCTATTTATTACACATCTCTTCAAAAAAGTTACCACTAATACTTATAAAAGTGACCTAAACATTAACAATATATATCATTTTCCTAATTTTTTTTTTAATATTTACCTTTTACTAAAATGCCACATACTAATTCATCAATGATTTTTGTCAAATAAAATTAGACGCTCAAAAGACTACCTAACTAGTTAATTAATCAAATATATTTAAAGTTTTAGTATTTTGTAAAATAATAATTTATAATATATTCAATTATTAATACGTAAATAAAGATTAATTAATCAAGCCAATTTAAGCACAATAAAAGGTAAAAATTATAATAATAAACAACAAAACAAGATAAATAAGGACAAATTAGAACATTTATGTCCAAAATTTTAAAATAAAGAAGATTGTGTTTGCTATGTTTATTTGTTTGGTAAACTTTTTATAATGCAAATAAGAATATTTATGTTCAATTTACTAAAATATGATGATATTATTGTTTATATAAAAATCTCAAAATGACCAAAATGTGGTAGTTTAATATTACCACTTATTTTATGACCATTTGGATACCTACTTTCGGTGGGAATCTCGACACTTCACCGAGAATGGAATTACCAAAAATATAAGATTATCAATTTAACAAACACAATTTATTACTCCCTCCGTCCCAAATTAATTTTTCAGTTTTGACTTTTTAAAGTCAAATTGACTATTTTTAAAACTAATATTTTACTATTTTTGCTAAAATATAGGTGAAGTGATTATAACCAAAAGAAAGTATATACAATTTATTACTAATCCCAATTTTTATAATTTTAGAAATATATTTATATATGCTTAATTATTAATTCTAAAAATAGTCAATTTGACTTAAAAAAATCAAAACTGAGCAATTAATTTGAGACGGAGGGAGTACTAAATATTTAAGATGATTATTTCAAATGACATGTAGCAATCCAAAGATAAGGAAAACAATGACTTAGTGAGAAAAGAATTAGGTTAAAAGATTGAATTCCCCATCCTCAAGTTCTTTGGTCTAGTAATAACAAAAAAAACATTTTCTGAACATTGGTACCCATGTTAGAATATTTTATTCTTTTTGTGGCATTTACTATTTATGTAATTATTGAGCTTACATATTGTATTAATTTAATTACTTTATTTATGGGTTTGGTAATTAATTATGTGGCTCATAAATAATATACTAATAGTATTTGGCATAATGGGCCCTAGGGTTTCATAATCTTGATGGACGATTTTGACCCTTAGCTATTATATAAATAAAACAGTTAGGGTTTGGTCCCAATTGTCGTCTTAAGAATTTTATATACGCCTATCATCTTAAAGATTGAGAGAGGCAATTGAAGACCTTCACCCTTAAGTACAGCGGAATCGTGATACACACAAGAGGTCTTCTCTCAATTCATGTAAGTACTTATTATTATGATTATTGATTTTATTTTATTCTATGCAATAACACGTTCCTGTATAATTTATTCAACATCTGGTATCAAAGCAAAGGTTACGCTATTGTATAGAATAAATTAATTACATTGTTATGATAGAAATTTTATTTTTGCATAACCTCTTTATTGCTATAATATAAAATTATTCAGTATGTTTCATGAAAAGAGATTTCCGAAAGTAACATTAATATGACAATTTAGCATACGAATTCTGATTACCGTATATGTTAATGTTCCTGTACATTATCAATATAAATATATATGAATTAATATTAAGTTAAATTGTTTAATTACGTAATTATGCTAGAATTTTTTACATCTGCATAATCTCTTTTACAAAATTGCCAAGCCAAGCCTTTACGTGAAAAGTGACTTATTCAGGAATAACGTTAAGGAATTTTCAATTATGTTCAGGCATAATTGAAAATAAACTATATTAAACAAACTAAGGATTGCTTTCCGTTCTGACATTCATCAAACAAACTAATGCTTAGTATTGTTTTTAAATATCTATAATTCAATTCATGTCTTACTGTACATGAGACTAAAATAATATTTAATAGTTATTTATGTATTTTTAACTATATTCATATAATATTATTTTATATTATGTCCTTATGTACTTAGTTATAAAATTAATGTTAATATTTTATAATCAATTCGTGTTCATAATTGTAAGTATCTTAAGATATTAGAACATGATGTGATATATTATTAGGGCTTTTAAGTTGTTACATGTAAATTTTAAATAATGTTAATTTTTAAACTTGATTAATATGTTTAAAGAAAATTGAGTTTGATCATAATAATTTACATGTATGCGTGACTCTTTTATTGTTAAAATTAATAATCAACCCACCGGAGGGTTATTAATTGAAACAATTAAAGATTAAGAAAAGTCACATAATGTTACATTTAATAAATGAATATTTTAATTTTACCCAACGGAAAATTAGAATTAAAATTTATTAAATGGAATTTTATTGCATAAGTAACATGTTTATTTCGTTTTCTGCCCAACGGTGATACGTGGATAAATGTGTTTTGTATTATATTATGGGGATGTTATTAGCATATTATTAATTGGACTAACGAAAAATTGATAATTATGCACCAACGTCTCATTAAAATCTATTTTTTGGGTGTTGTAAATAGATTTTATTTAACTAACTGCTTGCCCTACAGTTGGTTTTTTATTATGAATAATTATTGTTGTACATTGTGAATTTCTTTTATTTTTTGTAAGCATGTTTATGAGCTTGATTATGTTTCGACATTGACTCCAACTAGTATTTCTGGGTATCTCTCTGGAATTGAAATCTTTAATGAAGCTAATTTTACTACTTGAAAAGTGTAAGTGAAAATTGTTCTCGGCACTATGATTTTGAACTATGCATTACGAGTGGATCATCCTGCTCCACTTACAACTACTAGCTCAATTGAGCAAAAATGTAAGACCCCAAATTATTAATAAATAAAATTTAAATTCCCTCTATTTATTATTTTGAAATAGTAAGTGTTAAATTGATTAATGAGGTTAGTTATGGGTAAAATGCGTAAATATTTTAAATAAGCAAGTGGTTATAAAATATTCATTGTTGTCGGGGAATATTCGTTTGGTCGTGGAATATTCTTCCTGTCGGGGAATATTCGTACGACGGCGCAGTCTTTTGTGGGCCCCATAACGGAAAGCGATTGGATGAAGAAAACGACAAGTATATGTTTTTTATTAATAACGGCGTAGTTGTTACCGTTAATACTGTTGGAATACCCGGTGGTTAAAACACAGTAATACGCGTTGTTACACAATAGCACACTGTATTGCACCAATTATTGATTCTTACGTAAGAAGGCACTACTCAATAATGGTTACAGTAATTACTGTTCAGTATTTTATTTTATTGATTCAATAATTGCTGCGTTGATATTTTATATTACTGTTGTTTCAATAATTGTCACTACACAGTATTTCCCATTATCAGATCAATAATTCATATTATTTGAATAATATTATTAGATAACATTATTGGCAATGTCTAGAAAGTTCTGTCTAAGGAGAGGTTTGGTCATCTAATTGCGCGCCAGTAAGGAGAAATCCTTATTGGAAAGCCCCCTCTTTCCTGGGAACGGCCTGGTTGTCATAAATGTGATTCTGTAATATTATTTGTAAATAATTAATTATTGATTCATATGATAAGGAAATATTTATTTTTGTGGATATAAATGAGGGATATATTTTTGTGGTTAAAAATGAAGGAGTTAATGTTGAGGTTTTTATCAGTATTTTTGTCGGAATGGAGGTATTAAAAAATCAGGATTTTTGAGATATTTTGCGGGAGTTATAATTTTTAATCCGACCGTTGGATCGTGGTAATTTTTGGATATGTTATACATATATAAGTTGAGTATATGTCCACAAATTTTGAACCGTTAAAAATGAACGTATGATTTATTATGAATTTTACGAGATGACTGGTTCAGAAATTGTTGAATTTTCGGAGTTAATCATTTTGGTAGAAAATTCTAGAATTGGTGGGCCCCACTCTTGGTTGGTGAAGAAATGTGCTGAGATTTTTATTCAAATGTGGTGGGTGGGAATAGTAGCAGGTAAAGCCATCAGGTTGCAGGTTAAGTCTGCTTCGGCGTGCTAACATTTTCCTATAAATAGAGGGCTAAGTTAGAATTGAAAATCACACCAGAAACAAGTTTTCTCTCTTTTTATCTCTAGATTATTGAGTGTATTTTGTGAGTATTTAGATACTTTGAGAGTTTCTATTCATCAGAGCAAGTGTCTTTCAGCCTTATACCGGTATTCCGACCAGAAGTACTGTCTGTACGAGGTAAGGGATGTTATTTTATTCAAAAATGATATTATTTCTTCAATATCATTATGCCGAAATATTGGTTGGAAATTTTTATCAAATTTGGAACTTTTCACGTCGGGGTTACTATTCATGAGTTACTATTCACGAGTTACTATTCACGAGTTACTATTCACCGAAAAATAAAATTTTCTTCTTTTCGTCCAAAATATCTATTCTGGGTACTAGCTTTGATTGTATCCATGTTTTGATCATTCTTGAATTCTACTTCACTATGAATAATTATAAGGTATTTTTGGACATGAATAAATCGAAATACGAATCCTTAATATTTGTTATTTTGTTTCACTGGATTCGTTTTCTTTAATATATTTTTCATCATCCTCAGTCCTAAATGATGATATTACTGAATATCTTTGGCCGTAGTGCAAAGATGAATGATTAACTGATGAATATCTTTGGCCCGTAGTGCAAAGATGAACAGGTGTTGAGATGAACATGACCGACTGGTGATACAAATGAATATCTTTGGCCTGTAGTGCAAAGATGAATATTTGATTAAAGATGGTTATTGATTGTTGTTACAGGGATAAAATATTGATGATGGACTTTTAAATCTTAGAAGATAGTAGAACTCATTCTCTACTTGACTCTTCTAATGGTTTGCTGTTTCCGCTGCAGTTATTGATTTAAAACTTGTTGTCTATTGTATTCTATTAGATTTTTCCCTGTTGAAGACTAACGATAATTTGTTCTGTATTATCTTAGTCATAATGTTCTTTACTGGGCTAGTTGAGCTCACCCTTTTCCTTTTTGTTCTATTTTTCTCAGGAGGCGAGAATGTAGCGAGTACTAGTCGGGGTATGGAATGATGGTTCTAGAAGTTACTTTAGTAGTCCTCACTATTTTTGTGAAATAATGTATCAATAATTGTAATGAGGGCTTATTTGAGTGTGGATATTGTCTAAATGACAATATTTGTATTTAAACTCACAGTTCTTGTGTTGTAGTAATAAAGATGTAGTTGTTTCTTTACCATGTATTTTGGCGACTCAGAATGGGTGTTGTATACCTATTTTGGGGGCGTCACAGTTGGTATCAGAGCTTAGGGATATGATCTCTGGCGGAGATCGGGGAATAGAACTAGGAGGGGAGAGACGAATCCTTCGCTAGTGTGTCCTACCTAAGCTTATTTATTGGTCAGTCATAATATAGGGGTATTATGTGATTTGTTAATTTATTTAATTAACCCTTGTTTTATGGCAGTATTTGAGAATGTCGACTGAGAATGTTAATAGTGGAGTAAATGAGACCGTGGAGACACCGGTGCTTACCAACGAGGAGAACGTGCAACAGGCTGGCAATGTTCCTCCTGTGAACAACACCAATGAGCAGATGATGAACGATGGAATGTTTAGAAGTTTTTTGCAATTCATGCAAAACCAGACAAGGGAGACTCGTGTTCAAAATACAGGAGGAAATGATAGCAATTCACGGTTTGTCACAGCCAAACAGTTCAAAGAATTGGGACCACCAGAATTTAAGGGAAAGCCGGATCCGATCATGGCGGAAACGTGGGTCAAGCAAATTACCAAGATATTCGATGTCTTGGGATGCACGGAGGAACAGAAGGTTCCATTCGCCACCTTTATGTTCCGCGGCGAGGCAGATTACTGGTGGGAGTCTGTGAAGCGTACCCATCCAACCGCACTCAGCATGTCTTGGGAGACATTTCAAAAACTGTTCAATGACAAGTACTTTCCTGAAAGTATTCGTCATATGAAGGAGGTAGAGTTTATTAGACTAGAGCAGAATAATATGACGGTATCTCAGTACGAGGCAAAGTTTGCAGAGTTGTCCAGGTTTGCACCTCATTTGGTGGAGAATGAGGAACGTATGACGAGGATGTTTCTGAGAGGTTTGAAACCCGGCATACGTCAATATCTCATTTCTCATAAATTTTCTCTCTATTCAGATGTTGTCAACAGGGCTCAATTATTAGAGCGAGATAACGAGTACGGTCAACTGAGGGATCACAACCAGGATCATATCGGTGACAGCAGTCATCAGAACAATGATAACCAGCGGAGAAAGAAAAATACAGACAAGAACGGCAACCACTCTGGTGGTAATCGTGGCTATGAAAATAGAAGAAGCGAGTCGGGAGGAGATTTTAAAAAGAGGAGATTCAACAATGACAATACGAAGACGTCAGCACCAACAGCAATTGGTTCCAAGGGAGGAGAACGACCACCGGTTATATGCTATAAGTGCGGAAAAGAAGGACATATCAGCCCAAACTGCCCACAACAGTTTAAGGTATGTTATAATTGTGGAAAGGAAGGACATATCGCTCGAGATTGCACTGTAGCAAAACCAAGTCCAGCGGGGATGGTGACTCAAAAAGCTGTCCCAGAAAAGATAAAGTCAACGGTTCCTGGAAGAGCGTTTGTCGTGACTGGTCAACATGCGAGGAACCCAAACGAGGTGATCACGGGTAAGCTAATCATAAATTCATGCGAAGTTTATACCTTATTAGATACCGGTTCTACCCATTCTTTTATCTCTCCTGCTTGTGCTCAACGTTTAAACTTGACTCCGGAGAAGTTAGACTTTGATTTATCTGTGGAGACTCCGTTAGGAGAAACTTTCATCACATCCACTGTTTATAAATCTTGTGTGATCCAAGTTGGTACCATCACCTTACCTGTTGACCTTATCTCTTTAAAGATACTTGCTTTTGATGTAATTTTAGGGATTGATTGGCTAACTACTCATCATGCCAAAATTGATTGTTTTCGTAAGGTTGTTAGTTTTCATATTCCTAACCAACCTGTTGTACGAATTCAAACAACTAAGCCATTAAAATCAATCACTGTTATATCAAGCCATAAAGTCATTCGTTTATTAAAAAACGGATGTCAAGCTTTCTTAGCCCATGTTATGGATTTGAATAAAGACACGTCAAATTTGAATAATATTCCTGTTGTTATTGACTTTCCTGACGTATTTCCTGAAGAACTTCCCGGTCTACCCCCGGAACGAGAAATTGAATTCTTTATTGATCTTGAACCTGGTACAAAGCCCATTTCTAAAACCCCATATCGAATGGCTCCTATTGAACTTCAGGAGTTAAAGGTCCAACTACAAGAGTTGTTGGACATCGGTTTCATTCGTCCTAGTACATCTCCTTGGGGTGCTCCTGTTTTATTTGTAAAGAAAAAAGACGGGAGTATGCGACTTTGTATTGATTACCGGGAATTAAACCATGTCACTATTAAGAATAGGTATCCGCTACCTCGTATTGATGACCTGTTTGACCAGTTACAAGGAGCACAGTTCTTTTCAAAGATCGATCTTCGTTCTGGATATCACCAGCTGAAGGTTAAAACTGAGGATATTCCAAAGACTGCCTTCAGAACTCGGTACGGGCATTATGAGTTCCTAGTTATGTCTTTTGGATTGACTAATGCTCCTGCGGCTTTCATGGATATGATGAACCGAGTATTTAAGGATTATTTGGATCAGTTCGTTGTTGTCTTTATTGATGACATCCTCATATATTCCAAAAGCCGTGAAGATCATGAGCATCATTTGAAGCTGGTACTCCAAAGGCTGCGTGAAAATAAGTTATATGCCAAGTTGAAGAAATGCGAGTTCTGGCTTGAGGAAGTAGCTTTCCTAGGGCACGTGGTGTCAAAACATGGAGTATCTGTTGACCCGGCGAAGATTGAAGCAATACAAAGTTGGGAGCAACCAAAGACGGTGACCGAAGTACGTAGCTTTCTAGGCTTAGCTGGTTATTATCGAAGATTCGTGGAAGGGTTTTCTCGAATCGCTATCCCGTTAACTCAGCTGACTCGGAAAGATATCAAATTCGTATGGAGCGAAGAATGCGAGAAGAGTTTTCAAGAGCTTAAGAGGAGACTCATTTCGGCACCTGTTCTGACAATACCATCTGGTTCGGATGGATTTGTTATCTACAGTGATGCTTCAGGCAAAGGGTTAGGATGTGTTCTCATGCAACATGGGAAAGTCATAGCCTATGCCTCGCGACAACTCAAAGAATATGAGAGGAATTATCCTACTCATGATTTGGAGTTGGCAGCAGTAGTTTTCGCGTTGAAGATCTGGAGACACTACCTGTATGGGGAGAAAGTGGAGATCTATACAGATCATAAAAGCCTTAAATATTTCTTCACCCAAAAGGAACTCAACATGCGGCAGCGACGTTGGCTCGAGCTGTTAAAAGATTACGATCATACCATCCAATATCATCCTGGAAAAGCAAACGTAGTAGCTGACGCATTGAGTAGAAGATCATATGCGGGTACGAGTGCAATGTTGTTAACACAAAGGCCCATTTTGTATGACTTGCAAAGGATGGAGATAGAGATGAAGGCTCCAAGTACCCACATGATGATATCAAATATATGAGTAGAACCGACTTTAATCGATAAAGTTAAAGCTGCTCAAGCTACGGACATAGAGCTGATGCGTATGAAGAAGAAAGTGCAAGAAGGTTCTATTCCAGAAGCAAGAATCGATGAAGAAGGAATACTTCGAGTTCACTCTAGACTCTGTGTTCCTAACAATTCCGATTTGAAGTACAAGATCATGATGGAAGCACACAATACACCATTTGCAATCCATCCTGGAAGTACCAAAATGTATCGTGATTTACGACATACATTTTGGTGGAATAATATGAAGAGAGAGATTGCAAAGTTTATCTCGAGGTGTTTAACTTGTCAACGTGTAAAGGCGGAACATCAAGTACCAAAGGGTCCATTGAAACCACTTGAGATTCCGAAATGGAAGTGGGAACACATTACCATGGATTTCGTTACGGGTCTTCCCACGGTTTCTCAAGGCATAAATGCTATTTGGGTTATTGTTGATAGATTAACCAAGTCTGCTCATTTCTTGCCGATACGGGAGACTTATTCCCTTGAACGTCTTGCTCGTATATACGTAGATGAGATTGTGAGACTGCATGGCATGCCAGTATCCATAGTTTCGGATCGTGACCCAAGATTCACTTCAAGATTTTGGGTTAGCTTGCAAAAAGCTATGGGCACAGATTTACGATTTAGTTCGGCATACCATCCTCAAACGGACGGACAATCAGAGAGGACTATTCAAACTCTTGAAGATCTATTAAGACTTTGTGTCCTAGATTTCAAAGGGAGTTGGGATAAGTACCTACCATTGGTGGAATTCTCTTACAATAACAGTTATCAGGCAAGTATAGGTGTGGCCCCATTTGAAGCATTATATGGACGAAAGTGTCGCTCTCCAGTATGCTGGGACGAGGTGGGTGAAGCAACATTGTTGGGACCAGAGTTGGTACGCATGACTACAGAGAAGATCCAAACGATTCGACAACGTATACAAACGGCACAGGATCGACAAAAGAGTTATGCGGATCTTCATCGGAAGGACGTGGAATTTGACATTGGGGATCATGTATTGTTGCGTGTGGCTCCATGGAAAGGAGTTACAAGATTTGGGAAGAGAGGAAAGCTCAATCCACGATTTATTGGTCCATTTCAGATTCTTGACCGAGTAGGAAATGTGGCCTATAGACTTGCGTTACCTCCAAGTATGTCTCGTGTTCATAATGTTTTTCATATATCTGTGTTACGTAAATATGTGAAAGACCCAGACCACGTTATTGAGTTAGAACCGGACGAGATAGCTGAAGACTTAACGTACGAAGAGGTACCTGTCAAGATCTTGGATAGAAAGGAGCATGTCCTACGCACGAAGGTCATACCACAAGTTAAAGTTTTGTGGAGAAACCATGCTATTGAGGAAATGACCTGGGAGTTGGAAACGGAAATGAAAGCGAGGTATCCTCATCTTTTCGAAACACCAGGTACGTACGTCAATTTCGAGGACGAAATTTCATAAGGAGGGGAGGTTGTAAGACCCCAAATTATTAATAAATAAAATTTAAATTCCCTCTATTTATTATTTTGAAATAGTAAGTGTTAAATTGATTAATGAGGTTAGTTATGGGTAAAATGCGTAAATATTTTAAATAAGCAAGTGGTTATAAAATATTCATTGTTGTCGGGGAATATTCGTTTGGTCGTGGAATATTCTTCCTGTCGGGGAATATTCGTACGACGGCGCAGTCTTTTGTGGGCCCCATAACGGAAAGCGATTGGATGAAGAAAACGACAAGTATATGTTTTTTATTAATAACGGCGTAGTTGTTACCGTTAATACTGTTGGAATACCCGGTGGTTAAAACACAGTAATACGCGTTGTTACACAGTAGCACACTGTATTGCACCAATTATTGATTCTTACGTAAGAAGGCACTACTCAATAATGGTTACAGTAATTACTGTTCAGTATTTTATTTTATTGATTCAATAATTGCTGCGTTGATATTTTATATTACTGTTGTTTCAATAATTGTCACTACACAGTATTTCCCATTATCAGATCAATAATTCATATTATTTGAATAATATTATTAGATAACATTATTGGCAATGTCTAGAAAGTTCTGTCTAAGGAGAGGTTTGGTCATCTAATTGCGCGCCAGTAAGGAGAAATCCTTATTGGAAAGCCCCCTCTTTCCTGGGAACGGCCTGGTTGTCATAAATGTGATTCTGTAATATTATTTGTAAATAATTAATTATTGATTCATATGATAAGGAAATATTTATTTTTGTGGATATAAATGAGGGATATATTTTTGTGGTTAAAAATGAAGGAGTTAATGTTGAGGTTTTTATCAGTATTTTTGTCGGAATGGAGGTATTAAAAAATCAGGATTTTTGAGATATTTTGCGGGAGTTATAATTTTTAATCCGACCGTTGGATCGTGGTAATTTTTGGATATGTTATACATATATAAGTTGAGTATATGTCCACAAATTTTGAACCGTTAAAAATGAACGTATGATTTATTATGAATTTTACGAGATGACTGGTTCAGAAATTGTTGAATTTTCGGAGTTAATCATTTTGGTAGAAAATTCTAGAATTGGTGGGCCCCACTCTTGGTTGGTGAAGAAATGTGCTGAGATTTTTATTCAAATGTGGTGGGTGGGAATAGTAGCAGGTAAAGCCATCAGGTTGCAGGTTAAGTCTGCTTCGGCGTGCTAACATTTTCCTATAAATAGAGGGCTAAGTTAGAATTGAAAATCACACCAGAAACAAGTTTTCTCTCTTTTTCTCTCTAGATTATTGAGTGTATTTTGTGAGTATTTAGATACTTTGAGAGTTTCTATTCATCAGAGCAAGTGTCTTTCAGCCTTATACCGGTATTCCGACCAGAAGTACTGTCTGTACGAGGTAAGGGATGTTATTTTATTCAAAAATGATATTATTTCTTCAATATCATTATGCCGAAATATTGGTTGGAAATTTTTATCAAATTTGGAACTTTTCACGTCGGGGTTACTATTCATGAGTTACTATTCACGAGTTACTATTCACGAGTTACTATTCACCGAAAAATAAAATTTTCTTCTTTTCGTCCAAAATATCTATTCTGGGTACTAGCTTTGATTGTATCCATGTTTTGATCATTCTTGAATTCTACTTCACTATGAATAATTATAAGGTATTTTTGGACATGAATAAATCGAAATACGAATCCTTAATATTTGTTATTTTGTTTCACTGGATTCGTTTTCTTTAATATATTTTTCATCATCCTCAGTCCTAAATGATGATATTACTGAATATCTTTGGCCGTAGTGCAAAGATGAATGATTAACTGATGAATATCTTTGGCCCGTAGTGCAAAGATGAACAGGTGTTGAGATGAACATGACCGACTGGTGATACAAATGAATATCTTTGGCCTGTAGTGCAAAGATGAATATTTGATTAAAGATGGTTATTGATTGTTGTTACAGGGATAAAATATTGATGATGGACTTTTAAATCTTAGAAGATAGTAGAACTCATTCTCTACTTGACTCTTCTAATGGTTTGCTGTTTCCGCTGCAGTTATTGATTTAAAACTTGTTGTCTATTGTATTCTATTAGATTTTTCCCTGTTGAAGACTAACGATAATTTGTTCTGTATTATCTTAGTCATAATGTTCTTTACTGGGCTAGTTGAGCTCACCCTTTTCCTTTTTGTTCTATTTTTCTCAGGAGGCGAGAATGTAGCGAGTACTAGTCGGGGTATGGAATGATGGTTCTAGAAGTTACTTTAGTAGTCCTCACTATTTTTGTGAAATAATGTATCAATAATTGTAATGAGGGCTTATTTGAGTGTGGATATTGTCTAAATGACAATATTTGTATTTAAACTCACAGTTCTTGTGTTGTAGTAATAAAGATGTAGTTGTTTCTTTACCATGTATTTTGGCGACTCAGAATGGGTGTTGTATACCTATTTTGGGGGCGTCACAAAAAAGGATATTTATGAAAGTGGGAGCGATCCAACTGCATGTCTCTTATGATTATGAAAAACTTTATCATGACAGCTATTCGAGGAGTCATTCTTGACTTTGAGAATGTTAAAAAGTACTTAACTTCAGTCGAGTAACAATTTGAGGACTAAAACTCATGCAAGTACCCTTATTTTGAAAATGCTTATTAGCAGGTATGATGGGGTTAGTGGGGTGCGCGAGCACATTATGATGATGAATGACATGGCTTTTAAATTAAAGATGAAAAAAGGCTTAAGGTTGAAAAACCTAATGTTGCTCATTTGACTACCACTAGATCCTATAAGAAGAAGGCTAATAAAAATGGCAAAGGTTTTAAGAATAAGGATAAACCAATTTCTACAAAAAAATAAATAAGGCAAATTATTCAGGTAACAACTCTGAGACATGTCCTAAATGTCACTTCTGTAAGAAACAATGACATATTCAGAAAGAATGCTCTTAATTAAGAGAATGACTTAAAAAGAAAGGTATATCGTACATCAATTATGTAACTTATGAATCCTTTCTAATTGATGTTCCTTATAATACATGATGGCTTGACACTGGTGCTATGGTTCACATTACTAATTCATTGCATGGATTCTTTTCAAAGAAGACACTCCAATAAAGGAGAAAGAACCATTAAAGTTAGCAATGGAGAGTCTATACAAGTTGAAGCTGTATGAACTTTTCCTTTAGTTTTGGAGAGTGGTTTCATCTTGTATTTATATGATACTCTTTATGTTCCCAGTATGACACGAAATTTAATTTATGTATCTAAATTTGACGTTGATGGATTTTCGTTTAAGTTTGGGAATAATAAAATAATTATGTATCATTACTCTCATGTTATTGGTTCTGGCTCTTTAGAGGGAAACCTCTATAAAATAAATTTGGATAATGTCTTTGCTGAATCCTTATTAACAATGAATGTGACAGAAAATACCTCTAAAAATGGAAATAAGAGAAAACTAGATAATGAGAATTCTTCAAAATTGTGGCACAACGCTTAGGCCATATTTCAAAAGACAGAATGCAACGTCTTATAAAGGATGAAATTCTTCATTCACTAGATTTTTCTGATCTTGACCATTGTATTGAATGTGTAAAAAAAAATTTTGTGAAAGGTAACAAGAAAGGAACAACTAGAAGTAGTGCACTTCTTGAGGTGATTCACACTGATATATATGGACTATTTTCTCCAAAAATTGCTGGACACAAATCTTTCATTACGTTCATTGATGACTATTCTCGTTATACTTATGTCTACCTGATTAATGAAAAATCTGAATCACTAAATATGTTTAAAGTTTTCAAGGCTGAAGTTGAAAATCAACTTGACCGAAAAATTAAAGTAGTGAGATCAGATAGAGGCGGAGAGTATTATGGTAAACACTCCGATACAGGTCATAGTCATGGCCCATTTGCCTTATTTTGTCAAGAAAATGGTCATTATTTGTCATTATTTAATCCGCAAATAAAGAAACTTGACTCTAAAACCATTAGTTGCCATTTATTGGATATCCTGAGAGATCTAAGGGTTTTCGATTTTACTGTCCCTCGCATACCACTAGAATTGTTGAGACTATGCATGCAGAGTTTTAGATAATGGTGATTTAAGTGGGAGTGGTGAGCTTAAAACAAATTGATCTTGAAGAAAACATGTTTTATGTTTCTAATCCTGTAATTCAAGAGGGTGAGGCAGAACAACCTCCTATTGAGGCGAATGATGCCCCTGAGATAGCTGAGCCACCACCTAATGTTGAACCTCACATTATTGAAAATCATATTCCTAAAATTTTGCAGCCTTTACGTAGGTCTGAAAGACCTAGAAAGCCTATTAATTTTGATTATTTCATAACCTATCTTAATGAGATTGACTATGATTCAAGTAAGATTAATGATCCTATCTCCTATAAAGAGGCCATTACAAGTGCTCAATCAACTCAATGACTTGAAGCCATGAATGATGAGTTGAAATCAATGGAGCTTAATAATGTTTGGGATCTTGAAGAATTACCAAAAGGTTTTAAAACCTGTTGGTTGCAAGTGGGTCTATAAGACCAAATTAGATCCTAAAGGGAACATTGAAAGGAATAAAGCTCGATTGGTTGCTAAGGGTTTTCACTCAAAAGGAAGGTGTAAATTATAATGAAACTTTCTCTCCAGTATTTAGGAAAGATTCATTTAGAATAGTCATGACTTTAGTAGCTCATTATGAATTAGAGTTACATCAGATGGATGTTAAAAATGCATTCCTTAATGATAACTTGCATGAGAATGTCTATATGGCACAACCAGAAAGTTTTTGGTTAAAGGCAAGGAACATATGGTATGTAGAGTTAAGAAGTCCATATATGGGTTAAAACATGCTTCTCGACAATGGTATCTTAAGTTTTATGAGGTAATGAGTAATTTTGATTTTAAGAAAAATATAGTGGATCAATGCATATACTTGAAGGTCAGTGGGAGTAAATTTGTTATTCTCGTTTTGTATGTTGATGATATACTACTTGCAAGTAATAACTTAGACATGTTGCATGAGACCAAACGTTTCTTTTCTGGAAAGTTTGAAATAAAGGATCTCGGTGAAACCTCTTAAGTTATAGGTATTAAAATTCATCGAGATAGGTCTCGCGGGATATTAGGATTGTCCCAAAGATATTATATTGACAAAATTTTTAACAAATACAACATGCAAAATTGTTCCCCTACTGTCGCCCCTGTTGTTAAGGGTGACAAATTTGGCTCATATCAATGTCCTAGGAACCACCTTGAACGTGATTAAATTAATCTTATTCCCTATACTTCTGTAGTTGGGAGTCTTATGTACGCTACTTACAGGGTACTAAGGATATTATGCTTACATTTAGAAAAATAGATAACCTTAAAATTATTGGTTATTCTGATTCTGATTTTGTTAAGTGTAAAGACGAAAAGAAATCTGCATCAGGGTACATCTTTATGCTTTCAGGAGGCCCTATTTCGTGGAAAACTCATAACTAGGAGTTAACTACCACTTCCACGATGATGGCAGAATACGTGACTTGTTATCATGCTACTTGTCACGCCATATTATTAAGGAATCTTATTTCAGAACTTAAGGTTGTAGATTCCATTTCAAGGCCATTGAAAGTATTTTGTGATAATAATTCTAATGTTAGTTTGTCCAACAGCACCATTTCGAGTGATGTTGGGCTATACCTCGACACTAAGTACTTATTTGTGAGGGAAAGAGTTGAAGATCAAAACGTTGTATATTAGTATGCATGATGTATTAGCGGATCCACTTATGAAAGGCTTACCACCCAAGCTCTTTTTAGAACATGTTGCCGGCATGGGTTTAACTGGTAGTCTTAATTAGTAAGTTATTATGATGTAAGACAACAATTTTGAGCTCGTTGTTTTGAACTTCACATTATGTTTATGGTTTGCTATTCTCTTTATTGTGCACACTTGAGAACTTGTGAGCAAACGGTACGGTTATGTTTTGGACCATATGAATGAGTTTAATCTATTACCACTTATGTAAACTCTATTCATACTTGTTATGCTTAATGTTAATCTTTGTTTTAATAAAAGTACTAATTATATAACTAATGGGGATCTTGTGTTAATAGTAACACAAAGATTATATTAATTCGCATTGGTATTTTTATTTGAACGAGATGTAGACATTAAATTAATACTTGGCCAAATTAATGATTGTAAGCGTTATGTTTTTTATATGAATAGTATTTCGGCCAAGTGGGAGAATGTTAGAATATTTTATTCCTTTTGTGGCATTTACTATTTATGTAATTATTGAGCTTACATATTGTATTAATTTAATTACTTTATTTATGGGTTTGATAATTAATTATGTGGCTCATAAATAATATACTAATAGTATTTGGCATAATGGGCCATAGGGTTTCATAATCTTGATGGACGATTTTGACCCTTAGTTATTATATAAATAAAACAGTTAGGGTTTGGTCCCAATTGTCGTCTTAAGAATTTTATACACACCTATCATCTTAAGATTGAGAGAGGCAATTGAAGACATTCACCCTTAAGCACAGCGGAAGCGTGATACACACAAGAGGTCTTCTCTCAATTCATGTAAGTACTTATTATTATGATTATTGATTTTATTTTATTCTATGCAATAACACGTTCCTGTATAATTTATTCAACAACCCAATCCATACATAGGAAACTGATATTTTCACATGAATTTTTCTCACATGAAGGCGAGATCTACTCACTATTCATGTGAGAGAGATCATGTGAAAATATTAATTTTTTATGTGGAAATATCAGTTACCAAGGGGATCCGGTTACCATGAAGTTAACTTTATGGTAAGTTGATTAATTGATCAATACAGTGCTGACACGTAGATAAAGATTATATTTCGCCTGCGTGTCGGCACTGTATTAATTAATTGATAAAAATTAACTTCATATTAACCACTTTTATAAGGAAGAGGTTCCATATTGTTGAGGTGATTACGGGTCAGTAATCCTGCTGTCTTATTCTTATTTATTTCACTTTTAATCATTGATTTCCGATTAATGTAATAGTAAAAATGAAAAAAAAAAGAGAGAGAAAGTTAAGGTTTCTAAATTTTGATTTGGAGGAAATTTTTTCTCATCCCACCCCCACCCCCACTCCCACCCCTACTCCCAAATCAAAACCACAGGCCTTAGGGGGCATGTACAATCAGTAAAGTGTGAAGTGCATGTTCCGTTTTCCACTACAAAAAGATACTTTTAACTTCTTTTACCCTTGACTATTTGATCACCCCAACTCCATCTTTTGTTAGTGTTCCAACTTTTGATCCACATAGCTCTTAACCCCCTGTCTTGCACTTTTAAATTGGAGAGAGAAAATAATTAAGTAAAAAGAGTGAGGGTATCTCGGAGTTTTTTAATATAAGAGAAAAGAAAAGAAAATAAAATGATAATAAAAAGATGTTTTTGAGTTATCAAAGGGTGAGTAAATAAGGAAGGAAAAAGGAATGATATAGAGTTTTATTTCCAAATTCCCTTGTTTGAGGTTTTTTGAGAAGAAAAAATAAGAGAAATTAAGAATGAGAAGTATTTGAGAAGAAAGTGGTAATTGTCTAATAATTTTTTTAAAAAAATATCATAAATATTTATTAGGATTCACTCATATTTCTGCGAGTCCGACTAATGATCACAATAACAGGGTAGTCGGGGATCTTGCTAGAGCAAGCGACTGCCCTCTCACCGGTGAGCAGGTAGGGGTAGCTCCCCTTGGAAGCCGCCAAGCAAAATGTGGAATTAGGCTTGAAAATTTAATAGTAGCCCGGTCTTGAGTTTTAATAATGTATTAGAACTTATGGGTTTGAGTCTAGGATATAGCAGATATAATCTTTATTTTGTGTGAATTATTGTAAAGTATGCGAAATATCTAATGAATACATCAGATAAATAGGACTAGTCAAATTGATAAACCTAAGTATGACGTGTGTTCTTATTTTTCTCATTCTTCATCTAAGTTTTGTATGATTATGCTATATTTCGATCTTAAATTTTATCAATACTAGTGTAGACATCTATCGAATTTGGATTTGCATAGTAAAATAGTAATGAACAATTACTTTACTTTTACTACTCACAAGCACGTGAAAATGAAAAAACAAGAGTTTCTCTCTATTTTCTTCCTTCCCTTCTCACTTTCTTTTCTTCCCTTTTTCTCTTTTCTTTTCTTTTCAAACTCACGGAGTTAATTTTCACTTGGGCTCCCACTTGTAAGGTGTACTTGTTGTCTCACATAGCTAAAGGCGCATATGGTGGTAACTAATTTTCAAAGTAGATGACTTCTTTTATATATCTAGATATGGAAAAGTGAGGGGGTTATGATGAATTTATGATTTTATGCTTATATAATAAAAAATTATAATTACGTAGTACTTGTATAATAAATATATAAAATGCAATTCTTTTCAAACGAATGCAGCTTCTTTTTATAAACTTCTTAAAAATATTCCTTATTTTAAATTGTTTGAAATCAAAATCTATATAGAATGTTGCTTATATCATTCTCGTAGCATCACTAAGGAGGTGTTTAATAAAACTAAATAAAATAGTTCTGAATGTTTAAGTAATCTGAATAAAGTAGAATTTTGAATACTGAATGAAAAAAATTATTTGATAATTGACATGTCTGAAATATTTGAATAACATATTTTTATTATTTTACCCCTCTGAAAAAATTTAAAATTGTTGTAAATTTATTTAATATTATTTAATATCCTTGTTAATATTATAAAATAAACTAAATATAAAATACTTCATTCAGCTCATTCTGCCAAAAAAAATTACACTTGCCATTCAGCCCAAAAATTTGTCCGATTTAGCCATTCATACGATTTTTATTCAAAACAAACGTATTAAATGACTGACCGATTCAATTATTCATGATTCAACTATTCAACTCTAAACAAACACCACTTAAATTTAAGTTTCACAATAGGACGAATATGGTCTATGAAGCCCTTTCTCAAACCAGCCCCGCTAATATTTAACTCTCCCCCGACCCCAACTTCGAAAATACTATTTCATACTCGCCCCGTCCCGATTACCCGATTGAAATTAAATTTCTCTAATCTTTTTCTTATATTAAATGTTTCATACTGCAGTTTATAATTAACTGTCAATGCGTCAAAGGAAATTTCAATTCAATGATTAGATTAAAGAAGTCTAAACCTACCAGTCCTACCCTTTTAGAAAATTGGAGAAGGAAATTAAGAACAAAGAGGAAGAAATTATCCAATCAACACTAGAGCACTCGGTAATTTTTAACAGATGGATGAAATGCTTGTTACTCTTTTAATTGATTTTTCATATTTTCAAGAAAACAAATAATTTTATTAAAATAAATATATATTTAACAATGTTTTTATAATTATTTTATTTATATATAATACGACACTTAATATTCTGACTATAATAATTTTATTTTAGCAATAATAATAGCCTTCTATACATGATGAGTTTCAACTTTCTTAAAACACTCCCTTTCTCTCTTAATCAATCACAAGTCATATCATATTTTATAGATAATATATAACTTGTTTTGATATTGATAGAAATACACACCTTTAAAATGAAATCTACTTTAAGCTTTTTCTCGTAATGTATAAATACTTATCCTTTCAAGCATTATATTTTCTTTTTCTTAATATAAGAAAAAAGAAGAAAAAAAAAAGATTTAATTGGTCCAAAAATTTTAAACTCACTTTTTTCAAGTGAAAAAAGTAAAAGAAAGGAAAGCTAGTTTTTTCCTTCTCTTCTTTTCCTTTTTTTTTCTTTAATAAAAAAAACTTCCATACAACTTGCAAGTGATAATAAAAAGATGTTTTCGAGTTATAAAAGGGTGAGAAAATAAGGAAAAAGGGGGTTATTTAATGTTTTATTTCCAAATTCCCTTGTTTGAAGTTTTTTTAGAAGAAAAATGAGAGAAATTAAGAATGAGAAGTATTTGAGAAGAAATTGGTAATAGTTTATATAAAATTTTTAAAAATATCATAATTATTATTGTAGTCACATCTATCAAATTTAGGAATCCGGTTAGAGTGAATTTGGCACCAACTTCACCGTGGTAAATTTATATAGTTTTTCACTGCATTGGTTATAGATGCAATAAAATGTTATGGAAGTGGTTAACATTATTTTTGGGTAAGTCGGTCAATTGGTCAATAGAGTGCTGACACGCAGGCGAAGTTCTATGTGTGTCAGTATTCTATTGACTAACTTACTCAAAAATAAATTTCATACTAACCGGACCCAAATGTTATAAAACTTATCACTACAATATTTTTTATAACCAATACAAAAACAATCTATAAAACTTATTACGGTGATGTTGGTACCAACTCCACCCTAACTGGATCTCAAATTTAGATTTGCAGACTAAAATAGTAATGTACAATTTTAACTTTCACTTTCCTTCCAATACTCACAAGCACAAGAAAATAAAAAAGGCAATAGTTTCTCTCCATTTTCTTCCTTCCCCTAAATCCCATTTCGCTTTCTTTTCTTTACTTTCTTTTCTTTTCAAACTAAGTTAGTTTTGTTTCCACTTGGGCTCCCACTTGTTAGGTGTATTTGTTGAGCTTAACATAGCTAAAGCCGCATATGGTGGTAACTGATTTTCCAAGTAGATGACTTAGGTAATGATGATAGGGGATCTAAATTTTTTAATCTTAAATGGGTTTCAAAGGACATAATACTAAATATTTTAATGATTTGTTATAATATAGTCGTATCAATATTATGGTAATATATCATTTGATACACTTTTTAAAACTTGAAACACCTGGTATCATCCTATTTTATATATATTAGTATTTGTGATCCACATAGTACGTGTGCAATTAAAAATACATAAATTTTGTAAAATATAGATGAAAAAATACGAGAGAAATATTAGGGATGAAAAAGTGAGAGAGAGAGAGAAAAAAAAATGAGTTTAAATATGAAACAATTTCAAATGAATAATTATTTTTATATCCAGTGCCGACTCATATGTTAAGTCATTCAAGCAATGACTTGAGACCCCTAAGACACGAGCGCCAAGGCTATAAGCCGGTTGCGAATTATAATTGCCCGATGAAAGTCCAAATTTTCGAATAAAAATGCAACTCTTTGTAAATTAATGTAACTTATTTTTATACACTCTCCAATACTCTTCATTTTAAACCGGCTGAAATAAGTATTCATACATAATGATCATCATAACATCACTAAATTTTCCCATAATGTAGTTTTTAACGGTCAGCGTCAAAAGGAAATTTCACTTCAATGATGATCAAAGAAGTAAACCATGGTTTTAAAAATCAGATCGAATTGTCGGTTCGATCGATAAAAATTGGAATCAGTTGGCAGTCCGATTCGATTTGAACAAAAAAATTAATTTTGGTAAAAAATACAGTTGGCCCACTGGTCGGACCGATGATTCAACCGGTAAAACCGGTTATTGATCTAGTGACCCGCTTTTTTTGTACAAATTTTTTTTAATATTAAAATTAACTACTTTTAGTAATATTGTAACTTAACTTTATTATGTTTTAGTTCATAACAAATAAGATTTTTTAAATTTTATTAATTATTAATAATATATATTCTTATATATTAATGATGTCACTGGGTCAATAACGGTTTGACCACTGATTGGATCAGTGACCCATTTACCCGATTCTTTTTTTGGTTCGATGATCGGTCCGAGTCTGAAAACCTTGGTATAAACCTACCGGTCCTACCATTTAGAAAATTGTAGGAATTTAAGAACAAAGAGAGAAATTATCCGATCAACACTAGTGGAGTTTGTAAATTTTAATCAATTGTTGATATTTTATATATTTAACAACATTTTTACAATTAGAGAAAATAGAGAATGTGTCTTAAACACACACAAATTTATGTGTGTCATGCACTTAATATGACCTAATTTTGATTGATAAAATAATAAAATGTCAAAATAACCATTATTGAAAATGATGAAATACCAAAAATGTCATTAATAAAATCTCTTAAAATAATAGGATGCACACAAGTTTATGTGTGTTCAAGACATATATTCATTTTTCACTTATAATTATTTTATTTATATATAATATTATAAACAACATTTATTATTACAACATAAATTTAGGAAACTGATAAATGTACAACAGAAAATAGATTCTTTTTTATAGATAATAGGACTTGTTTTGATGAGAGCAGATCCTCTGTCCCCAAATTTCCTGTCCCCCTTGTGTCCCCCCACTTAAATTATGACACATGTCATTTTATTTTATTTTAGAATTAATTAGTGTTAAGTAAGAGACTATGTGTCAAAATGTAAGTGGAGGGACACAATGGGACAGAGAATTTGAGGACAGAGGATCTGCTCTCTGTTTTGATATCCATAGAAATATACACCTTTAAAATGGAATCTACTTTAAGTTTTCCATCAATTTATAAGTACTTATCCTTTCAAAAAAAGTATAAATTTTTCTTAATCTTTTTAATTTGTTTTTCTAGGAAAATTTTAAACACAGCTAAGTCGTGCTTATGATAATGATAATGACGATTATTATGACAAGTGGGGTTCTTTGATTCGCTTTCATTTGCCCACTTGTTGTACAAACACATAAATTAATAAACAAAACAAGAAAAACAAGGCAAATAAAATTTTGAAGGAATTGAAAGAGAATAGGCATGATTTGAGAGGAAGGAAAGAACTAAAAAGAGGGAATAAGGAACGCCACACATGTGTTTATCATTACCTTTAATTAATAGGGACTGCTCATAATAAAAATATTATGTAGCACTATTTTTTTTATTTTAAAATATAAAATCATTGTTAATTTTTTGAAATTAATTTAAGATATTTTTAAATTTAAAATTGACATAATAATATGTATTATAAACTATCTAATAGGTATTACTTATTGTTACGTAGTCTTCAATGAACAATAAATTTAAAAATTTCTAAAATTGACTTTTATAAGTAATTAATAATTTTATAATTTAAAACGGAGATAATATTATTTTATGAATTGTTTTTGTGCATATATAATTTGTGCGCAAAATACAGCAGTGCTAGCAAAATATTGGTCCCAAATAGAAAATAAATCCAGCTACCATGCATGAGACAACACCTCGCTAAGAAATCTGAAAGTTTCTGGCAAGTTGCGAAAGTAGTCTTTATGTAGGATATTTAACGCGTTAGCTATAACACTGCACGAGTGTTAGCTACAACACTGCACGAATCAATACGCACAGCGTCTAGTATCCATCATTTACGAAGTGCGGTGTTAGCTACAACACTGCACGAATCAATACGCACATCGTCTAGTATCCATCATTTACGACTTTATGGTTAGGACTACTGGAATATATAATCACATTCGATCACCTAACTTTTGTCTCTCACTGTCGATGTCAGCCTAGTAGAGTGTTTTCATCGTTCCACCGAAAATTCCCTCTACCCTACTGTACTCCAGCTTGGTAATTTCTACCGCCTGTTCAAGGGCTTATAAGCCCTGAGATGAGATTTGACGGCGGACTAAAATAAACGCCGAAACCAATACTTTCATTAATTCATATATGAAAAATATCACATGCTGAGTTTTTATTTTGTAAAGCACAACAATGAATTGGTGCACAGTTTTTTGCCTCCAATTAAACAAAAACGGACCGTTTGGAAACAGATGTTATAAATTTTCACTACAACAAATACACTCTTTAATGGTAGGAAAAATTCCAGTACTGCAAGGCAAAGAAGCTTTTGTTAGAGATGCAAGAAAGATGTAAAAATCCAGTTTGCTCTGTTTATAGATGAAAGCTAGCCGACTCAAATTCAGGTAATTGCAATGGTTCCTGCAGATCTTTGTTGATGGGGAATAGCTGATTTTGTGCAGCTTGCGCCAATAATTGATCTACAAGCACCAGAGCTACCATGCTTTCCACCATAGGAACAGCTGCGTTAACCACACCAAAAATAAATATTAACAAAAGGAGTAAATTTTTAACTACTTGTATATTTTATATACAAAAAATGTATATGCATACACCAAGAAAATAAGAATAAAGGTAGATGCCAATTACACTATCCTAGACTGGTAGTAATTCTAGGGCTAATAGTGAACGAAAACAGAACGGATTACAGCCACCGACATTTATTTCGCATAAAAAAGTATAGTAGTAACTAGAAGTCCCCGACTATAATCTAAAGGTTACTGATTAACTATTGTTATTGCAAGTACTTGGTGACAGATTAGGAAAAAGATATCATTTGATACGAACCTCGTGGCACAACACAAGGATCATGGCGACCACGGGCAATAAACTCCGTCTCTTGTTTATCTCTGGTCACTGTATTCTGTTTCCTCTGCATGATCATCATTATGAAAATATAAAAATGGCATTTAATTAGGAAAGAAAAAAATATCCGAATCTGTTCAAAATATTATAAATTAATATAGATGACAGAAATTGTTTAATGTAGTGATATACTCGGGGCGAAAAGGCATCCTCGAGGTTTCACAACTAGTGTCCATGATTTTACTACTCTAATAGACCAATACAACCAGGCAATGTAAAAGCCATAATACAAGACTATCACATTGGGGAATTGTAGAAATTAGGAATGTTACAATAAATCCTGTGTCTATGCATGAGGTCACATATTTATAAATGAAACTATTGTTTTGTCACCAGTCATCATTTCTGAAAATTTAGTAGAACCTCTAGGTAAAACGAGATTATTTCTAGATTAAGACCAACATTTATTACAATCCATTTGACTAATGATTTATTTTTGTATAAGGACGTGTGTTTGACGGGAGGGATGTTCAAGAGAGAGAGAGAGAGAGAGAGAGAGAGAGTAAACTTACTCCAATCGTAGACGTTGGCTTGAAGGCTATTCTCATATTTATGATTTCTCCATTGGATATGCCGCCCTGCACATCATAAAATTATGAGGAACCACAAACATTACAAAAGGGAAAAACTTAATCAGCCACATAAATCTCCAAAAAGTTAAAACAAAAACAAAATACCTGTATCCCGCCAGATCGGTTTGTTCTTGTCCTGATTCGACCATCGTCATTAAAGAATTCGTCATTGTGCTCACTCCCAGTCAAGAATGTACCTAGGAGAATTTTCACTTGGAAGGTTAAAATACACAATATCCAACTTAAAATTTAGTCCTACTCGTCATCACAACAAATAAATATATAATCAATAAAATACAGTCACCCACACAATTATATGATTTTGCATCATTAATTTCTGGAGACCAACTGGATTATGTAATATTATGGAACATACAAACCACACATACAGTAGTACCTGCAAACCCACTTCCAAACTCGAAACCCTTTGTTGCAGGCAATGACATAGCAGCTTTAGCCAACTCGGCTTCAAGTTTGTCAAATACCGGTGAACCAAGACCCTGAGATTCAATAACAACTATTCAGGCATATATTGTAGATTGTTAATATGGATTATGTAAAATGTACATGTCAATTGTCAAGCAAATCCACAGTTTTCATTAAGAGCTCGTCCGCGTGCTTGTGCGCTCGCTCGTGCACACACACACATAGACAGATAGATAGAACACACATACAGACAGACAAATAGATACACACACACAGAGACAGAAGAGAGCTTACACGAGGAACGTTTCTCACAATGCATGTGACAACACCACCAACAGAATCACCCCTCACCCTAACGGCATCGATGGCAGCAATCATCTTCTCTGCATACTCGGGATTCGGGCACCTTACGATGTTACTCTCAATCTGATAATGTTTCATACAGAATATTATTGGTACCGGCAAAGAATAAAGATTAAAGAACAGATATTTTCTTTGGATGGGAGGATGCCCTCACCCAACCTAGATCATCTAATTAATTCCTTGCTAATACTCAAAGTGATGCAAGACGTATGTTAAAGGCTACATACATATATCATGGATTGATTATCAAGTTTTTAGGCTATTTAGCTATTCGGGGTTTTGTTATACATTTAGATTGGTAGAAACCAGTTTAAATTGGTATACAAGTATTTTTATTATTTCCAAGTTAAGGTCCAAAACTCCAAATACTAGTAGGAACGGTTTTACTTGGTAGTCCTATACAAAAAAAAAGTAGTAACCCCTATAATTTAAAGAATAATGCTACGGTGCCCAGGAGTTCATGCCCGGAACACCCGGAACACTCGCAGCAATGAACCCCACTACCATGCAGTGGGTTCCATAGTTGTGAGTGCTCCGAATGTTCCGGGTATGAAACCGTCGTGGACTAGTTATAACGTAATTTAAATAGTGTTAAGTTTAAGTACAAAGTTTTGTGTTTTTGGTCGTTTGCCACTGCCTGCAGGCATTGTGGATGCCTTGTGAGTATGAAACATTTTCGTTCTTAACTCTTTTTCTGGGGATCTTGTTCTTGTCGTTGATGAATAAGCTACATTACCAGTCCTACACACAATGTTCTTTGAACTTTCTCTCAATCTAAGGCGGAAAGGGAACAAATGGGTAATTAGGCTAAATGGATTGAATTTTCACCATTATGATTTTATTTTCGCTATTATTCTTCTTATAACATAGACGTCCATCTAATTTGCTAGTCCTCTAACAAGATTTCCCAATTTCATCAAAAACAAATGGTTTCTACTTCAATAGAAAATTCCAATATATTCAACGTTATGGCAAATCCCTACCTAGTGATTCAGCACAGTAGGAGTAAAAAGTGTGCAAATTTACAGAATCAATAGCAGAATAATTAAGATAGGAAGTTGGGAACTCAAAATTAAGTTTTTAGGTCAAAGACCAAAGAAAACCCTAAATCTGATTATACTATAAAGTGCAAGTAAAAGCTACTGCTAGGGGTGCTCAAAATTTTCGATTTTTTACCGAACCGGTTGATACCGGTACCGATTTTTTTCGGGTACCGATTTTTCGATATTTTAATACTTTTCGGTACCCGTAGCGGTAATGACTTTTTTGAATTCGGTAAAAACCGAAATACCGAAATACCGAAATTTAATAATTTAATAATTAATGTTTTGTAATTTAATATATTAAATAATTTTTTTTATATATTAATAATTTCTATATAATAGTAGTTTTTTTAATTTTTTTATATATATTAATAATGTTTTGTAGTTTTATTTTATATATTAATTATTATTAATAGTTAATGATTTCTTAGTTTTAAAAAAAATTATTAATATATATAAAAAAATTTATTTAATTATTATTAACAATTATATATATTACCATGCGGTATAACTGAAAACCGAACCGAAAAAACCGGTACCGATGTTGTACCGAACCGGTAATTCAGTACCGGTTTCGGTTCTTGCTTTTCCGGTAATTTCGGATCGGTACCGATTCGTTATTTTCGGTACCGGTTTACATATTGTTTAACCATAGAACTGTAGCACTTCAGAAGACATTCTCTTCATCCCACATTATCTGTAACTTTCTTTTTGGAGTGGCACGGATTTTATGACATGCAAAAACATATTTAAATTTTATATTTTCTATATAGTTATATATTTTAATATATTCAAAAGTTATACTTTCAAATATATTACTCTCTTCGTCTCAGGATAAAAATCATGTTGGACTTTTCACGCATATTAAGAAGAGGAATGAAACGATAAAATTGCTCATAATAATGTTATTAATTATTTTCAATGTAGGTGAGAGAGTGACTTTCTAACTTTTCAATTCAAAATATTTTCTACATATAACTAATTATACTTATTAAATATGGAGAGAGAATTAGAATAAGAAAAGTATGAAATATTTAATGCTACGGGTATAATAGAAAAAAATGTGTAAAAGTTTGGTTATTAAAGGAAAGTGGACATTTAACAAGGGACTACCCAAAATAGTAATAAGAACTTTTATCATGGGACGGAGGGAGTATAAATATTTTATAGATATAATATTTAAATATATTTGTAACGTCTTAAAATCAGTGACACACACCAAAATGTTACAAATGGAATGGAGGTAGCATATCTTATTTAGTACTAACCCTACCCTATAATCTATACTTTATATATAAAAATCCGACCAACAACTATCTCATGACCATCTGAGTTAACTCATTCTAATCGACAACTAATTAATAAGTTAACTCAGGTAGTCATTAGTTAACTTGGACGGTCATTATTACATTTAATACAGTAACTAATAATTGCAATTAAATTTCGTTGAATCATGAAGGAAGAATATGAAAAGTTTAAGTTTTTTCTTGAAATACTAAAAGTTATATGTAATTTCAAAGTTCCTTCCTGACAATTAATTTGTAATTTTCAATCACCAAGTAATAAAAGCAATTAAATTTCCTTTAATTGTGTTAGAATATGAAGTGTTCATTGCTCTTGCTTATCTATTTCTGTTTAATGTATTATACAATTGTAAATACGATATTATATATGTATTATGTTAATAAAAAATGATAAATGTATATCAATAAAAAATTATTAAATATCTATGAAAAAGGTTATATAAACTAGGCATGGGCTATCAAACTTGTGTCATTAAAATCACATGATACTAACGTGACTTTTAGAGACCCAATACTCTCCCTCCTAGAAATAAGACTACTGTTTCTTCTGTTTAACTTTTTTTTCGAATATTAAGGCATACACTGGAAACACTTGGAGCTAATTTTTGGATAATTATTTTTCTTATATAATATTTCAAAGAGTAAATTTATGACTATGAAAGTTTTTACAGAAAAATTATGTCCAAGTGTATCAAATGCAAAATTCAAAAAAAAATACAATAGAAGTTGGACACTCATTCCCAGATTGAGATAATATTAAAAAAATACCCTGCAATGGCTAGCCCTAGTAGAATCTGCTGGGTCATAGATGCTCCCGTATTGCAACTCACAAGGTAAAGGGAATATCTACTCCAAGGAAGCGATGCTTTGGCTATGAGCTCACATAGCCTACTAACCAACTTAATGCAATATATGTTTCTATATCCGAACTTGCATATTTCTTAAGAAAGTTAAGAATCTAGAGGTTATTCTTATAACCATAATGCTTTAAAAAAGAAAAGAAGAACTTATATACTTACTAGGGAGAGGCATAGGATATATTCTTATATGCTAGTGGTATGAACTATGGAGACAATTGGATGATGCACTTCTAACTTTACAGAGATTTTCCTTTAAATGATTCATTGTAAACCTTACTGTCACATGAACTCCTTTTTTTCCTTTCTTTTTTCTTATTGTTTCTTTATTTGTTGGCATGTGTGGGTAATTCAAAGGGTTTTTATCAAAACGTGTCAGCTTTGTAACTGTCTTTCTACACAGACTTGATATTATTTGAGAAGACCACCTCCAAAATGAGATGCAGCTTAACTATCTCTGTAAACGGGTACCAAGAAATCATATGGCATGAAGGAAGTCCAATTTCCACCCTTCACAAAACTCATTCTACTGTACTCAAACATCTTCTAGTGAAACCATATTAGTGAAAAAAATAAATGACAAAGAAACACACCTGATCCAGTGTCAGAGTCTCATGATCAACCAAATCCTCTGGAAGTACAACCTTGTGGGCTTGAGAGACGTAAGCAAGAACCTGAGATATTACAAAATTTATAGCAGAGGCGTTAATCGCAAATAAGCTCAGGAACATATGTGAACAAAGTGAACAATATTCTGTACCCACAGTTCATTATGATAAGTAGGATTTAGAAATATAATAAGCAAGCACCCATAATTCTCTGTTATAACAGCTATTGTAGGCACGCGTGACGTGTCACAACTAGTTAGTTAAGTTGTGAATTGTGATAGGTATTTGGCCTATGCTATAGTAGTTACTTGTTGTCAAGTTGCCTAAGGACCTTTGTGTCTTTTCCATGAGATGGTGAATTCTTTAAATAGGGGAGATAACAGTAAAAGTGAGTAGTGGAATCCCCTAATCTCCTTCTGTAAGTTCACCTCTAATGCACTGAAATCTAATTTCACAATCTAGAGTGTGACAGCCTGCCTTGTTTAAGAGGCTCCTGACAAATAAACATAAAAATAAAATGGACTTCCATAACCATATGAAGAAACAAGTCAAGTATGTTCATATGTAAATGAAATAAAGAATCTATACTTGCATCATATGTCTATAAAAGTGTGTCCAAACAACCTTTAAATAACCTTTAAGGTTAAAAAAATCAACCATCATCTCAAAAGTCATCAAGTCAAACCCACCTCGGTTCCTGAAAATAGCTTGAGAATTTTCTTAGCAACAGCTCCAGCTGCAACTCTCCCTATGGTTTCTCTAGCTGATGATCTTCCACCACCCTAGATTAGATTATCAACGAGATGTAATCCATGAAGTTTAAGTGAGAGTGATCTATTTTAACAAATTCTCAGTCAATCACAGTTAAAAGACTCTGGAAGAAGTTACCTGTACTGATCTCACACCATACTTGAAGTCATATGCTGCATCAGCATGAGAAGGCCTATAAGCCAATGACATTTCGGTATAATCCTGGAAAGTCAAAAAAACACAACTGTGAACCTTACAAGTGCCATAGTCATTTATGTGCGAGTCCGAGTAACACAGCCCATAGATATAACAAAGATGATAGCTACAGAATTTTCTCTATAACACTTGAAGTTTGTCATTTGGATGCAAATGTCAGTTAGTGCATCAGTTAAGCTTTCCTGCACATCAAAATGATGATGATCCAGATTCTTTATACGTATTTTGTCATTTGGGTGAAAATGCAGGTAATGCCATTAAGTGGCAAATGTGTCTCTGCATCCACAAAATCTTCACGCACATAAATGATTATGATGATTAATTAATATCAATTATCATCCCAGATTCATTTTAATAATTTTATCATTTGTATGCAAATGCAGGTCGGGTATGGCTGCCAAATACATAAAAATCAAGTTTACAAATTTGAATGCACTCAAGCTGAATTCCATTCCCGAAAGTGATTATCCAAACAAAATGTCTCATTCTTCTGCAATCTGTATCCTAAGCATGATATTCAAACAATAAACAAGCAGACGCCAAATGATGTGACAGTACCAACTGATGCAGAAAACGATGTATACAGAGTTCAATAAGGCAATATTTTAACGATCACAAAGACGTTGCTTTGTTCTCATTTTTAGATTCCACACTACTTTTTCAAACCCAACATCAAGTAAGATAGCATAATTAGGTACACACCTGTCCTCTTTGATCTGTATTTGGCACCTTTACCATGATTGGAGTGCCAGTAGTCAATCCTGCAGTTTGTGCACCGACAATCAGGCCATTTCGAGAAGATAAGAAGCATCATATTTCATTTGAATAATATTCTTTCAACGCATATAAGAACGAGGAGAAATGCCAATAAAGATATTACCTTCAGAAACACCAGAATATATACGGCATGTGTCGGTCTCTTTTCTAGGGGTAGTAATTCGGCTCTGACCAGGTCTCCTGGAAGGAAGAACTTAGTTTGTAAACGAAAAGAGCCTTTTGCAACAGAAAAGATCAGCACAAGAACTCTCACATAATTCCTTCCTTTATTAGAAGGTAAAAGACTAGGGAGAAGTGGGGATGGGGGAGTGGCAGGGAAGGATAAAAGAATTGTCACTTATTCAAACATTTTTTCTCAGTTTATTTGTTTCAAAAGGTAAACAAAAATCAGAGGATCAGACCACTACAGCAAGGACGGATTTTTTCGTTTTATATTTATTTATTTATAAGTAGCACAGAAAGACTTCCATGTCAAGAACTTGATTGTCTATACTAGCATTAAATTGAATCGTAGATGGACCAGAAGTATTAAGTACAGAATACCTTCTGTCAAGATCTACTTGCATATCAGCTTCAGAGAGAGGCAACCGAGCGGGACATCCATCAATCACACAACCAACACCTCCTCCATGTGATTCACCAAATGTTGTAACGCGAAAATTTGTTCCATATGTACTGCCAACCGCCTGAATCTCTGTAAATATGAAAGACATTAAATATGAATTTAATTAGACAGTAATTTTAGTTTGGAAAGTGGTACAACAGCATAAAAATCTTTCTTCTCAAAAGGGAAGCTTTTATTCATGTTTGTTGTTTGTTAGTATTTGGTTATTTGTTAGGGATGGGTTGGGGTGGATAGTAATCAACTAGCTTGGGGTTATTGCATAATCCAATAAAAGTGATAGTAACAAAGAAAAATAAGTTGCTCCTAAATTGCAACTGTTGTGGCAAACAAGTTCTGGAAGGTACCATTTCAATAAAATGCCACTTTGCTCACATGCAAAAATAAATGTGTTCGACCTATTTCTAACATTGTATTCTATGATACAAAAAATTGTAACCCTATATATATGATATATCACACAGATGAAGATATTGATATGCAATATTAATCCTGACTATATAATTGTGGATCTAACATTTTTTTCTATGCATTTTTCTGTTTAATTGTTTCAAGTTTGTCCCAAGCAAAAGTTGATTGTTGTAGGCAAACTAAGTTAGTACGAACTCAGAAAAATAAAGCTTCACTGCATAAAAAATACCCTTTTAAATTTGTTAATTTCCCCTATAAAGCATTGGATACTTTGTGTTATGGGGTAAGGTATAACTGTGACATGTCAAGTTGAATAACTACGCACCAAGTAGGCATGTCAAGCTCATACATAACTAATATAAATTTCTTTTGACGTATTCCTTATGTTGTGTGGTTGCTTTAAATAGAATAAAGTGCCATTTGAATATTCCATGATACACATAACATCATAGAAAAGTAATAAAGTATACACCATAATTAAAAGTGAATCAATTGCAAAGTGGCTCGTCGAATGTAGCATGCTATATTTTCTTTCTTTGGAGTTTAATGGGTTATGCCAAGCTAAGTTGGCACACTTTTGTTTTGTTGGAGAGAAACGGAGATTCTTTTGAATAAAGTGGTGGGCTTTTACTTCTTTTTGTTTGATGTTGTCTTAAAATTAAATACACATGCAGAAAATCCAAAAAGAGGTATGCTTAAAAACTGATGTTCATAATGCTAGGCAGAGTATATCAAAGCAAGATATAGATGGCATGTTGAAATTCTTGAAATAAAGTTATCTTCAATTCCCAAAGTTAGCTTGCGGTGGGGGGAGGGGGTGCTCTATGATGAGTAATCTTTGACAACCAAGGGCAGAATTCTAAATACATTTCAATTAACTAGTGTTTGCTCTGATAACTTATTTATAGCTGCAATAATCAACCCTACATAAGCTTTTCAAAATACATAAAAAAGTGCAAATCACAAAGAAAATTGATATTTTTACAAATAAAAGTCTTAGCCCTACAAGACCCTCGCTCAGATGAGGGTGGACACCACTTACTATTCATGTGAGAAAAATATTGTGAAAGTAACATTTTTACTTGTGGAAATATCAATTCCCTTTACAAAATGTATAATGTGCTTCAAATCTTCTTTGAGGAGACCGTACACAAAAACAATAACCACAAACAAAGGAAGGAAGAAGGAAACATTAACAAAAAACTCAATTCAGTTGGCTGATCACACAAGGGTGAATGATAGGAAATAAATCCTCTAATATTCCACCCAAGTCCCAATCCAATTGACGTATCACAAGTTATACCTCTCATATATTTAACAGCACTAAAATTTCACTTATTAACCATATGTCAGCTTCAAATACGTAAGAGTACTGTATTTCCTATAGATAGAACAACAAATGTACGTGAACGAATGACTTAGCAACAAACATTCACACAAACTCAATAATTGTTATGAAAGAGCCACCAAATCTATAAATAACATGACCTTTAACAATACATTGATACTAGTAAGTAGTAACAGCATAAATTCAATACAAGTCATTTAATTAATGCATTCATAAACTAGTTACTAATGTAACAAATTATTGAAACAACAAAACTTCAATTTATACTTTTTCACAGAATCATAACAAAAGAAAACACTCTCGCAACAGAGACCAATTCAGTTAATTGAATCAATTCTATAACAAACCAATGAAAGACAACAAAGACCCATAAAAATCTTTAACCCTGGTCAACAATTTCAAAGCATCCATACCCATAAAGCAAAAGCTTTAAACTAATTAATTGGAGAAAATACTAGATTAAATTAAAAAGTTCCTTTCTTTTTATTTTCTCTCATCTTTAATTGTAATTTCTCTGGGAATCAAACAGAGCTATAGCAATAAAATTAAAAATAACAAAAGAAGACAAAGGGGGAAATAAGAACTGACCCAGCTTTTTGTATTGCGATTGGCGAGTGGAGAATTGGAGTGTAGGAGAGAGGAGATTCCGGACATCCGATGGTAAAAGAGATCCTAATCGAGAGGGTCCATCGGAGTTTGGAGCTCCGAGAAACGACTTGGCTGAGAGAGAGGAAGCCATTAATGGTAATCAAAATTCTGCAAATGAGAGAAGATATGGCTGCTGAATTTATAAGAAGAAAGACTTTTTATAAATGAAAAGAAGGAGAAGGGGGTTGGTGGTAAAAGGGGTTGGTGGCGTTTGGTGAATGTATTAGTACTACGGTATTATGTAGAGCCGACTCACCTAAAAAATAGCCCGTTGTGGTTAAAACTTGTTACTGTACTCCCCTTGCACTCTGTTTCTATTTTTCTAAGTTTAAAAATGGGGGAAAAATTAGGGAACCAAAAACTTAAATTTTTTGTTATTGAGTTTTTATAAAATAAATATATTTTTAATATTTATTAGAAATATAGAAATAATGACATATAATATTTAATTTAACTGAATGTAAATAATACTCCCTCCGTCCCAAATTAATTGCTCAGTTTTGACTTTTTTAAGTCAAATTGACTATTTTTAGAATTAATAATTAAGCATATATAAATATATTTCTAAAATTATAAAAATTGGGATTAGTAACAAATTGTATATACTTTCTTTTGGTTATAATCACTTCACCTATATTTTAGCAAAAATAGTAAAAATATTAGTTTTAAAAATGGTCAATTTGACTTTAAAAAGTCAAAACTGAGCAGTTAATTTGGGACGGAGGGAGTAACATATTAAAAACTTTTAATAATATTTGTTTTTGAGGATGTTTGCCAAAACTAGGTTTTAAAGTTTAAATCCAAAATCATATTTCTGTTTAAAGGAAAATGGAATGAATTTCATGGAATTCCTTTCCTTAAAATGGCATGATTTTATTACTTTGTTATTATCTTTTTATATTTTAGATTGTTAATAATTGATCCGGGTCGGACCCGTGGATCATGGACATTCACTTAAGTATTAATATTGGATAACCCACTTGGGATTGAATGAGTCACATATCACTTGAAAATATTTTAAATAATACTTGTAAGATCCCAACTTATTAATTAATAAAATCAAATTTTCTCTAAATATTATTGTGAATAATAAGGTGTTAATTTGATATAATACTTTGGTTATGGGTGAAATGCGCAAATTTTACAAAATAAGCAAGTGGTTATAAAATATTCATTTTGTCGGGGAATATTCGTTTGGTCATGGAATATTCTTGCTGTCGGAGAATATTCGTACGACGGCGCAGCCTTGTGTGGGCCCATAACGAAAAGCGATTGGATGAAGAAAACGACAAGTATAAGTTGTTTATAAATAACGGCGTAGTTGTTACCGTTAATACTGTTGGAATACCCGGTGGTTAAAATACAGTAGCACACGGTATTGCACCAATTATTGATTCTTACGAAGGAAGACAATACTCGATAATTGTTACAGTAGTTACTGTTCAATATTTTATTTTATTGATTCAATAATTACTGCATTGATATTTTATATTATTGTTGTTTCAATAATTGTCACTGAACAGTATTTTCCATTATCAGATCAATAATTTATATTATTTGAATAATATTATTAGATAACATTATTGGCAATGTCTAGAAAGTTCTGTCTAAGGAGAGGTTTGGTCATCTAATTGCGCGCCAGTAAGGAGAAATCCTTATTGGAAAGCCCCCTCTTTCCTAGGAACGGCTTGGTTGTCATAAATGTGATTCTGTAATATTAATTATGAATAATTAATTATTGATTCATATGATAAGGAAATATTTATTTTATGTGAATATAAATGTTGGATATATTTTGTGGTTAAAAATGAAGAAGTTAATGTTGAGGTGTTTTATCAGTATTTTTGTCGGAATGGAGGTATTAAAAATCAATCAGGGTTTTTGAGATATATTGCGGGGGTTATAATTTTTAATCCGACCGTTGGATCGTTGTGATTTTTGGATATGTTATACATATATAAGTTGAGTATATGTCCATAAATTTAGAACCGTTAAAAATGAACGTATGATTTGTTATTAATTTTAAGAGATGACTGGTTCAGAAATTGTTGAAGTTTCGAAATTTATCATTTTGTTAGAAAATTCTAGAATTGGTGGGCCCCACTTTTGGTTGGTGAGAAATGTGCTGAAATTTTTATTCAAATGTGGTGGGTGAGAATAGTAGCAGATAAAGCCATCAGGTTGCAGGTCAAGTCTGCTTCGGCGTGCTAACATTTTCCTATAAATAGAGGGCTAAGTTAGAATTGAAAATCACACCAGAATTCATAAGTTTTCTCTCTTTCTCTCTCTATATTATTGAGCGTATTTTGTGAGTATTTTGATACTTTGAGAGTTACTATTCAGCACAAGTTTCATTCAGTCTCATATACGATATTCTGATCAGAAGTGCTGTTCGTTTGAGGTAAGAGATATTTATTTTCTTCTTAAATGATATTATTTTCTTCAATATCATTATGCTGAAATATTGATATAAACTTTTTATCAAATTTGAAACTTTTTGTGTCGGGGTTATTATTCACGTATACGGCACTATTCACGTATACGGTATTATTCACGAATACGACACTATTCACCGAAAAATAAAAAATTTTATTTTTGTCCAAGATGTCTATTATGGTTACTATATTTGGTTGTATCCATGTTTTGATCTTTATTTTTGAATTCTCCTTCACAATTGGTTATTATGGAGTATTATTGTACTTGGATAAAATATAATACGAATCCCTAATATTTGTCATTATGTCTCATTGGATTTGTTTTCTTTAAGATAATTTTTGTGATAACCCGAGATTTCGAATAATCAAAAATTTGCGAATAAATTTTTTTTTTAATTAATATTAATATTAATTATCAATTTTGTGACAAGTATCTGTGATACGTGTGAAACCCCAGATTTTATGAATAAATATTTAATTTTTCTCGAAATAATTTTTTTTATATTATGGTGTGGATTTGATATAATAGTTATGGGTAGTATTTATAAATTTTGTAAAGTTTCCAAGTTATCATATAATATTCGATTGGTCGGGGAATATTCGTTTTAACAGGGAATATTCGTACAACGACACAATCATTGGTGGACCCCACAACAGAATTATTGTCGGATTGAGAAAACGACAAAAATATTTTATTAAAAATAACGGCAGAAGTTTTACCATTGTTACTGTTGAACTATTCGGTAGTAAAAGTACAGTAATACGTGTGGTTGCATAGTAGCACACGGTATTGATTATTAATGCTTATGTGGGAAGTCACTCAGTTTGATTCAATTATTGTCAGTTAATAATATGAATTATTTAGCGATAATGACGTTTTGTTTTATTCGTATTATTAACGTAATAAAACAGAAACATCTTTTTATATAAAACAGAATACTTTATTAAAGTTATTCTATAAATAGAATATATTATATTTTATTTAAAAAATTTTTCTTTAAATATGGACCGTCAGATTAAAGTAATCAATCTGGACCGTTCATGGATTAGTTACTATGCATTCTATTTTTCTATAAATAGCAGCTCATTCCTTCATTATTTCTTACGAATTCACTGAACTCTAGAGAGAGAAACTATAGAGAGAAACTATAGAGAGAGAGAAGAAGAGTATTCTGCTACTTAACTACTTCCTTATTTCAGCTCTTCTTTAAAACGGTAAGGGGTGTTATTCTTTCTTATTCATGAAGAGAACTGTTGTTATTCCATTTCTTATTATTCTGTTGGAATAACCTGTATATGCGGTCTACCCTATACTTGGTGACATTCTTTTATTATTCTGTTGGAACATCCTGTCTGTGTGTTTTACACCGGACCTGGTTCCGTTTTTATTATTATTCTGTTGGAGCATCCTGCCTGTGTGTTTTACACCGAACCTGGTTCCGTCTTTATTATTATTCTGTTGGAACATCCTGTCCGTGTGTTTTACACAAACACAGGACCTGGTTCCGTCTTTATTATTATTCTGTTGGAACATCCTGTCTGTGTGTTTTACACCGGACCTGGTTCCGTCTTTATTATTATTCTGTCGGAATATCCTGTCTGTGCGTTTACGCCGGACCTGGTTCCATTATTTATTATTCTATTGGAATAACCTGTCTGTGCGGTCTATCGCATGCATGGTGATTTCTTTTGTTATTCCATTCTTTATTATACTCAGTTGGTTAAGTTTTGACTTCTATACTCCATGAAATTTGTGGAATATCCTTGATAATTGCGTTTCATCCAGTATCTTTTCATGAAAATATTCTTCTAAGCATTCTTGAATTTTACTCCACAAAGCAGTATCATGTTGACAATTTGGACGTTGTTAATTCTTAGATAAATTAATTCTTGAACTTGTTTTATTGAATTCTTATATCATTGTCATCATCCTCATGTTTATAAAATGTTGAAAGTCATCTGTGGCCTGTAGTGCATAGATGGACTTGGTATGATTATGACCAGGGATTATTCGGTATAATCATGACCGTAATGTTACAAATGACGTGGTAAAAGTCCTCATTGGCCCGTAGTGCATTGATGGACAGTTGTTGACATGATCATGACCATTAATGAATATACGAATATCCTTGGCCGTAGTGTAGGGGTGATTCGATGATGTGAATTATTTTATTAAGTTGAGTCCCAGCGAACACAGTGTTGAAAAACCTTTTAAATCATAAAAGATAGTAGAGTTTATTTTCTACTTGACTCTTTTAATGGATTGCTTGTTCCGCTGTAGTTAAACTTGATGTCTATTATATTTTATCAGTTTAATATTGTTGAAGGCTAATGATAATTTATTCTGCGTTATCTTAGTCATAATATTTCTTACTGGGCTAGTTGAGCTCACCCTTTCTTTCACTGTTCTCTTCAGGAAATGAGAACGTAGCTGGGGCAAGTCGGGGAACGGAGTGATGGTTCGAATGATAGTATTAGTTAGTAGTCCTCACTATTCTATGTAATAGTGTGTTAATAAATGTAATGAGGACTCCTTTTGAGTATGAATACTCTCTAGAAGATAATATTTGTATTCAAACTCACAGTTTATGTTTTGTCGTATTGTACATGACAGTTGTATTAGTAAGTTGTATTTGAATTTTGTACCATGTAAGTGGCGACCCAAGATGGGTGATGTATACCTGATTTTGGGGGCGTCACAGTTGGTATCAGAGCTTAGGGATGTGATCCCTGACTAAGATGTGAGACTAGAACTAGGAGGGGAGAGACGAAAAATTCCTTCGCTAGTATGACCTACCTAAGTTTATTTGGTATTTAATTGGTCGGTCAAAGTATATGGATAATATGTTATATGTTAATTAACCCTTGTTTTGTTGCAGTATTTGCAAATGGCATCCGAAAATGTTGAGATAATCAATGAAGCACATGAGACCATTGAATCACCAACGATCAATGCTCAGGGTAATGTGCAACCAGAGGACAATAATCCTCATAAAAACAATAACACCGAGGAAATGGTGAATGATGGGATGGTCAGCGGCTTTATCAATTCATGCAATAACAAAATAACTCTCGGTTGGTCACCGCTAAGCAATTCAAGGAGCTAGGACCACCAGAGTTTTTGGGAAAGCCAGAACCACTTAAGGCGGAGACGTGGTTAAAGCAGATCACCAAGATATTTGATGTCTTGGGATGCTCCGAGGAGCAAAAGGTTCCCTTTGCCACCTTTATGTTGCGTGAAGAGGCAGATTACTGGTGGGAATCTATAAAACGTACCCAGCCTGACGCACTCAAGATGTCTTGGGAGAAGTTCTAAGAACTGTTCAATGACAAGTACTTTCCCGAAAGTATTCGTCACATGAAGGAGGTGGAATTTATCAAGTTGGAGCAAAACAACATGACCGTGTCGCAGTACGAAGCCAAGTTTGCCGAGTTGTCCCGATTTGCGTCCCACTTGGTGGATAATGAAGAGAGAATGACGCGGATATTTTTAAGAGGTTTGAAACCGGAGATACGTCAATATCTTATTTCTCATAAACTGTGTCTGTATTCAGATGTTGTAAATATGGCTCAATTAGTAGAACGCGATAACGAGTCAACGCAACCAAAAGAGAGCAGCCAAAAAAATGATAATACTGGTGATAACAGTCATCAAAGCGGTGACAATAAGCATGGAGGGAATCAACATGCCAGAAATGGTAACCACTTCAATGGTAATCATGGTCAAAACAATAAGAATGGACATTTCAAGAAGAGAAAATTCAACAATGATGGAAAGACGTCAGCACCAGCACCCGTTGTTAAGGAAGGAGAACGACCACCTATCATATGCTTCAAATGCGGAGGGGAGGGACACATCAGTCCAAACTGCGCGATGCCATCCAAAGCATGCTATAATTGTGGAAGAGAAGGTCACTTAGCCCGATTTTGTCGTTCACCGAAGACAAGTTCAGATAGGATGGAGGCACCAAAGACCGTCCCAGAAAAGCCAAAGCCAGTAGTTTAAGAGAAAGCGTTTTTTTTTCGTGACGAGGAACCTGAATAAAATTATCACGGGTATGTAGTCATAAACTCTTGCAAAATCTATACCGTGTTAGATACCGGTTCTACTCACTCTTTTATTTCACCTAGTTGTGTTCAATGTTTAGACTTTGATATGTCTGTTTAAAGTCAGTTGGGAGAAATCTTCATTACCTCCACTATTTATAAATCTTGTTCAAATCAACACTTTCACGTTACCTGTCGATCTTATCTCTTTGAAAATACTTGCCTTTGATGTGATTTTTTGAAACGATTGGTTCACTACTTATCATGCTTCTCGTAAGGTTGTTAGCTTTCATACTCCTAACCACCCTGTTATGCGGATTCAAAGTAACCAAACTACTAAAGTCAATCATTGTCATATCAAGCCATAAATAAAGAGCCCCGATCCTTTCGTTGTTGACTTTCTTGTGTGGAATGTACCGAAGCCAGACTTTCGGTAGGGGACGTTGTGAATAACGGTGACAAGTTAATAGATTTCAATGTGACGTGTTATCCAAGTCTTGGACGAGAGTCACAGTTTTGAATGATATTTCTATTGTTAATAAATTTTCTGACGTATTCTTGAAGACTTCTTAGCTTACCCCTAGAGCGTGAAATCAAATTTTGTATTGACCCCAGTACAAAACCCATTTCTTAAACCCTCAAATATTTATTCAACTAAAGCGAACGTAACATGCGCCAAAGACGTTGGCTCGAGCTGTTAAAGATTATGATCATACCATACCATCGTGAAAAAGCGAACGTGGTAGCTGATGCGTTGAGTAGAAGATCGTATGCGGTTACAAGTGCGAATATACGAACCCACGTGAAGATAACGAATATATGATTAGAATCGATTTTAATCGATAAAGTTAAAGCCACTCAAGCTACATACTCAGAGCTAATAAATGTGAAGAAGAAGGTTCAAGAGGGCGTTATTCTAGAAGCAAGAATCGACGAAGAGAGGAAATCTCAACTCTCGATTTAATTGGCCCATTTGAAATCCTCGATGAAGTAGAAACTGTGGCCTATAGACTCGTTTTACCACCAAGTATGTTGCGTGTTCAGAACATTTTTTTTACGTATCGATGTTACGTAAATATGTGGACGACCCGAACCACATTATTAATTTAGAACCGGACGAGATAGCAAAAGATTTAACGTATGAGGAGATACGTGTTAACATCTTGGATAAGAAGGATCATATTCGATGCTTAAAAGTTATACCTCAAGAGTTAGAATTTGAAGTGAAGTCAAGGTATCCTCACATGTTCGACATACCAAGTACGTACGTAAATTTCGAGGGCGAAATTCTATAAGGAGGGGAGATTGTGAAACCCCAGATTTTATGAATAAATATTTAATTTTTCTCGAAATAATTTTTTTTATATTATGGTGTGGATTTGATATAATAGTTATGGGTAGTATTTATAAATTTTGTAAAGTATCCAAGTTATCATATAATATTCGATTGGTCGGGGAATATTCGTTTTAACAGGGAATATTCGTACAACGACACAATCATTGGTGGACCCCACAACATAATTATTGTCGGATTGAGAAAACGACAAAAATATTTTATTAAAAATAACGGCAGAAGTTTTACCATTGTTACTGTTGAACTACTCGGTAGTGAAAGTACAGTAATACGTGTGGTTGCATAGTAGCACACGATATTGATTATTAATGCTTATGTGGGAAGTCACTCAGTTTGATTCAATTATTGTCAGTTAATAATATGAATTATTTAGCGATAATGACGTTTTGTTTTATTCGTATTATTAACGTAATAAAACAGAAACATCTTTTTATATAAAACAGAATACTTTATTAAAGTTATTCTATAAATAGAATATATTATATTTTATTTAAAAGATTTTTCTTTAAATATGGACCGTCAGATTAAAGTAATCAATCTGGACTGTTCATGGATTAGTTACTATGCATTCTATTTTTCTATAAATAGCAGCTCATTCCTTCATTATTTCTTACGAATTCACTAAACTCTAGAGAGAGAAACTATAGAGAGAAACTATAGAGAGAGAGAAGAAGAGTATTCTGCTACTTAACTACTTCCTTATTTCAGCTCTTCTTTAAAACAGTAAGGGGTGTTATTCTTTCTTATTCATGAAGAGAACTGTTGTTATTCCATTTCTTATTATTCTGTTGGAATAACCTGTATACGCGGTCTACCCTATACTTGGTGACATTCTTTTATTATTCTGTTGGAACATCCTGTCTGTGTGTTTTACACCGGACCTGGTTCCGTTTTTATTATTATTCTGTTGGAGCATCCTGTCTGTGTGTTTTACACCGGACCTGGTTCCGTCTTTATTATTATTCTGTTGGAACATCCTGTCCGTGTGTTTTACACCGGACCTGGTTCCGTCTTTATTATTATTCTGTTGGAACATCCTGTCTGTGTGTTTTACACCGGACCTGGTTCCGTCTTTATTATTATTCTGTCGGAATATCCTGTCTGTGCGTTTACGCCGGACCTGATTCCATTATTTATTATTCTGTTGGAATAACCTGTCTGTGCGGTCTATCGCATGTATGGTGATTTCTTTTGTTATTCCATTCTTTATTATACTCAGTTGGTTAAGTTTTGACTTCTATACTCCATGAAATTTGTGGAATATCCTTGATAATTGCGTTTCATCCAGTATCTTTTCATGAAAATATTCTTCTAAGCATTCTTGAATTTTACTCCACAAAGCAGTATCATGTTGACAATTTGGACGTTGTTAATTCTTGGATAAATTAATTCTTGAACTTGTTTTATTGAATTCTTATATCATTGTCATCATCCTCTTGTTTATAAAATGTTGAAAGTCATCTGTGGCCTGTAGTGCATAGATGGACTTGGTATGATTATGACCAGGGATTATTCGGTATAATCATGACCGTAATGTCACAAATGATGTGGTAAAAGTCCTCATTGGCCCGTAGTGCATTGATGGACAGTTGTTGACATGATCATGACCATTAATGAATATACGAATATCCTTGGCCGTAGTGCAGGGGTGATTCGATGATGTGGATTATTTTATTAAGTTGAGTCCCAGCGAACATAGTGTTGAAAAACCTTTTAAATCATAAAAGATAGTAGAGTTTATTTTCTACTTGACTCTTTTAATGGATTGCTTGTTCCGCTGCAGTTAAACTTGATGTCTATTATATTTTATCAGTTTAACATTGTTGAAGGCTAATGATAATTTATTCTGCATTATCTTAGTCATAATATTTCTTACTGGGCTAGTTGAGCTCACCCTTTCTTTCACTGTTCTCTTCAGGAAATGAGAACGTAGCTGGGGCAAGTCGGAGAACGGAGTGATGGTTCGAATGATAGTATTAGTTAGTAGTCCTCACTATTCTATGTAATAGTGTGTTAATAAATGTAATGAGGACTCTTTTTGAGTATGAATACTCTCTAGAAGATAATATTTGTATTCAAACTCACAGTTTATGTTTTGTCGTATTGTACACGACAGTTGTATTAGTAAGTTGTATTTGAATTTTGTACCATGTAAGTGGCGACCCAAGATGGGTGATGTATACCTGATTTTGGGGGCGTCACAATACGAGTCTCGAGAAAGTCAATTTAGGTATTGACTAATAAATTTAGAGTAGAGTTGTGCTTAACAAGCTTTAAAAACACTAACCCTAATTTCTGAAAAAGGATTCGATAGAAAATATAATTAAAATAATTATATTAATGAGTACGTGTTTGTATTGTATAGAATTTTTGATTAATGATTTATCGGATAAGGTTTAAAATTATAAACACTAATAAGAGATTAGAAACCCTAATCTCAGGATTAGAAACCCTAACTTACCGTTGGAAACCCTAATCAAAAATCGGGAAAACCTAATTTTAAATTCGGGAATCTTAAACCCTAAATTAGGAAACCCTAATCCTAATTAGCAAACCTAATGTGTGTATTAAACTTAAATATAATTAGAAAACTCTAATTATATATTTGTTATGTTAATTTCTATTTTACAAACCCTAATTGTATTTTAAAAATATTAATTTTTCTAATTAAAACTTTAATTCGTGGGTTATAAACCCTAATGATCATTTTGACCCTAATTGCTAAATTAAGCAATTTTAATTAGGAATATTAATCATAATTAGCAAGATTGAATTTTATGATTAGGAAATATAAATATAATTATTGAATCCTAATTGTAATTTGAAATTATTAATTTTCTATTTTGGAAACCGAAATTTGAAAATTTTGAAAATTAAATTGCAAACCTAAAGAGTTTAAACCCTAAACCCTAAAGGGTCCAAAATCTAAATCCTAATCCAAATCCTAAATCCTAAGGGTTTGTACAAATGACAAGAATGCCATTAATTATATTTTAGAAATTACAAAAATGCCCTTTTATTATATTTTATAAGCTAACTTGTAAAATTTGGTTTAACTTTAGTTGGTCACCGACTATTGTTGACATTGTGGCTCAAAATCTCAGCAAATCAGCCCTAAGTGACAGCTGCATCATATCATTCAATGAATCTAAGCATTATATAAGAAATTGGGAGAGAGAAAGTCATTTATTTTACTTGTTTTGATATCCAACTCTCACCAACTCTCTCTCTATCTCAAAGCTCCGAAAATTTTAAGTGATCCAGTCACTAATCCAGCCTTTAGATCACCACAATCAGTTAAGGAGAGCAAGGATCAAAGATTTGACAATAGTGGTATAAACCCTAACTTTTATTTTTATCTAAGTTGTTAAGAAAAAATTTCTGTTTAAGTGTTTAAGAAGGTGTTATATGATGTTTTTCAATGATCTATGATGATCCATGATGGATCCATAGCATCAAAGTGGGTAAAAATTCAAGTTTTAAAAAAATCTGTTCTTGAGAAATTTTGTTGGTCTGACAAGAAATGTCAGTGACCATAGATCTTAATGTGTTCATGCTTTGTAATGTTTTAATGTTGTAAGTTGTAGCCTGACATATTGTCTTGGATCTGCAAGTGAAATCAGGGTCAGTTAATAGCTAGATTTCAAGTTATTTATGGTCAAACACCGTTGACCGGACAAAAATCTGGGCAAGCCCAGAAATTGAATTCAGCGTCTGACAATTTTTTTAAGCCTCTTGATATGTCAGTCGTTTTGGTTTATGATGTTATTGTTGTAATACATGGTAGCCTGGTATCTTGACTATAGATTTATGGCTTTATATCATTTAGTTGATCAATAGATCGAATGTAGCAAGCAATCAAAGTAGGCCAAACGACCATGATTTGAATTTCTGAAAATTCCAGAAAAGTTCTTGCACGAATTTTCTGACATACTTTGACCGCTTGATAAGTTGTGATTTGTTTGTTGTTGGACCGATTTGTTGCTTTGGTGTGGTTCCTTGACATAAGTACTACAACCTAAAACAATTAGATTACAAGAATCATGACTAGAACGATTAGAAAATTTGGCTCCAAGGAAAGCCACTCGAACTGCCTGGGTTTCTTACAAACCCAGGTGACGTCTGAAAATAGGTTTAGCTGCCCAGATCTTCAAGTTATATAATGATTTAACCAAATTGATGATTGTTACAGGTAGTATTACATGTATACTATGATTTTGAATCTTAAGCTGGCCCAGAAACAATTTTAAGTTAAGGATTTAAGTTGGTCAAACGTGGCAGTGTGATAAGCCGGCTGTCAGTGTTCTTGAGGCTTAAGAACACCAACAACGACGCTTTTTGTCGCTAAAGCCTTATAGCGACGGTTTAATTAATTTAATTTTCTGTTTTTCCAGAAATTAATAAAAAAATAGAAATAAATTATAAAAATTACCAAAAATGGTTTTAAAAATTATTTTAATTTATGAAAAATAATTTCTAACTATTTGAGATATGTTTCATTAATATTTATAATTATTTGAATATTAATGATATTTAATTTATTTTATTAGTATATTAAATAAATTAGAGAAAAATAATTTAATATTATGAAAAATCATTTTAAATAAGAATAATGTATTTAAAAATATTTTGAGTTATAAAATGTAACTTTTAATATTTTTGGAGAATTTTCATTAATAATTTAATATTAATAATATTAGATTTATTTGATTATTAAATTAAATAAATAAGATAAAAATAATTTTAATGATTTAAAAATCATTTTAATTAAGAATAAAGTGTTAGAAAATATTTTAAATTATAAAATAATTTTTTAAATATTTTTGGAGAATTCTCATTAATAAATTAATATTAATGATATTAGATTATTTATTTATTAAATTAAATAAATTAATTAAAAATGATTTTATTGATTTAAAAATGAGAAAAATGTTTTAAAAGTATTTTAAGTTATAATTAATGACTTTTAATATTTTGATAATAATTACATTAATATGTAAATATTAATGGTGATGATTTAAAAATAATTTTAATTATTTTAAAAATCATTTAAGTATAATATTGATGATTTAAAAATATTTTAAGTTATTAATAATAACTTTAATATTTTGACGAGTATGTTATTAATATTTTTATATTATTAAATATTAATAATGATAAGATTATTTGATAATTAAATCATTTAAAAATGATTTAAGTGTTTGAAAAATTATTATAAATTATAATAATTGTTTATAAATTATTAAAAGCTTCCGGAAAATATTATAAATGATATTTGACTTATCTAAAATAATATTGAAGCTTAGAGACCAAGTTTAATTGACAATTAATGTGCTAATTATCGGATAGGGTGACCAGAACACCGAAAATAGACCAAAGTCCAACTAGACCAAACTAGTTAGACTTGTTAAGTGTTTATATAGGTTATAAACACTAATGTGGCTATGTGGTAATGTGCCTAGGAGAAGTTTAACTGTAAATTACAGTATTGTGTGTTGTGAATGATTGTACTAATTGTGAGACCGACATTGTTGATTATAGGTATTACGAACGCAGTTAATTATATTGTGTAGCTGTAATCAACGCGAAAGGCAAGTTTCCTAACTCAACCTTGAGTTATATTTATTCAATTATTTTAATGGTTACTTATTGATAATTATACTATATCGAGGGAATTTATTATTGATTATTCGCAGTTAGTGCATGATTATTAATTCAAACTGAAGTACTGATTCGGAAAATATATATTCGTAGAATTACTGTTGTTGGATATTTATATCTGTAGAAACTAATATTGACAGTACAGATAATTCCTGTTTATTGTCAAATTATATTGAGAAATGTCTTAGCTAATTATTCTGGCTAGACGAACATTTGTTAGAACTTGATAAATACGAGAAGAGAAATCAATTGTTATTGATAGATCAATGCCAATTGTTTCGGCTAGATCGATAAGTAAATAGAATTTGAAATCACAGTATTTCGTTGTTAAATCAAATTCTTGATTCTGAGACTGAGAAGAACAATCTTTTATATAAAGGGAACATTTTAGGTTGTATATTTGACCATTGCGCGCTGTTAAGTATTATGCATAATATAGGGTACAAGGAGTTGACCGGCTCTAAGTACTTGCTGAGGGGTATCATTTAATCTTTATGGTTATCTGATACTCCTGTGTATGTATCAAAGTAAATCTTTGATAGATACCCAAGAAAATAAGTTCAAAGATCTGGTGAGATCACTCAGCATAAATCTGGAAAATATTCCACTTTGTTATTGTGTAGAATTGATTCTTGTTTATTCAATAGAATATCGTAGAAACTTTGAAAACGTTGTACTCTTTCATTATCAGATTATTGCGTTGCCTAGAATATGAGAAGACTTGTTATTGATTAACGATTTGTTCAGCTATTTCAAAGTTTTTCGAACTTTGGTTTCAATCTATCAAAATAGATAGTCTGTTCTTGTTGATTCATATACCTTTATTGTATGTCTTAACTTGCGGGGCAAACTTGTTGCTCACCCTTGCTATAAATAAAACATTTCAGCTAGGAACGAAGAGGCCAGCGGGTCAAAGAAGAACAAAGGCAAAGGCAAGATGTTGGAGTAGTTATAATGAACAGTATTATTATTACGTTGTATTGTAAACCCTTTTTGTATAATCTAAAGGGTATGATTATAAAGTTAAGGTTAGAAAACCTGAGACTTATGTATTAACAATATATGTTAATGACTTATGTAATCCTATTTATATATGAATGGGTAGTTAAATGGTATTATATTGTGGATCGTGAACACCAAACTCGGGGGTCAGGTAACCCAAATTTGGGGGTATCACAATTTTTCATCATCCTTAGTCCTAAATGATGATATTACTGAATATCTTTAGCCTGTAGTACAAAGATGAATGATTAACTGATGAATATCTTTGGCCCGTAGTGCAAAGATGAACAGGTGTTGAGATGAACATGACCGACTGGTGTTACAAATTAATATCTTTAGCCTGTAGTACAAAGATGAATATTTGATTCAAGATGTATATTGATTGATGTTACAGGGATAAAATATTGATGATGGACTTTTAAATCTTAGAAGATAGTAGAATTCTTTCTCTACTTGACTCTTCTAATGGTTTGCTGTTTCCGCTGCAGTTGTTGATCTAAACCTTGTTGCCTATTATATTTTATCAGATTTTTCCCTGTTGAAGACTAACGATAATTTGTTGTATATTATCTTAGTCATAATATTCTTTACTGGGCTAGTTGAGCTCACCCTTTTCCTTTTTGTTCTATTTTTCTCAGGAGGCGAGAATAAAGCGGGAACTAGTCGGGGTGTGGAGTGATGTTTCCAGTCAGTTGTATTAGCAGTCCTCACTATTTTGTAAAATAGTGTTTCAATAATTGTAATGAGGACTTATTTGAGTGTGGATATTGTCTAGAAGATAATATTTGTATTTAAACTCATAGTATTTGTGTTGTCGTATTTTGCATGACAATTATTATAATAAAGTTATATTTGTTTCTGTACCATGTATTTGGCAACTCAGAATAAGTGATGTATACCTATTTTGGGGGCGTCACAGTTGGTATCAGAGGTTAGTGATATGGTCTCTGGCGGAGATCGGGGAATAGAACTAGGAGGGGAGAGACGAGCAAATCCTTCACTAGTGTGTCCTACCTAAGCTTATTTGTTGGTCGGTCATAATATAGGGATATTATATGATATGTTGATTTGTTTAATTAACCCTTGTTTTATGGCAGTATTTGAGAATGGCAGTCGAGAACGTTAACAATGGAGTATATGACACTGTGGAACAACCTTTAGTCACAAACCAGGAGAACATGCAACAGGAAGGCAATATTCCTCCTGTAAACAACGTTACCGGGCAAACGATGAATGATGGAATGTTTAGGAGCTTCTTGCAGTTCATGCAAAATCAGACGAGGGAGACTCGTGTACAAAATACGGGTGGAAATGATGGCAACGCGCGGTTTGTCACAGCCAAGCAGTTCAAGGAGTTGGGACCACCAGAATTCTGGGGAAAGCCAGATCCGATTAAGGCAGAAACGTGGGCCAAACAAATTACTAAGATATTTGATGTCTTGGGATGCACGGAGGAACAGAAGGTTCCATTCGCCACATTTATGTTCCATGGTGAGGCAAATTACTGGTGGAAATCTGTAAAGTATACCCAGCCAGCCGAACTCAGCATGTCTTGGGAAACGTTTCAGAAACTGTTCAATGATAAGTACTTTTCTGAAAGTATTCGTTATATGAAGGAGGTAGAATTTATCAGACTAGAATAAAACAACATGATCGTGTCTTAGTACGAGGCGAAGTTCGCGAAGTTATCCAGGTTTGCACCTCATTTGGTGGAGAACGAGGAACGTATGACAAGGATGTTTTTGAGAGGTCTAAAACCCGAGATTCGGCAATATCTTATCTCTCATAAATTTTCTTTATATTCAGATGTTGTAAATAGGGCTCAATTATTAGAGCGAGATAATGAGTATGTTCAACCAAGGGACCACAACCAGGGACATACCGGTGGTGGCAGTCATCGGAGCAATGAAAACCAGCAGGGAGGAAAATATTCAGACAAAAGCGGTAACCACTCTGGTGGTAATCGTGACCGTGATAATAGAAGGAGCGAGTCGGGAGGAGATTTCAAGAAGAGAAGGTACAACAATGATAACGTGAAGACGTCAACACAAACATCAACTGTTTCTAGGGGAGGAGAACGACCACCGGTCATATGTTACAAATGTGGGAAAGAGGGACATATCATCCCAAACTGCCCACAGCAATCCAAGGTATGTTATAACTGTGGAAATGAGGGTCATATAGCTCGAGAGTGTTCTGTAGCAAAACCAAGTTTAGCGTTGATGGTAAAGTTGTCCCGGATAAGTCAAAATCAGCGGTTCCTGGACGGGCGTTTGTCGTGACTGGCCAAAACGCGAGAAACTCGAACGAGGTGATCACGGGTAAGCTAATCTTGAATTCTTGCGAAGTTTATACTTTACTAGATACCGGTTCTACCCATTCTTTTATCTCTCCTGCTTGTGCTCAACGTTTGAACTTGACTCCGGAGAAATTGACCTTTGACTTATCTGTTGAAACTCTGTTGGGTGAAACCTTTGTTACATCTACAGTTTATAAATGTTGCTTAATCCAAGTTGGCACCATCACATTATCTATTAACCTTATTTCTTTAAAGATACTTGCGTTTGATGTGATTTTAGGGATTGATTGGTTAACTACTCATCATGCCAAAATTGATTATTTTCGTAAGGTTGTTAGTTTTCATATTCCTAACCAACCTGTTATGCAAATTCAAGCAACCAAACCATTAAAATTAATCGCTGTTATATCAAGCCATAAAGCCATTCGTTTATTGAAAAACGGATGTCAAGCTTTCTTAGCCCATGTTATGGGCTTGAACAAAAACACGACAGATTTGAATAATATTTCTGTTGTTAGTGAATTTCCTGACGTATTTTCTGAAGAACTTCCTGGTCTACCCCCAGAACGTGAAGTTGAATTCTTTATTGACCTTGAACTCGGTACAAAGCCCATTTCTAAAACCTCATATCGAATGACTCCTATTGAACTTCAGGAGTTAAAAGTCCAATTACAGGAGTTATTAGACATCGGTTTTATTCGTCCTAGTACATCTCCTTGGGGTGCTCCTGTTTTATTCGTAAAGAAGAAAGATGAGAGTATGCGACTTTGTATCGACTATAGGGAATTGAACCATGTCACCATCAAGAATAGGTATCCTCTACCTCGCATTGATGACCTGTTCGACCAGTTACAAGGAGCACAATTCTTTTCAAAGATCGACATTCGTTCTGGATATCATCAGCTGAAGATTAAAACTGAGGATATTCTAAAGACTACCTTCAGAACTCGGTACGGGCATTATGAATTCTTAGTCATGTCTTTTGGATTGACTAATGTTCCTGCTGCTTTCATGGATATGATGAACCGTGTGTTCAAAGAATATTTGGATCAATTCGTTGTTGTCTTTATTGATGACATCCTCATCTATTCCAAAAGATGTGAAGATCATGAGTGCCATTTGAAGCTGATATTGCAAAGGCTTCGTGAAAACAAGCTATATGCCAAACTGAAGAAATGCGAGTTCTGGCTTGAGAAAGTAGCATTCCTTGGGCACGTGGTGTCAAAACATGGAGTATCTGTCGACCCGGCGAAGATTAAAGCCATACAAAGTTGGGAGCAATCGAAGTACGTAGCTTTCTGGGCTTAGCTGGTTATTATTAGAGATTTATGGAAGGATTTTCTCGAATCGCTACTCCGTTAACTCAGTTGACTCGGAAAGATACAAAATTCGTATGGAGTGAGGAATGCGAGAAGAGTTTCCAAGAACTCAAGAGGAGACTCATTTCGGCACCTGTTATGACAATACCATCTTGTTCGGATGGATTTGTTATCTACAGCGATGCTTCAGGCAAAGGGTTAGGATGTGTTCTCATGCAACATGGGAAAGTCATAGCCTATGTCTCGCGACAACTTAAAGAATATGAGAGGAATTATCCTACTCATGATTTGGAGTTGGCAGCAGTCATTTTCGCGTTGAAGATCTGGAGACACTACCTGTATGGGGAGAAAGTGGAGATCTATACAGATCATAAAAGCCTCAAATATTTCTTCACCCAAAAGGAACTCAACATGCAGCAACGACGTTGGCTCGAGCTACTAAAAGATTACGATCATACCATCCAATATCATCCTGGAAAAACCGTAGTAGCTGACGCATTGAGTAGAAGATCATATGCGGGTACGAGTACAATGTTGTTAACACAAATTCCCATTTTGTATGACTTGCAAAGGATGTAGATAGAGATGAAGGCTCCAAGTACCCACGTGATGATATCAAATATACGAGTAGAAATGACTTTAATCGATAAAGTTAAAGCTGCTCAAGCTACGGATATGGAGCTGATGCGTATGAAGAAGAAAATGCAAGAAGGTGCTATTCCAGAAGCAAGAATCGATGAAGAAGGAATACTTCGAGTCAACTCCAGACTTTGTGTTCCTAACGATTTTGACTTGAAGCATAGAATAATGATGGAGGCACACAACACACCGTTTGCAATCCATCCTAGGAGTACCAAAATGTATCACGATCTTCGACATACATTTTGGTGGAGCAATATGAAAAGAGAGATCGCGGAGTTTATCTCGAGGTGTTTAACTTGTCAACATGTAAAAGTGGAGCATCAAGTACCAAAGGGTCCATTGCAACCACTTGAGATTTTGAAATGGAAGTGGGAACACATTACTATGGATTTCGTTACGGGTCTTCCCAAGGTGTCTCAAGGCATAGATGCGATTTGGGTCATTGTTGATAGATTAACCAAGTCTGCCCATTTCTTGCCTATACGTGAGACTTATTCCCTTGAACGTCTTGCTAGTATGTACGTGAATGAGATTGTGAGATTGCATGGCATGCCAGTATCCATAGTTTCGGATCGTGACCCAAGATTCACTTCACAATTTTGGGTTAGCTTGCAGAAATCTATGGGCACGGATTTACGATTCAGTTCAGCATACCATCCTCAAACGGACGGGCAATCAAAGAGGACTATTCAAACCCTTGAAGATCTATTAAGACTCTGTGTTCTAGATTTCAAAGGAAGTTGGGATAAGTACTTGCCACTGGTGAAATTCTCATACAACAACAGTTATCAGGCAAGTATAGGTATGACTCCATTTGAAGCCTTATATGGACGAAAGTGTCATTCTCCAGTATGCTGGGACAAGGTGGGTGAAGCAACGTTGTTGGGACCAGAATTGGTACGCATAACTACAGAGAAGATCCAAACGATTCGACAACGTATACAAACGGCACATGATCGACAAAAGAGTTATGCGAATTTTCATCGAAAGGATGTAGAATTTAGTACTGGGGATCATGTATTGTTACGTGTTGCACCATAGAAAGGAGTTACAAGATTTGAGAAGAGAGAAAAGCTCAATCCACGATTTATTGGTCCATTTGAAATTCTTGACCGAATAGGAAATGTGGCATATCGACTCGCATTACCTCCAAGCATGTCTCGTGTTCATAATATTTTTCATGTATCTGTGCTTCGTAAATATGTAAAAGACCCGAACCACATAATTGAGTTAGAACCAGACGAGATAGCCGAAGATTTAACGTACGAGAAGGTACCTGTTAAGATCTTGGATAGGAAAGAGCATGTTCTACGCACGAAGGTTATACCACAAGTTAAGGTTTTGTGGATAAACTATGCTATTGAAGAAATGACCTGGGAGTTGGAATCAGAAATGAAAGCGAGGTATCCTCACCTTTTCGAAACACCAGGTACGTACGTCAATTTCGAGGACGAAATTTTATAAGGAGGGGAGGTTGTAAGACCCTAACTTATTAATGAATAAAATCAAATTTTTTCTAAATATTATTGTGAATAATAAGGTGTTAATTTGATATAATACTTTGGTTATGGGTGAAATGTGTAAATTTTGTAAAATAAGCAAGTGGTTATAAAATATTTATTTTGTCGGGGAATATTTGTTTGGTCGTGGAATATTCTTGCTGTTGGAGAATATTCGTACGACGACGCAGCCTTGTGTGAGCCCCATAACGGAAAGCGATTGGATAAAGAAAATGACAAGTATAAGTTGTTTATAAATAACGGCGTAGTTGTTACCGTAATACTGTTGGAATACCTGGCGGTTAAAATACAGTAGCACACGGTATTGCACCAATTATTGATTCTTACGAAGGAAGGCACTACTCAATAATTGTTACAGTAGTTACTGTTCAATATTTTATTTTATTGAGTCAATAATTGCTGCATTGATATTTTATATTATTGTTGTTTCAATAATTGTCACTGCACAGTATTTCCCATTATCAGATCAATAATTCATATTATTTGAATAATATTATTAGATAACATTATTGACAATGTCTAGAAAGTTCTATCTAAGGAGAGGTTTGGTCATCTAATTGCGCGCCAGTAAGGAGAAATCCTTATTGGAAAGCCCCCTCTTTCCTGGGAACGGCCTGGTTGTCATAAATGTGATTCTGTAATATTAATTGTGAATAATTGACTATTGATTCATATGATAAGGAAATATTTATTTTATGTGAATATAAATGTTGGATATATTTTGTGGTTAAAAATGAAGGAGTTAATGTTGAGGTGTTTTATCAGTATTTTTGTCAGAATGGAGGTATTAAAAATTAATCAGGGTTTTTGAGATATATTGCGGGGGTTATAATTTTTAATCCGACCGTTGGATCGTTGTGATTTTTAGATATGTTATACATATATAAGTTGAGTATATGTCCACAAATTTTAAACTGTTAAAAATGAATGTATGATTTGTTATGAATTTTAAGAGATGACTGGTTTAGAAATTGTTGAAGTTTCGGAATTTATCATTTTGGTAGAAAATTTTAGAATTGGTGGACCCCACTTTTGGTTGGTGAGAAATGTGCTGAAATTTTTATTCAAATATGGTGGGTGGAAATAGTAGCAGGTAAAGCCATCAGGTTGCAGGTCAAGTCTGCTTCGGCGTGCTAACATTTTCCTATAAATAGAGGGCTAAGTTAGAATTGAAAATCACACCAGAATTCATAAGTTTTCTCTCTTTCTCTCTCTATATTATTGAGCATATTTTGTGAGTATTTTGATACTTTGAGAATTGCTATTCAGCACAAGTTTTATTCAGCCTCATATACGATATTCTGATCAGAAGTACTGTTCGTTTGAGGGAAGGGATATTATTTTCTTCTTAAATAATATTATTTTCTTCAATATCATTATGCTGAAATATTGATATAAACTTTTTATCAAATTTGAAATTTTTTGTGTCGGGGTTACTATTCACGTATACGGCACTATTCACGAATACGAAACTATTCACCGAAAAATATAAAATTTTCTTTTTGTCCAAGATGTCTATTATGGTTACTATCTTTGATTGTATCCATGTTTTGATCTTTATTTTTGAATTCTCCTTCACAATTGGTTATATGGAGTATTATTGCACTTGAATAAACTATAATACGAATCCCTAATATTTGTCCTTCTGTCTCATTGGATTCATTTTCTTTAAGATAATTTTTCATCATCTTCAGTCCTAAATGATGATATTACTGAATATCTTTGGCCTGTAGTGCAAAGATGAATGATTAACTGATGAATATCTTTGACCTGTAGTGCAAAGATGAACAGGTGTTGAGATGAACATGACCGACTGGTGTTACAAATTAATATCTTTGGCCTGTAGTGCAAAGATGAATATTTGATTCAAGATGTATATTGATTGATGTTACAGGGATAAAATATTGATGATGGACTTTTAAATCTTAGAAGATAGTAGAATTCTTTCTCTACTTGACTCTTCTAATGGTTTGCTGTTTCCGCTGTAGTTGTTGATCTAAAACTTGTTGTCTATTATATTTTATCAGATTTTTCCCTGTTGAAGACTAACAATAATTTGTTGTATATTATCTTAGTCATAATATTCTTTACTAGGCTAGTTGAGCTCACCCTTTTCCTTTTTGTTCCATTTTTCTCAGGAGGCGAGAATATATCGGAAACTAGTCGGGGTGTGAAGTGATGTTTCCAGTCAGTTGTGTTAGCAGTCCTCACTATTTTATAAAATAGTGTTTCAATAATTGTAATGAGGACTTATTTGAGTGTGGATATTGTCTAGAAGATAATATTTGTATTTAAACTCACAGTATTTGTGTTGTCGTATTTTGCACGATAATTATTATAATAAAGTTGTATTTATTTCTGTACCATGTATTTGGCGACTCAGAATGGGTGATGTATACCTATTTTGGGGGCGCCACAATACTCGATATGATTAATACTCTATACTAGACAACTCTCCTGATTTAGTCAATTGTAGACTTATCCCATATTAATTGGGATTCATCGTTAAATATTAATTCATGCAAAGTGCAAGTCAAAAGGAAAAATAACATATTATTTTTCCCAAACAATTTTCTCTCTAAATACTCTCTCTATCTAATGTATTTTCAAACTTTTATCATTAGGTTTGGGTGTACTTGGTGTGAACACCTGAGTTCATTCACATCGTTGTTAGTAACAACTCCATATTGACGAGAAGCGTTTGTACGAAGGATCATAGTATCTGTGTTCGTGGCATTATTTGTAGATTTGGCATGAATCGTTTCCGCTTAGTGGATATTAACTGATTTATATGTAAGTTTATATGTATTTACGTGTTAGTTTCTATTTAATTTTAACATTGGTATCAAAGTCAATTCTCATGCTATGCTTAATGTCACATAAATGTTTTGTCATTTATTTATTCGCCAGAAAACTTGAAATAGGACATTAATGGCATAATATGCTAAAGTACATATTAGAGGCTAAAAATAAAGTATGATGTAATCCATATGCATATGCATGTTAAGACACATGCAAAATATTGTTGCAATCAGATTTGTATTTTGAGAGAAAACGCAAACCCGAATTCACATTAACGTTTTTTCAAATGAAAATTTATTTTTCTATAGAAGTCAAAATTATATTTTATTTACATAATAAAATAGTTCAAGTCGTAGCGATTCCAAAAATATAAAGTTTGTATTTTTTGGATATTTGTAGAATTAACTATGATTTTTTGAAAAAGATACCAAATTGTAATTTTACTTCTGATTTGTTGAGGAAGAAGACGACGTTGCCTTCAACGTGTGGAGTCCACGCCTGCTTCTGGATATTTTTTGAAAAAAAAATTATAGAAAATTTTGTTTTTATTTTCTGGTCACTTTAATTATTATTTTTATTTTTCCAACAATGAAAAATATTTTCAGAAATTGTTTTTAGGTATTTAAAGTGCTTTAAAAAATGTTTAAAATTGTCTAAAAATGTTTTTATAGGCCAAATTTTTTTCCTGTAAGATTAGAGGCATGTTTACAAGTTCTACACTTAGAGGTGTTGAGAAATGGTTTGTTTTAGTGTCTTATATTATTTTATTTTCAATTATTATTTATTTGAAAAATAATTATATTAAATAGTAATAAATTTTTAAAAAATCCAAAAAATTCACAGTATTACATTTTCATGTATACACATACTGTTAGAAAAATATTTTGTCAATTTTGAGCAACATTGAATATTTTTTTTCACTTTTATTGTTGTGTATTTATGTGTAAATATTATGTTCATTACGTATATTTGTTGTGTTCGTCCTCTTAGGACTTAACCAAATAGGCAAATACATATGACTTTCTAGTGGGAGTTATGGTGGGCCCATTCATGCACATACCCCTTATTTGTAATTTCATGGTGTTTAGGATGGACCAAAAAGAGTTGATATTTAGTTGTATTTGGAGACGGGCTTTCACTTTGTGATAGAGACCTGAGATAAAATAATTATGAGAAGGCAAGTGCAGCATTCCCAATTTTATTGATATATTGATGTAGTAGGAATATTTGATGTAAAGTATCGGTATTGATGTATTTATATCGAAGCCTTGTAATCGAATGTAATTTTGCAATTATTCTCCAATTAATTGATTTTACCTCCTAAAGTACAATTAAATTATCAATAGGGTTTTTAGTTTCATAAACCTCATCCTTCTTTTTTTTATAACGGGCTATTTGAATTTTTTATCATATAGAGTAAAATTTATCATAATTATCTATCTTATGACATGGAATGATGATTATGAGCTTAGCGATTTTTCGATTTCTATCCATAGACTAAATAATTGTGATTAATTAGGATTTAATGACAAAATTATTATGTGTGTGCTAATATTCATATTTGGTGCAACCTTATTGTAGTGAAATGGCCTCTAAAAATGTGGTTGTTGACCTTAACAAACGTGACAAATTGGATGATAAAAATTATTACCTTTGGTTGAAGAAAATTCAATATTTACTTAATGAGTTAGATGTACTAGAAACTTTAACTTCCACTATGGAACTGCCTAAGGAGGGCACCACTGTACAACACCGTCGAGACAAACAAACCTACGATGAATGGGACCAAGAAGAATCGTTATGCGTGTTTTAACATGTTAAGAAGTATGCATAACGACCTTATTGGCAAATTTGAGTTCTGCAAAACTGCAATGAAAATATGGGATATGCTTAAGAAGTCCTATGGTGGGACTATTGTTACTAGGTTGCGCGAGCTTAATTATAAGTTGGACCGTTACAAGAAGGAGCCCAAACACACTATGGTGAAACTACCTTTAATGTTGGCCATGATCCGCGAGGTTAGTTTAGCTGGCACAACCCTTACTGAAAAGCAACAAATTTAAGTTTTGCTTAGGTCTTTACCTGATGCCTAGGAGCCTTTCACGATGTCTATGATACATAATGACAGTATCAAAACTCTTGTTGATCTCAAAAGACATCTTTAGCTTGAATATGAGCATGGTGGTACCATAGATACTTCTGTGACTCCTTTGGCATGGATGCAGATTTTGACATCGTCAAGTATACATTATAAGAACGTATTCTTGAATTCAAGTAGTTTTGGCTGCATCTTCACTTCCATATAGATATATAGCTCGATTTGATGCTCTATCATTATCTTGATAGACTTATGTGATAATATCAAAGACTTCGTTTAAGCGCGTAGATCAATTCTGGACAGCATCAAGCAGACCATTTACACTTCTTTGAATATACATGCATATGTAGATTTCAACATGTGAGTTTATCTTTGTTTAGAAGATGTGTTTGACTTTCATTACTCAGTTTAGAACAAGTTTTAGATTAATGCCTTGGATCAACTCAAAGCGTAAGCTTTATATTCGTGAGAACCTGCTCTGATACCAATTGTTATTTTCTAAAGGCACAATATAGATCTAGAAGGGGGGGGGGGGGTTGGATAGATCTTAAAAAAAATTCTTTTATAATTACTTATTTGAGAGTTACTAAATAATTAATTATTATTCAAGATTATCTATATGCAGTGGAATATCAGTTTTGAAAACTCCACTTAAAGATTTACTCAGATATCTTAGTTCTTAACATAAGTTATATACATGATCAAGCACATAGCAAATATAGCAGTTTATAGAGTATGTAATGTAAAGTGCAAAAAGTAAAGGAAACATGAGGTTTTAAGTGGTTCGGAGACTAAACTGAAAGTAGTATGCACACAAGCCAATCATGTTTGATGATAAAGCATATACTTTATAACAATCTCATTCATTTATTAATAAAAAGTATTAATTAATTAAAGGTTTTTAATTATCTACATGATGCTATTTTAAAATATGTGATAAACCCATAGTTTTAAGCAATGCTTTTAGAATAATGATGATGATCATTCTAATGAAATCTAAATTCTTAGAAAGCTTAAAACTAAAATAGTTCCCAATCGTTGGATTATTAAATTGGGGATTAGTGAATTCGGATAGATTGGTACATACGTTACTTGCTCATTGGATGAGGATGATTGATCTCATGATCATTTGTGTGGAGACACTAAAGCAAGTATGTAGGTGCTTATTAGAGAATAAGTTCACTGAACGTGGCTCGCTAAGGAATACCTAATGGAGTTTTACTTGCCTGTCAATAGAAATTCCTGTAGTGATAGTAGTACAAGTGATCCTTAGACTTGACATCATTATAGTATCTTATGTATGATGAGTTATACTTTGACTTATTCCTTAAGACCCTTAGGGTATGTCAAAGGGTATGCTTGAGTATAATAAGTTGTACATGGAGATAATGTATGATCAATAAAGAATCTACCACTTCTAGTAAAAGAAGAGAAATGTCCTATGTGATTCGATAAATGACAACCCAGTAGTCCTTGGCCAAGACATAATAAAATTAGAAAGGAGTTTCTAATTTGTATTATTTGGTGTTGTGCATTTAAGAGTCGAAATACATATAATTAAATAAAATAAGACTTGACAGTAATTTCATGTCTTATATTTAATTTAGATATTGTATGGTGGAAGGATTGAATTGTACGGTAACTATTTACTCAAAGGTTCTTTTATGATTAATGTTGAAATCTATATTATTTGAAAAGTCGTTAATCGCTAGGGAGGCTTATCCCTATTGTAGAATAAATATTATTTATTTAAATAAATTAATAGTTTAATTTATTTATTTAAATAAGATTAGAATTGTTCTAATTGATTTATTCACAACCGGTTTAATATGGAGAGCCTAAAGGGTCACACCATAAAAGGAAGAATAATTATTTAAGAAGTTAATGGCATAATCGTAATAATAAATTAAGTATATTTAATTTAATCTATCTTGATAGAATAAATTAAATAGCTTAATATTTATTATTTAATATTTTGAAAATATTAAATATAAATTAATAAGAGGAGTATTATTATTATTATTATTATTATTTAATTTCTAAAGGAGTTTGAGAATTAATTAATAAATGTACTCTCATATGTTCCTAATAATATTAAGAGACTAATTAATTAAAAGTGTTTAATTAATTATTCCTAATAAGATTGGGAGCATAATTAATTAAAAGAATTTAATTAATTAAAATAAAACTCAATTCATTAATTGTTAAGGAGGGTTGCCTACATCTATAAATAAGAGGAGTCTTATTATGGGTGTAGAGTTGTTGTTGACTTTTTCACAACAGACGTGATTCCAATTGTTGGAGAGTAAATTCCTTTTTTATGAGAGATAGAAAAACTAAGATTTTGTCAAACACCCATCTTCTTGAATTTTGTTCTTCATTAGTGGATCACCTCTAGAGGCCAAACACTTGGGTGACTAACGTTGATCAAAGGAAGGAACCAAACCCGGTAGAATCAAGTTGAACACGAAAAAGATTGGAGGTGAACTTGTACATGAGGAAACTCGAATCTTCAAGGGTATGGTTTTTGTTCTTCATATTTTCGTTTAATTAATAATTGTGCATAAAGGGTGATCCGAGTATATAGTTTGTAAAATTTTAAAACTCTAATTTTTCATGCTTCCACTTATTTTATGCAATTTGATTGCGTTAATGAATATTACAAACCTAACAGTGGCATCAGAGCCAAACCTTTATGCGAAGTATTAATTATTTTAATTTGATATGTATATTAATATATGTTTAGAATAATTTAATTAGGCATAATTTGTTGCATAAAATTTATTTTTAAAAAAAAAAGAAAAAAAAAGGTGCCATTTTTTTTTCTTCTTCCGAAAGACTTTTTTTTTAAAAGCCTCATCCAAGTGATTCACATGAATCACGGTTTCTTCATGCAGGAAGTAAACATGAGTTCGGTTTATATATTATATATATATATATACTGATCTCGTTTCTCGTGAATTAGCAGGATAAAGGAATCACGTTATACTATATATATATATATATATATATATATATATATATATATATATATATATATATATATATATATATATTATTAAAATAAAAGTTTATTTTAATTTTAAAATTAGATTTTATGCTAACTAATTATAGTTAGAATTGGATTCTATGATAACTAATTGGAGTTGAAATTGGATTCCATGTTTCTTTATATAAATGAGTTTATTTAGATATAGAATAAGATTTCATATTATTCAAAATAAAAGAGTTTATTTATGAATAAGAAAAAGAATCCGTATTTTCTTAAATAAATGAGTTTATTTAGATATGGAATAAGATTTCATATTATTCAAAATAAAAGAGTTTATTTGTGAATAGGAAAAAAATTCGTGTTTCCTTTAAATAAAGGAGTTTTATTTTTTTTACTTGGAATTGGATTCCATAATTAATTAAAATAAAGAAGTTAATTTTGATTAAAGATTTTGATTAAAATAAAATAATTTATTTTATTCAAAATTAGATAAATTAAAATAAAGAAAGTTTATTTTGATTTATATTTGGATTAAAAATAAAGAAGTTTATTTTGATTCAAAATTAGATTTTATGCTAACTAATTTTGCCCATTAAATGATATCAATATATATATTGAATGTTTATTATTCATGAGATGAATATTATTTATTGATGCATATGGTAATGTGTATGATAATAAATGGGATTGATTATGGACTATTGACCAATGTGATTGAATTTTATTTTAGTTGGATGCATGAATATATGTGTTTTATTAAATGGAATTTGCGTACCTTGTCTTCTCTAATTTTTTCTTAATGTAAATTCTAACTCCCTCCTATGTACTTCCTCTTGACTGCTGATCAATGTTTCTATTTATTTTAAATAGTTTTGTAATATGAATAATTCGAATTAATTTTGAAGAATTAGAGATCAAAGATCAAGGAGCGCTTGAAGACCCGTTTGTAATGGAGCCCGAGTTTAAATGTAATAGTTATATTTAAATATTAATTCTTGCACCCCTAGGGTTTGATCTTTTGGTTCACTTGGTGGCTCTAGTGAACCAAACTAGAATAAAAGTCCATAATCAATCCGTGTAGAATATAGTATTCTATATGTGCATGCTTATACTATACATACATATATATATATATATATATATATATATATATATATATATATATATATATATATATATATTATGCAAACATGCTTCACATGTTCATTAATATGACGCATATTTTATATATATATGTGCATGCGCACTAAACAAGATGAGACAAATTAATTACATACAAACCCCTCAAATTTTTTATATTAAGTTCAAAGCGTTCAAAGATATTTGGAATATCGAACGTCGCCTTCTAGCATGATAAAAATAATAGAGTATCAATTAATTATTATAAGTTTGTTGTGTCACCACAAGACTTATCTTAATTCTTTGAGATGTTAATTTTATCACATTTGATGCTTATAAAGAAAATTGAATAATATTATTTTGTTGTGTCACCACAAGGACAATATTTTTCTTTTTTGAATATATGGAGTGCTAGGTTGGACTTAATTTAAATCATTTTAGTTCGGATGTGCACAAACTTGACCATTATGATCTAAGAGGCAAAATACAAGGAGTTGCATAGTTGATGTAATTGATAAGAGTTGTCTACATATTTATTTATATATTGTTTGTTGTGTCACCACAAGGCTATATACATTTGAAATGAGATCCTTATTTTCACTAGCATATCTTCTATTAGATATTGCCGGACTATTTATATTGAGGGTAATATAGTTTGAAGAAAATAGTGGGAGATACTAATTTAAAACAAGACCTAAATATTTTGATAATTAATAAAATAATATATGCTAAAATATTGTTAAGAACAAATTCATTTACAGAATTTTATAATGTCTAAATTACTATCACTGTGAAGCATATTAGATGTTATTTAATCGGACCAAATTAAATAGATTGGTTAAAAAATTTGAGAATAGTTCTCATAACTAAAAAGCTATCTTATGTCCTTAATACGACTATCCCTGCAATAGTTGCAGACAATGCCTCTGAGGAAGAGATTGCTACTTTTAAAAAGTGGTAAGATGATGCACAGTTGGCTCAATGCATCATGCTCGTATCCATGAGTAACAAGCTTCAGTGTTAGCTTGAAACTATGGATACTCCTACTATACTCCTGCACGTCAATAGTTGATGGTGAGGAGAGTAGGACTAATAGATATCAGATATCTAAGGAGCTCTTTCGATCTAGAATGACTAACGACACTACAGTACAGACACATGTCCTAAACATGATCAATTTGATTGAACAATTTGGACAATGGGTTTTGTCATGGATGGAGAGTTGAACCAAGATTCGATCTTGCACTAAATCCCGGACTCCTTTCACAATTGTTGTGATTTTTTCATATGAACAAGCTAGATATCAGCCTCGCTGATTTTCTTAACATGTTGAAATTGCTGAGTCACTTTCCACCAAGAAAGACTAAGTCTTATTAGTAGGGGCCAAAGGATTTTCTGAAAAGAAGAATGATTCTAAGAAGGTATATAGAAAGGCAAAAATAAAGGATAATAAGAACAAAACTGACAAGGATATCAAAGAAGTTTGCTTCCACTACAATAAGCCTGGACACTAGAAAGAAACTGCGAGAAATATCTTGTAGAGGATAACTATAAGAAGCTTAGTGAAGTTTTGGTTATAAATACAATTTTGTTCATGATTTAAAATAAATTTTTCTTTAAGTCAAGGTTTTACTTGGGTATTGGATACCGACTTTGGTTATCATAAATATAGATTTATGAAGGGACCAAGCAGAAGTAGAAAGCTAAACAAATATAAGTAATCCTATGTGTGGAAAATAAAGTAAAGGTTGCTACATTAGCCATAGAAACTTATAGTTTAGCAATACTTACGGGCAAATCTATTAAGTCAATAAGTTGTTATTGTATTCCAAGTCTTGTTAGAAACATTATTTCTATTTTGTTGATGGACAATGAAATCTTTAGTATTATATTTAAGAACAATTGTTGTTCTATATATAATAATAATATTTTGTATAGAACTGAAATATTACTTAATGGATTTTGTATACTTGACTTACGTGAAAAATAATTTTACAAATTAAACAAACTAGTATAAGAAAAGTAGATGATCATTTAAAGAGTTGAATGTGTGTATTTCCTGAAATACAAGTGTGAATTATTTGAAAGGTTCAAAGAATTCAGAAGTGAAACAAATTGACAAAGTATTGAGATTTTTTGATTAGATCAAGGAATAAATACTTGTACAATAAGTTTCTAGATCATCTCAAATGGTTTTATCACAAAGGACACCTCCTGATATGCAATAATTGATTGATGTATCTGAAAGGAAAAATCGTACCTTGTTGGACATGGTGCGGTCCATAATAATTTTATCGACATTCCAGTATCATTCTGGGATAATGTCCCAGAAATGGCTGCATATCTACGAAAAGGTAACCTCAAAATTCGGCCCTAAGACTCTATAAAAGTTATGGACAGGGAGGATTCCTAATCCTAAGTATGTTAAGATAAGGGGTTGTCCAACTTATGTGAAAAAGGTTTCAAAGGATAAGTTTGAGACAAGATTTGACAAGTACAAATTTGTGGGACATCCTAAAGTAAGTTTAGGGTATATGTTCTATAATCCTACTTAACAAAAGTTGCTTGTTGTGAAACACGCTACCTTCTAAGATAAATGTGTTTATCATTGAAGGGGCTAGTAGGAGGATAATAGATCTTGAAGAGTTCAAGAACCACAAAATACTATAAGTCAAATAAGAAGAACCTGTAGATAGACCTATTGTACCACAACCGAATCGTAAATCTGAAATAGTACCGAAGATACCTGGGAGGTATGGATTCATAATGGATGATGATGATGATGAGGTACGTATCATAGAAGATGATGATCCGATTACATACGATGAGGAAAGAGTTGTAGAGACTCAGAGAAATGGATTGAAGCAAGCTTCTCAAATATGGAACATTCGTTTTGATGAGATAATCAAAAGAGTTTGATTTTATCATAAATAAGAATGAACCTAGTGTGTACAAAAGGGTCAGTGGGAGCGTCGTGACATTCCTAGTATTATATATTGATATACTACGGATAAGAAATGACATACCAATGCTACAATCAGTAAAGATAAAGTTGTTAAAATATTCCTCCATGAATGATTTGGAAAGAGTATCGTAATTGGAGATACAAATCTATATAGATAGATTAAAAAAGATGCTCAGCTTAACCCAAGAAACGTTTATTCATTTGATGCTAAAGTCATTTAGCATGGTAAACTCCAAAAAATGTCTCATGTTGATGAGACATGGAGTGTATCTCCCTTAATAGTCCCCATAGACTCCTGAAAAGAGAGATTGCATGAGTGACAATCATGTATGTAATGAAATATACGAGACCTGATGATGATCGGTCATATTCTGGAGAAGATAACTGTACAGTGAATTGGAAATGTTTCAAATAGCAAAGAGTTGTTGATTTAGTGATAAAGATAAAATATATAGCTATAAATGAAGCTACAAGTTGATTGTTTGGATGAAAAGTTCATTACAGAACTAGGAATAGTTCCTAAGTCTCATCTTGGATCTAAACAAGTGTTGTGGCACTTTTAATTGGTTTTAGGAATCATTGAAAGATGAGAAATCACTATAGAGATAGTGAACTCTCAAGAACAACATTACATATCCATTAACTAAAGCTTATCCAACAGCAGGATAATCGTCACTTAGAGAAGAAGTGTATGAGATACCATGGCGATTGGCTTTAGTGCAAGTGGAAGATTGAAAGTAGTGTGCACACAAGCCAATCATGTTTGATGATAAAACATATACTTTGTAACAATCTCATTCATTTATTAATAAAAAGTATTAATTAATTAAAGGCTTTTAATTATCTACATGATGCTGTTTTAAAATATGTGATAAACCCATAGTTTTAAGCAATACTTTTAGAATAATGATGATGATCATTCTAATGAGATTTAAATTCTTAGAAAGCTTAAAACTAAAATAGTTCCCAATTGTTGAATTACTAAATTAGGGATTAGTGAATCTGGATAGATTGGTACATACGTTGCTTGCTCATTGGATGAGGATGATTGATCTCATGATCATTTGTGTGGAGACACTAAAGCAAGTATGTAGGTGCTTATTAGAGAATAAGTTCACTGAACGTGGCTCGCTAAGGAATACCTAATAGAGTTTTACTTGCCTGTCAATAGGAATTCCTATAGTGATAGTAGTACAAGTGATCCTTGGACTTGAGATCATCATAGTATCTTGTGTATGATGAGTTATACTTTGACTTATTCCTTAAGACCCTTAGAGTATATTAAAGGGTATGCTTGAGTATAATAAGTTGTACATGGAGATAATGTATAATCAATAAAGAATCTACCACTTCTAGTAAAAGAAGAGAAATGTCGTATGTGATTCGATAAATGACAACCCAGTAGTCCTTGGCCAAGGCAGAATGAAATTAGAAAGGAGTTTCTAATTTGTATTATTTGGTGTTGTGCATTTAAGAGTCGAAATACATATAATAAAATAAAATAAAACTTGACAGTAATTCCATGTCTTATATTTAATTTAGATATTGTATGGTGGAAGGATTGAATTGTACGGTAACTATTTACTCAAAGGTTCTTTTATGATTAATGTTGAAATCTATATTATCTGGAAAGTCGTTAATCGCTAGGGAGGCTTATCCCTATTATAGAATAAATATTATTTATTTAAATAAATTAATAGTTTAATTTATTTATTTAAATAAGATTAGAATTGTTCTTATTGATTTATTCACAACCGTTTTAATATGGAGAACCGAAAGGGTCACACCATAAAAGGAAGAATAATTATTTAAGAAGTTAATGACATAATCGTAATAATAAATTAAGTATATTTAATTTAATTTATGTTGATAGAATAAATTAAATAGCTTAATATTTATTATTTAATATTTTAGAAATATTAAATATAAATTAATAAGAGGAGTCTTATTATTATTATTACTATTATTATTATTATTATTATTATTATTATTATTATTATTATTATTATTATTATTATTATTATTATTATTATTATTATTATTATTATTTAATTTCTAAAGGAGTTTGGGAATTAATTAATAAAAATACTCTCATATGTTCCTAATAATATTAAGAGACTAATTAATTAAAAGAGTTTAATTAATTATTCCTAATAAGATTGGGAGCATAATTAATTAAATGAATTTAATTAATTAAAATAAAACCCAATTCCTTAATTGTTAAGGAGGGTGGCCTACATCTATAAATAAGAGGAGTCTTATTATGGGTGTAGAGTTGTTGTTGACTTTTTTACAACAGACGTGATTCCAATTATTGAAGAGTACGCTCCTTTTCTATGAGAGATAGAAGAACTAGGATTTTGCCAAACACCCATCTTCTTGAATTTTGTTCTTCCTTGGTGGATCACCTCTAGAGACCAAACACTTGGGTGGCTAACGTTGATCAAAGGAAGGAACCAAACTCGGTGGATTCAAGTTGAACGCGGAAAAGATTAAAGGTGAACTTGTACCTGTGGAAGTCGAATCTTCAAGGGTATGATTTTTGTTCTTCATATTTTCGTTTAATTAATAATTGTGCATAAAGGGTGATCCGGGTATATGGTTTGTAAAATTTTAAAACTCTGATTTTCCATGCTTTCGCTTATTTTATGCAATTTGATTGCGTTCATGAATATTACAAATCTAACATAAACAACTTATACTCCACTCTTCTACTCAACAAGTAGAATATCCATTATTGGATATAAGCCCAACATGCCATTTACAACTGAATCCCTAGGATTCCTTCGAGTCACAAAGTCTCGGCATCGAGTCACTAAGATTAGGTAATTCGGTCACTACTGACCAGGATCCACTGACCCCAATTCGGTCTTCAAGACTAGGATCTATCGACCCTACTTCGGTCACTTAGACCAGGATCCACCGACCCTTCTTCCTGTTGTAGAGGAGTTTGAGGTGCTACTAAGATAACTTGAATGCTCTTCATCTTATGGTACTTAGTAGCATTGTTGATCATCTTCTTGATGCTTGTTGTACTCTTGTTGTTGAAACTTGATTCCTTCTGATTGTCAACAGCTCTTCATAATCAATATTGATGTACTGCTAAGCTATTCACTTAAGTTGTTTATCTTTTGAGCTTAACAGCTTTAAACAATCTCAAGATTGTAGACTTGTGTTCATCATCTTTGACTTGTTGATTCTGAGTGTTCATGATAAATCGTATAGTGGGGCTTTAAGATTAGCCTTATTATCTACCACTATTATGTCATCAGCATCAACTGCATGGCTTCTTCATATTTGAATCTTCAGTTTAGCCATGTCCTCCATTTTCTTATCTTTGCGGCTTTGGCTCTGGCTCTTTTTCTCTGGAGCTTCCTAGCACTTTTGGACTTTGTCTCTACGACTCTGACCTTTGCATATACTCATCAGCCTCTTGTAATCTGATGAGGTGCTGGTAATATTATCTTGTTAATCTCCTTCTCTTTTTGAGCTTGGGGACTTTGAACATTTCTCTGTTCGTAGAGTTTTCCTTACTCTACGTTCTCTCTTGTTCTACTCAATTTCATTTTTGATGATGCTCCTACTTATGTATTGACGTTCGGTGCTCATCATCATCTTCTTCTTTTGAATGATGTTATCTTTTATACTGCTATAAAATCTTCTCATTGAGAAGTATCCGTTGGAGTATTTAATGCTTAGATATTTTGATATATCTGATGTTGACTTTCTGAGGCTCTGTCTCAGTGTACCATCTAACTTAGGACTTTTCACATTAGTCAATATCTTTTCTAGCTTTTCAGACAGCTTTCTTTCGGCAAACTAGCTAGTAGATATACCTTTATTTTCTTCCAAGAATATATCTTTTGATATCTTGAGATCATCTTCTTGCAACATTCAATTTTTCAATCTTATTATCAGACTAGATATGAACTCTACGATCTACTGTTGCAAGAATCATACAATTGAGCCTTACAATTAGTTTAACCTTTTCTGTTCTTGTACTCTTTTCACTGTTGATAATATAGTGAGGGATATCGCAGTCTTATGTTTTGTATCCTCACTACTACTACAACCTTATCTTCTTTTCTGCTTTCTGATATCTTCATAATGCTTGAGTTTGCTTAGCAAAATATTCTCCATTCTATTGATACTTCAGTTATCTTGTTAAGTTGATAACATTTTCGTGGGTGAGTTGTTCTCTTTTGTTCTTATGTACAAAGTTCCGATTGCTCTTCGATCTGAACTATGATTATATAGAATGTCCTTGCAGTTTACCTTTAGATTTCTTTTGGAGATCTCTTCTTGTGAGAGATATACTCAATTATCATCAGAGTATATTCTCTTGCCATATACTTCTTCTTGAGTAATCTTCACTTTATATCCAACACACAAACTGAGCTTGGTGATCTCCTTTAGTTCGTGTAGTTAGCACTTCACATTTTGCTCAACTATTTTGAAGCTGACTTTACGATCTTGGTCTCACTGAACGATCTTAGAGTAATCTTCAGATATTGATTTCATTCAGTGTCTGCTTAGAGTATTCTACAATCATTATTTGCTGAGCAATCTTTACTCTGCTATCCATTGATTCATTTATCTATTTTTGCGAGATGATGTTTAACAACTTCTTCGACTCCTTGTGCAGTTCGGTGTTAGCCTTGTCATTTTGAGATCATTTAATTCCTTTATGAACTGATTCTTTGTCTGAGAGATGGAGTGAATTTTGAAATCTTCTGATGTTGTGCAACCATGGTTGTCTCTGTGAAGCATCTTCATACTGTGAACTGACAGAGTGACTTTACGAACATGATTTTCTATCATCTATACATCAGATTTATTTCCAAAAGATCAACCTAACATTATTTGATCTTTCTAATCTAAGTCCTTGTACATCAATTCTTTTGAAGGACTTTACAAAACTTACTTGTACAAATATACATTAATCATATTTTACTTTAAAGCACATGTAGATTTACTCTGCGATCAATACTTCTATCATGCAGAGTAGTCTATTTATAATGATCCTATCTATTACATATGCATACATGATAAGGATCAATCTAACAAGTTTGATCATACTATTCTAAGTCCTTGTACATAGATATCTCAGTTACGGACTGTACAAAATTTATCCATACAAATATAATTTATAAGCTTCGTCATTAAGTCATATACATGCTTTATCATCAAATCATATATGTATTTGGAATCTAATCAGGGATCTAATTAAACTCCCCCTTAATGAAACACTCTTCTAATCTATTATTAGATTCCCAACAAATACTTTGTGTTCACATGTTTTTCTTGCTCAAATTGATCCTTTGTGAATTATTAACACAGGAGCAACCAAGCATGTAACTCGCGATAGGGAGGGATTCATTACCGATAAGTTTTTAAAGGGAGTCAAAGTTTGTTCATGGGGAACAGTTCAAAGGAGTAAGTGCTTGGTTTTTGGTACTTAACAATTGAATTTACAAAATCACCATACACTGATCCTTAAGGACACACTTTATGTACCAGGAAATTGGCGAAACTTAATATCAGATATAACTTTAGTTACAGTAGGATTTGTTTTCCTTCGACTGTAGTAGCGCATCTATTTATTTTCATAATGATTTTGTAGGACATGGTACTTTATCGGATGGTTTTTATGTTTTCAATAAAGGTGAATCCCATTTTTCTTATATTATTTCTCATGATGATACTATTAATGAATCATTGAAATGTATACTAGATTAGGTCATATGGGCCAAGATAGGATGACTAGGCTAGCTCGAGAAGGCCTTTTAAGCTCACTCGCTAAAGTTAACCTACAAGTATGTGAACCTTGTTTAGCGGGAGGGCAAAAAGAAAAATATTTGGGAAGACAGTGATTCTTTATAACTAGTTCATTCTGACATTTGTGGTTTAATGAATGTTAGAGCACGATATGGTGGTAACTATTTCATCACTTCTATAGATGATTATTCGCGATATGGATATATCTATTTCATTTCTCATAAGTCAGAAGCATTAGATTGTTTTAGACGCTTTATTGCTGTAGTTGAGAATCAAAGGGTTAGATCCATAAATATTCTTAGGACTGATCGTGGACGCGAATATTTATCTGAGCAGTTTAAAGGAATCAATGAGGAAAAAGGTATCATCAGAAAGCCAAAGATTACTGGTACTCCGTAACAAAATGGTGTTGTTAAAAGAAGGAATCGTACACTATTAGAGATGACTAGATCGATGATGGTGCAAGTTGGTCTTTTAATTAATTTTTGGGGAGATGCACTTATGACTGCTGCCTACATCTTTAATTGTGTGCCTAGTAAGTCAGTTACTTCTACACTATATGAGTATTGGGAAGGCAAAAAATCAACCCTAGATCATTTAAGAGCATGGGGGTTGGCAGAATATGTGCGAATTCTGTAAGACCCTAACTTTCATAAATAAAGATTAATTTTTCTCGAAATATATTTTTGAATATTATGGTGTGGATTTGATATAATGTTATAGTTGTGGGTAATATTTATAAATTTTACAAAATATGCAAGTTGTTATAAAATATTCGATTGGTCGGGGAATATTCGTTTTAACAGGAAATATTCGTACGATGACACAATCATTGGTAGACCCCATAACAGAATTATTATCGGAGTTAGAAAACAACAGAAATATCTTTTTATAAAAGTAACGGCGAAAGTTTTACAGTTAACTGTTGAAATGCCCGGTGATAAAAGTACAGTAATACGCGTGGTTGCATAGTAGCACACGGTATTGATTATTGATGCTTACGTGAGAAGTCACTCAGTTATACTCAATTATTGCTATAGTAATTGCTGCATAATATCTTACGTTATTTGATTCAATTATTGTCAATATTTTATATATTATTAAATCAATAACTGAGATGACAAGTAATTCATATTATTATTTGCATAATTAGCATTGTCTAGAAAGTTCTGTCAAGGAAAGGGATCTGGTCACCTAATTGTGCGCCAATAAGGAGAAATACTTATCAAAAAACTCCTTCTTTCCTGAGAACGATTTGGTTGTTAATATTGCGAGTTATAATAATGATGAATAAATGTTGTTAAAAATATTGAAGAAATTTTTTATGAAGTATTTGTTATAAAATTGATTTATTACATGGACCCCCACTTACTAATTTTTTAAAATAATCAGAAAGAAGTTATAAAGTATATATATATATATATATATATATATATATATATATATATATATATATATATATATATATATATATTTGGCATGTGTGTGTATGTGTGCATCGTGTGTGTAAGAGTGTGTGTAAGTTGAAAAAGTGTGGTGGTGGGAGAAAAGAAAAAGTGAAAGTGATGTGTGTGTGTGTGTGTATGAAAGTGATGGGTGTGTGTGTTGCATTGAAAATAAGTCCGTGATTTTTCTTAAGGCATCCGTGAATTCACGATAATTTCGTCCGTGAAATTTCTTAAACAGTACCCCTTCCATTCTCCTATAAATATGATGCTTAGTTTATAATTGAAAACCACACCAGAATCAGAGAATTCTTCTTCTATAATCTTGAGCGTATTTCTTTAGAGTTTAAGAAAGCTTTGAGTGTAGAAAATAGTTCAAGTTTTTTTCAAGAATATCCCCGCCCTACCAGTCAGAAGTACTCTCTTTTTAAGGTAAGAGATATTATTTTTGTTCAATATTCGTAAGAAATAATATTTTCTTCCATACTCTGTAGTATGTAAGTAATATTATTTCGTTTCAGATTTTAAATTCTAGACTCAATTTATTAAATTTTGGCTTCTATACTCCATGAAATTAGTAGAATATCCTTGATATTTGCGCTTCATCAAGTATTTTTTCATTAAAATATTATTCTGAGCATTCTTGATAATTTTTAATCTTTTCATGTCGGGATACTATTCCTGAAGTACTATTCCTGGAGTAATATTCACGGGATACTATTCACTCGAGTACTATTCACCCGGGGTACTATTTATGACAAAAATTGATTTTTTTTTGGTCCAAATCATTTTTGATACAATATTATTCTTGAATTTTACTCCACAAAGCAGTATCATGTTGACAATTTGGACATTATTGAATTCTGGATAAATTAAATTATAAATCTTTAAAAATTTATCCTTTGCTTTCATTTAATTAAATTCTTATATCATTGTCTTCATCCTCATGCTTGTATTGTGATGAAAGTCCTCATTGGCCCATAGTGCATTGATGGACTGCTGATTGATATGATTATGACCAGAGATTATTCGGTATAATCATGACCGTAATGTTACAAATGATGTGATAAAAGTCCTCATTGGCCCGTAGTGCATTGATGGACAGTTGTTGGCATGATCATTACCATTGATGATTACACGAATATCCTTGGCCCGTAGTGCATGGATAATTCGTGGACTTGATACTAATGAATATCCTTGGCCCGTAGTGCAAGGATGATTCGATGATGTGGATTATTTATTAAGCTGAGTCTTAGCGATAAAATTGATGATAAACTTTTTAAATCATAGAAGATAGTAGATATCATGCTCTACTTGACTCTTCTAATGGATTACTTGTTCCGCTGCAGTTAAACTTGATGTCTATTGTATTTTAACAGTTTAACACTGTTGAAGGCTAATGATAATTTATTCTGCATTATCTTAGTTATAATATTTCTTACTGGGCTAATTGAGCTCACCCTTTTGCTTTCATTGTTCTCTTCAGGAAATGAGAACGTAGCCGGGACTAGTCGGAGAATGGAGTGATGGTCCGAGTTAGTGGCTGTAATAGTCCTCACTATTATATGCTGTAATAGTCCTCACTATTATATGAAATAGTGTGATAATAAATGTAATGAGGATTGAATTTGAGTTTGGATATTATCTTCTAGACAATATTCGTAAAAAAACTCTCAGCTACGTTTTCATCATATTGTATAAGGAAGTTTGTATTTAAATTATGTACCATGTATTTGGCGACCCAAAATGGGTGATGTTGTAAGACCCCAACTTATTCATAAATAAAATCGAATTTTCTCTAATTATTATTTTGAATAATAAGGTGTTAATTTGATATAATGCTTTGGTTATGGGAGAAATATGCAAATTTTACAAAATAAGCAAGTGGTTATAAAATATTCATTGTTGTCGGGGAATATTCGTTTGGTCGTGGAATATTCTTGCTGTCAGAGAATATTCGTACGATGGCGCAGTCATTTGTGGGCCCCATAACGAAAAACAGTCGGATGAAGAAAACGACAAGTTTGAGTTTTTACAAATAACGGCGTAGTAGTTACCGTTAACACTATTGGAATACCCGATGGTTAAAATACAGTAATACACGTGATTGCACAGTAGCACACGGTATTGTACAATATTGTTGAATTATTGATCAATACGTAAGAAGGCACTACTCAATAATTGTTACAGTAATTACTGTTCAATATTTGATTTTATTGATTTAATAATTGCTACGTTGATATTTTATATTATTGTTGTTTCAATAATTGTCACTGCACAATATCTTCATTATCAAATCAATAATTCATATTATTTGAATATATTATTAGATAATATTATTGGCAATGTCTAAGGAAGTTCTGTCTAAGGAGATATTTGGTCACCTAATTGCGTGCTAGTAAGGAGAAATCCTTATCGAAAAATCCCTTTTTCCTGGGAACGACCTGATTGTCATAATTGTAATTTTGTAATATTATTTATGAATTATTAATTATTGATTTATATGATAAGAAAATATTTATTTTATGTGGATATAAATGATGGATATATTTATTTTATGTGGATATAAATAAAAGAATTAATGTTGAGGTATTTTATCAGTATTTTGTCAGAATGGAAGTATTAAAAATCGTCCGTATATGGATTTCTGGCATTTTTCGTTTAGAATTTAGAAAAACTTAAAGCTACAAAGATGTATAGAATTTAATTTCCTATGGAATGGACATAAAATTGTTATATTTCTGATAAAAGGACTATTTATTATGAATTATTGAAGTTTTAGAAATTAAATATTTTTATTAAAATTATGGGTGGGACCCACTTTTGTTTTTCAAAAGATGTGGGCTGAAATTTTTTCGAAGATGGCTTGCTTTGATGTTTCAAAAGAGGTTGGCGTAGAATGAAGAAAAAAAAAATATTATTTTATTAATTTAGTCTCCTTTGGCGTTATAGCATTTTCTTATAAATAGGGTGCTTAGTTAGAATTGAAAATCACACTAGAAACAAATTTTTTTTTCTCTCTCTATATTATCGAGCGTATTTTGTGAGTATTTAGATACTTTGAGAGTTGCTATTCAGTGCAAGTTTTCTTCGGCTTTACATCCGATATTCCGATTAGAAATACTGTTATTTTGAGGTAAGAGATGTTATTTTCTTCGTAAATGATATTATTTTCTTCAATATTATTATGCCAAAATATTGATATGAATTTTATTGTAGAATTTTTACTTTTTTGTGTCGGGATTACTATTTACGTATACGGCACTATTCACGAATACAGTACTATTCACAGAAAAATAAAATTTTCTTTTCTTTGTCCAAGTTGTCTATTGTGGTTACTATTTTTGATTGTATCCATGTTTTGATTTTTATTTTTGAATTTTGCTCCACAATTGATTATTATGGAGTATTTTTAAACTTGGATAAACTGTAGTACGAATCTCTAATATTTGTTATTTTGTTTCACTGGATTCGTTTTCTTTAAAATGATTTTCATCATCCTCAGTCCTAAATGATGATATTACTGAATATCTTTGGCCTGTAGTACAAAGATGAATGATTAACTGATGAATATCTTTAGCCCGTAGTGCAAAAATGAACATGTGTTGAGATGAACATGACTAACTAGTTATACAAATGAATATCTTTGACCTGTAGTGCAAAGATGAATATTTGATTCAAGATATATATTGATTGATGTTACAGGGATAAAATATTGATGATGGACTTTTAAATCTTAGAAGATAGTAGAATTCATTCTCTACTTGACTCTTCTAATGGATTGCTGTTTTCCGCTGCAGTTGTTGATCTAAAACTTGTTGTCTATTATATTCTATCAGATTTTTTTTCCCTGTTGAAGACTAATGATAATTTGTTGTATATTATCTTAGTCATAATATTCTTTACTGGGCTAGTTGAGCTCACCCTTTTCCTTTTTGTTCCATTTTTCTTCTCAGGAGGTAAGAATATAGCAGGAACTAGTCGGTGTATGGAGTGATGGTTCTAGAAAGTTATTTTAGTAGTCCTCACTATTTTTATAAAATAGTGTATCAATAATTGTAATGAGGACTCCTTTTGAGTTTTAATACTGTCTATTAGACAATATTTGTATTTAAACTCACAGTATATGTGTTGTCGTATTTTGCATGACAATTGTATTAATGAAGTTGTATTTATTTTTGTACCATGTATTTGACGACTCAGAATGGTGGGTGATGTATACCTATTTAGGGGGCGTCACAATTAGTATCATAGCTTAGGAATATGGTTTCTGGCAGAGATCGGAGAATAGAACTAGGAGGGGAGAGACGAGTAAATCCTTCGCTAGTGTGTCCTACCTAAGCTTATTTGTTGGTCGGTCATAATATATGGATATTATGTGATATATTAATTTGTTTAATTAACCCTTGTTTTACGGCAGTATTTGAGAATGACAGCTGAGAATGTTAACAATGGAGTGAATGAGACCGTGGAGACACCTTTAATAACCACCCAAGGGAACGTGCAACAAGAAAGAAATATTCCTCCTGTAAACAACACTACCGAACAAATGATGAATGATGAGATGTTTAGAAGCTTTTTACAGTTTATGCAAAATCAGACGAGGGAGACTCGTGTACAAAATACGGGTGGAAATGATAGAAACGCACGGCTTATCACAGGCAAACAGTACAAAGAGTTGGGACCACCAGAATTTGCGGGAAAGCTGGATCCGATCAAGGCGGAGACGTGGGTTAAACAAATTACCAAGATATTTGTTGTCTTGGGATGCACGGAAGAACAGAAGGTTCCATTCGCCACCTTTATGTTCCGTGGTGAGGCGGACTACTGGTGGGAGTCTGTGAAGCGTACCCAATCAGCCGCACTCAACATGTCTTGGGAAACATTTTAAAAACTGTTTAATGACAAGTACTTTCTCGAAAGTATTCGTCATATGAAGGAGGTAGAGTTTATTATACTAGAAGAAAATAACATGACTGTGTCTCAGTACGAGGCAAAGCTCGCAGAGTTATCTAGGTTTGTACCTCATTTGATAGAGAATGAAGAACGAATGACACGGATGTTTTTGAGAGGTCTAAAACCCGAGATTTGGCAATATCTTATCTCTCATAAATTTTCTTTATATTCAGATGTTGTAAACATTGCTCAATTATTAGAGCGAGATAATGAGTATGTTCACCCAAGGGACCTCAACCAGGGTCATACCGGTGGCAGCAGTCATCGGAGCAATGACAACCAGCGGGGAGGAAAACATTCGGACAAAAGCGGTAACCACTCTGGTGGTAATCGTGGCCATGATAGTAGAAGAAGCGAGTCAGGAGGAGATTTTAAGAAGAGAAGGTACAACAATGATAACGTGAAGACGTCAGCACAAACATCAACTGTTTCTAAGGGAGGAGAACGACCACCAGTCATATGTTACAAATGCGGGAAAGAGGGACATATAAACCCAAACTGCCCACAACAATCCAAGGTGTGTTATAACTATAGAAAGGAAGGTCTTATAGCTAGAGATTTTCTTGTAGCAAAACTAAGTCCAGCGGGAATGGTGACTCCGAAGGTTGTTCCGGATAAGTCAAAGTCAGCGGTTCCTGGAAGAGCGTTTGTCGTTACTGGCCAAAACACGAGAAAGCCAAATGAGGTGATCATGGGTAAGCTATTTATAAACTCTTGCAAAGTTTATACCTTATTAGATACCGGTTCTACCCATTCTTTTATCTCTCCTACTTGTGCTCAATGTTTGAACTTGACTCCGGAGAAATTAGACTTTGACTTATCTATTGAGACTCCATTAGGAGAAACCTTCATTGCATCTACTGTTTATAAATCTTGCTTGATCCAAGTTGGTACCATAACATTACCTGTCGATCTTATTTCTTTGAAAATACTTGCATTTGATGTGATTTTAGGGATTGATTGGTTAACTATTCATCATGTCAAAATTGATTGTTTTCGTAAGGTTGTTAGTTTTCATATTCCTAACCAACATGTTATGCGAATTCAAGCAACCAAACCTCTAAAGTCAATCACAGTCATATCAAGCCATAAAGCTATTCGTTTATTGAAAAATGGATGTCAAGCTTTCTTAGCCCATGTCACGGACTTGAACAAAAATATGTCAGATTTGAATAATATTTCGATGGTTAGTGAATTTCTTGACGTATTTCCTGAAGAACTTCCCGGTCTACCCCCAGAACGTGAAGTTGAATTCTTTATTGACCTTGAACCCGGTACAAAACCAATTTCTAAAACCCCATATCGAATGGCTCCTATTGAACTTCAGGAGTTAAAAGTCCAACTACAGGAGTTGTTGGACATCGTTTTCATTCGTCTTAGTACATCTCCTTGGGGTGCTCCTGTTTTATTCGTAAAGAAGAAAGACGGGAGTATGCGACTTTATGTCGACTATCGGGAATTGAACCATGTCACCATCAAGAATAGATATCCGCTACCTCGCATTGATGACCTGTTCGACAAGTTGCAAGGAGCACAATTCGTTTGAAAGATCGATCTTCGTTCTGGATATCATCAGCTGAAGATTAAAACTGAGGATATTTCGAAGACTGCCTTCAGAACTCGGTACAGGCATTATGAATTTTTAGTCATGTCTTTTGGATTGACTAATGCTCCTGCTGCTTTCATGGATATGAGGAACCGTGTGTTCAAGGAATATTTAGATCAGTTCATTGTTGCCTTTATTGATGACATCCTCATTTATTCCAAAAGCCGTGAAGATTATGAGAACCATTTGAAGCTAGTACTTCAAAGGCTTCGCGATAACAAGCTATATGCCAAGCTGAAAAAATGCGAGTTCTGGCTTGAGGAAGTAGCGTTTCTTGGGCACATGGTGTCAAAACATGGAGTATCTGTTGACCCGACGAAGATTGAAGCCATACAAAGTTGGGAGCAACCGAAGTCGGTGACTGAAGTACGTAGTTTTTTAGGCTTAGCTGGTTATTATCGGAGATTCGTAGAAGGATTTTCTCAAATCGCTACTTCGTTAACTCAGCTGACTCGAAAAGATATAAAATTTGGTTGGAGCGAGGTTTGTGAGAAGAGTTTTCAAGAACTCAAGAGGAGACTCATTTCGGCACCTGTTCTGATAATACCATCTGGTTCGAATGTATTTGTTATCTACAGCGATGCTTCAGGAAAAGGTTTAGGATGTGTTCTCATGCAACATGGGAAAGTCATAACCTATGCCTCGCGACAACTCAAAGAATATGAGAGGAATTATCCTACTCATAATCTGGAGTTGGCAGCAGTTGTTTTCGCATTGAAGATCTGGAGACACTACCTGTATGGGGAGAAAGTGGAGATTTATACGGATCATAAGAGCCTTAAATATTTCTTCACCCAAAAGAAACTCAACATGCGATAACGACATTGGCTTGAGCTGTTGAAAGATTACGATCATACCATCTAATACCATCCTAGAAGAGCAAACGTAGTAGCTGACGCATTGAGTAGACGCATTGAGTAGAAGATTATATACGGGTACGAGTGCGATATTGTCAACACAAAGGCCCATTTTGTATGACTTGCAAAGGATGGAGATAGAGGTAAAAGCTCCAAGTACCCACATACTGATGTCAAACATACGAGTAGAACTGACTTTAATAGATAAAGTTAAAGCTGCTCAAGCTACAGACCTGGAGCTGATGCGTATGAAGAAGAAAGTGCAAGAAGGTGCTATTCCAGAAGCAAGAATCGATGAAGAAGGAATACTTCGAGTCAACTCCAGACTTTGTGTTCCTAACGATTCTAACTTGAAGCATAGAATAATGATGGAGGCACAAAACACTCCTTTTGCAATCTATCTTGGGAGTACCAAAATGTATCATAATCTTCGACATACCTTTTGGTGGAGCAATATGAAGAGAGAGATCGCGGAGTTTATATCGAGGTGTTTAACTTGTCAACATGTAAAGGCGGAGCATCAAGTGCCAAAGGGTCCATTGCAACCACTTGAGATTCCAAAATAGAAGTGGGAACACATTACTATGGATTTCGTTACGGGTCTTCGCAAGGTTTCTCAAGGCATAGATGCTATTTGGGTCATTGTTGATAGATTAATCAAATAGGCTCATTTCTTGCCTATACGGAAGACTTATTCCCTTGAACGTCTTCCTCGTATGTGTAAGACCCCGAATTTTATGAAATAAAAGTATTCAATTTTTCTTATAATTACAATTCAGTAAATGGTTAAATTGATAAAAAGTTAAAGTTATGGGTAAAATGTGAAAACTTTTCAAAATATGCAAGTGGTTATAAAATATTCATTGTTGTCGGGGAATATTCGTTTGGTCGTGGAATATTCTTTCTGTCGGGGAATATTCGTACGATGGCGCAGCCTTGTGTGGGCCCCATAATGGAAAGCAATTGGATGAAGAAAACGACAAGTATAAGTTGTTTATAAATAACGGCGTAGTTGTTACCGTTAATACTGTTGGAATACCTGGTGGTTAAAATATAGTAATACGCGTAGTTGCACAGTAGTACACGGTATTGCACAGTATTTTTTTTCAATTATTTATTCTTACGTGAGAAGGCACTACCGAATAATTGTCACAGTAATTACTGTTCAATATTTTATTTTATTGATTCAATAATTGCTGCGTTGATATTTTATATTATTGTTGTTTCAATAATTGTTGCTGCACAATATTTCCCATTATCAGATCAATAATTCATATTATTTGAATAATATTATTAGATAACATTATTGGTAATGTCTAGAAAGTTCTGTCTAAGGAGAGGTTTGGTCATCTAATTGCGCGCCAGTAAGGAAAAATTCTTATTGGAAAGCCCCTTCTTTCCTGGGAACGGCCTGGTTGTCATAAATGTGATTCTGTAATATTATTTGTAAATAATTAATTATTAATTTATATGATAATGAAATATTTATTTGATGTGGATATAAATGATGGATTTATTTATATGGTTATAAATGAAGGAATTAATGTTGAGGTGTTTTATCAGTATTTTTGTCGGAATGGAGGTATTAAAAATCAAATTAGGATTTTTGAGATATTTTGTAGGGGTTATAATTTTTAATCCGACCGTTGGATCGTTGTGATTTTTGGATATGTTATACATATATAAGTTGAGTATATGTTCACAAATTTTGAACCGTTAAAAATGAACGAATGATTTGTTATGAATTTTAAGAGGTGACTGATTCGGAAATTAGGTTTATAAATCATTTTGGTAGAAAATTCTAGAATTGGTGGGCCCCACTCTTAGTTGGTGAAGAAATATGCTGAGATTTTTATTCAAATGTGGTGGGTGGGAATAGTAGCAGGTAAAGCCATCAGGTTGCAGGTTAAGTTTGCTTCGGCGTGCTAACATTTTCCTATAAATAGAGGGCTAAGTTAGAATTGAAAATTACACCAGAAACATAAGCTTTCTCTCTTTCTCTCTCTATATTATGAAGCATATTTTGTGAGTATTTAGATACTTTGAGAGTTACTATTCAGTGCAAGTCTCCTTCGGCTTTGAATTCCAATCAGAAATACTGCACTTTTGAGGTAAGGGATTGTAAGGGATTTTAAGGGTTATTATGTTTTTCAGTTCGTAATTCTTCTGACCTTCAGAAAATTCTGGAAAAATTTGAAATTATATTTTGATGAGTTTTATTGATTGTGTCCAAAAATGGTGATTTTTGGATGTATAGATTAAGAATTATGAATTTTACGGGAAAAGACTATTTTAAAAGTAACCACTTATAACTCCTTGTGGTTAACTCCAAAATTGATGAAATTTTTATTGAAAGTATATCTATATAATATCAGTGTACTCTGTGAATTTTGGAATTTTTGGATAAAAGTACAATTTTTGATAAATATCTAAATATTCGGCTGTTTTGGCCATATGAAAAATAGTAAATGAATTTTAAAAATTCTGAGAAAAATATATGTTCAATATGGGACTATATTATGCTAAATTCCAGAAAAGAAATATTTTTGGGACTGATTTGGTATTTTTTATGAAAATAGTCTAGTTATGAGTAAATGAATTAAATATGTTATGTGAAGTAAGAAAATTAGAAAATATGATTTTATGGCTTGAGAATCATATATGAGTTATATGCAGATTTTTGATAAGGGTTTTGGTTATTGGTGATGAAATCTTAAGAGTTGGCATTTTATGATGATTAAATGCATTAATTAATAAAGTGTAAACAATTTAAATAAATTATTTATAAGTTTAAGAAATGTTATTCTTTCAATATCATTATACCGAAATATTGGTATGGATTTTATTGTAAAATTTTTACTTTTTTTGTGTCGGGTTTACTATTCATGAGTTACTATTCACGAGTTACTATTCATGAGTTACTATTCATGAGTTACTCTTCATAGAAAAATTGGTTTCTTTTTCTAACCAAATTATAGTTGATTTATGAATATTACTCTGGAGATTAAAACTATATATTGAATATATTATTTTTATTATCATATATAACATTTTTATAACCCTAATGATGATATTCTCTTTCACTTGAGTATAAAGATGGGTAGATTATTGGTATGATCATGACTAGGGTTCTCTTTGGCCAGTAGTGGAAAAGTTGAATTGTGACTGGTATGATCATGACCATTGAATTTATAATTGAATATCTTTAGCTTAAGTGTAAAGGTGAATTGATCAACATGGTTATACTTATTGTTTATATAAGTTCTAAAATGATTATATATTTCTTTGAGATATGAATATATTTGGCCTGTAGTGCAAATATGAACTGTTGAGGAATATCTTTGGCCTGTAGTGCAAAAATGAATTATTGATGAATATCTTTGGCCCGTAGTGCAAAGATGAATTATTGATGAATATCTTTGGCTCGTAATGCAAAGATGACTTGTTGATGAATATCTTTGGGCCGTAGTGCAAAGATGAACTTATTAGTATGATTATGAACATGAACTGTGATTTGGTATAACCATGATGTTTGATGTTTCAGGTGATGAAAATTATCTTCGTCCTGGATGAGAAGAGGAATTTAGAACTACAATTATGATTATGAGTTATTCATATGATTGTGGACCAGAATTGTTAATTGATGTTACAGGGATAAAACATTGTTGGTGGATTTTTAACATGGAGAAGATAATAGACTTTGTAGTCTATTTGACTCTTCTAATGGATTGCTCGTTCCGCTGCAACTATGGTTGAAAATTTTTATCATCTACCATATGTTCTAAATCTCTGATTTATTACTGATGAAGGCTATTGATAATTTATTTATCTTTAGTCATGATATTCTTTACTGGGCTAGTTGTGCTCACCCTTCTGTTCATAATTCCTTTCAGGTAATAAGAGTGTAGCTGGGTTGAGCGGGGGTAACAGGGGAATAGAACGGTGGTCATCATTTAGGATTTATATTTGGTGAATCATCTAGGGTGAAGCGAACCCAACGTTGGAAGGGTGTTTTGCCACTATCATACAAGATGTCTAATGACATACTACCTCGTGTCATCATAAGACAGGATTGTGCTCATCCACTTGCTGAGTATATTTACGAGCACTACTTATATAATCTTGGTGTTTGTTTGAAGTATAATTCTCAATTAGAGAAAGTGGAGATAATGATAAGTCAAGAGAAGACTCACCATTGGAAAGAATATGATAGTAAACTTTTCGTTTTTCTTTGGGGTCTATTGGGTCAACCAAGGATAATTCTGTGGCCATATGATATCTATCATAACCTAAATGCATGGCCTCCCATGTACGAAGGTTTTCTTGAGCACTTCCCAAAGATTCTAATTTCTAAAACAGTTTTTGACTATACCTTTATGGAAGGTGTCATTGTGAGGTGTTGTCCACGGTTGGGACATGAGTCACATTTGGTATATATTTATATCCAAACTCACAGCATATGTGTTGTTATATTTTGCACGACAATTGTTGTAATAAAGTTGTAGTTATTTTCTGTACCATGTATTTGGCGACTCAGAATAGCTTGGATGGAATGGACCTGTTTTGGGGTCGTCACAGTATGTATGTGAATGAGATTGTGAGATTGCATGGCATGCCAGTATCCATAGTTTTAGATTGTGACCCAAGATTCATTTCACGATTTTGGGTTAGCTTGCAGAAAGCTATGGGCACGGATTTACGATTCAGTTTAGCATACCATCCTCAAACGGACGGGCAATCAGAGAGGACTATTCAAACTCTTGAAGATATATTAAGACTCTGCGTCCTAGATTTCAAAGGGAGTTGGGATAAGTACCTACCATTGGTGGAATTCTCCTACAACAACAGTTATCAAGCAAGTATAGGCATGGCTCCATTCGAGGCATTGTATGGAAGAAAATGTCGTTCTCCAGTATACTGGGACGAGGTGGGAGAAACAACATTGTTGCGACCAAAATTGGTACGCATAACTACAGAAAAGATCCAAATGATCCAACAACGTATACAAACGGCACAGGATCGACAAAAGAGTTATGCGGATCTTCATCGAAAGAACGTGGAATTTAATATTGGGGATCATGTATTATTACGTATTGCTCCATGGAAGGGAGTAACAAGATTTGAGAAAAGAGGAAAGCTCAATCCAAAATTTGTTGGTCCATTTGAGATTCTTGACCGAATAGGAAATGTGGCCTATAGACTCGCATTACCTCCAAGCATGTCTCGTGTTCATAATGTTTTTCACATATCTATGCTTCGTGAATATGTGAAAGCCCCAGACCACATAATTGAGTTAGAATCAGACGAGATAGCTGAAGATTTAACGTACGAGGAGGTACCTGTTAAGATCTTGGATAGGAAAGAGCATGTCCTACGCACCAAGGTTATACCATAAGTTAAGGTTTTGTGGACGAACCATGCTATTAAAGAAATGACCTGGGAGTTGGAATCAGAAATGAAAGCGAGGTATACTCACCTTTTCAAAATACCAGGTACGTACGTCAATTTCGAGGACGAAATTTCATAAGGAGGGGAGGTTGTAAGACCCCAACTTATTCATAAATAAAATCGAATTTCCTCTAATTATTATTTTGAATAATTAGGTGTTAATTTGATATAATGCTTTGGTTATGGGTGAAATGTGCAAATTTTGCAAAATAAACAAGTGGTTATAAAATATTCATTGTTGTCGGGGAATATTCGTTTGGTCGTGAAATATTCTTACAGTCGGGAAATATTCGTACGATGGCGCAGTCATTTGTGGGCTCCATAACGAAAAAAGGTCGGATGAAGAAAATGACAAGTTTGAGTTTTTACAAATAACGGTGTAGTAGTTACCATTAACACTATTAGAATACCCGGTGGTTAAAATACAGTAATACGCGTGGTTGCACAGTAGCACACGATATTGCACAGTATTATTGAATTATTGATCACTACGAGAAGGCACTACTCAATAATTGTTACAGTAATTACTGTTCAATATTTGATTTTATTGATTCAATAATTGCTACGTTTATATTTTATATTATTGTTGTTTCAATAATTGTCACTGCACAATATCTCCATTATCAAATCAATAATTCATATTATTTGAATAATATTATTAGATAACATTATTAACAATGTCTAAGAAAGTTCTGTCTAAGGAGATGTTTGGTCACCTAATTACGCGCCAGTAAGGAGAAATCCTTATCGGAAAGTTCCCTCTTTCCTGGGAACGACCTGATTGTCATAATTGTGATTCTGTAATATTATTTATGAATTATTAATTATTGATTTATATGATAAGAAAATATTTATTTTATATGGATATAAATGATGGATATATTTATTTTATGTGGATATAAATAAAGGAATTAATGTTGAGGTATTTTATCAGTATTTTATCAGAATGGAAGTATTAAAAATCGTCCATATGTGGATTTCGGGCATTTTTCGTTTGGAATTTGGAAAAACTTAAAGCTACAAAGTTGTAGAGAATTTAATTTCCTATGGAATGGACATAAAATTCGTATTTTTTTGATAAAATGGCTATTTATTATGAATTATTAAAGTTTTAAAAATTAAATATTTTTATTAAAATTATGGGTGGGACCCACTTTTATTTTTCAAAACATGTGGGCTGAAAATTTTTCGAAGATGGCTTGCTTTGATGTTTCAAAAGAGGTTGGCGTAGAGTGAAGAAAAAAAAATATTATTTTATTAATTTAGTCTCCTTTGGCGTTCTAGCATTTTCCTATAAATAGGGTGCTTAGTTAGAATTGAAAATCACACTAGAAACAAGTTTTCTCTCTCTTTTTCTATATATTATCGAGCATATTTTGTGAGTATTTAGATACTTTGAGAGTTGCTATTCAGTACAAGTTTTTTTCGGCTTTACATCCGATATTTCGATCAGAAATACTGTTATTTTGAGGTAAGGGATGCTATTTTCTTCGTAAATGATATTATTTTCTTCAATATCATTATGCCGAAATATTGATATGAATTTTATTGTGGAATTTCTACCTTTTTGTGTCGGGGTTAATATTCACGTATACGACACTATTCACGTATACGGAACTATTCACGAATACGGTACTATTCACAGAAAAATAAAATTTTCTTTTCTTTGTCCAAGTTGTTTATTGTGGTTACTATCTTTGATTGTATCTATGTTTTGATTTTTATTTTTGAATTCTGCTCCATAATTGATTATTATGGAGTATTTTTGATCTTGGATAAACTGTAGTGCGAATCCCTAATATTTGTTCTTTAGTCTCACTGGATTCGTTTTCTTTAAAATATTTTTCATCATCCTCAATCCTAAATGATGATATTACTGAATATCTTTGGCCTGTAGTGCAAAGATGAATGATTAACTAATGAATATCTTTGGCCCGTTGTGCAAAGATGAACATGTGTTGAGATGAACATGACTAACTGGTGATACAAATGAATATCTTTGGCCTGTAGTGCAAAGATGAATATTTGATTCAAGATGTATATTGATTCATGTTACAGGGATAAAATATTGATGATGGAATTTTAAATCTTAGAAGATAGTAGAATTCATTCTTTACTTGACTCTTCTAATGGATTGCTGTTTCCGCTGTAGTTATTGATCTAAAACTTATTGTCTATTATATTCTATCAAATTTTTTTCCCTGTTAAAGACTAATGATAATTTGTTGTATATTATCTTAGTCATAATATTCTTTACTGGGCTAGTTGAGCTCACCCTTTTCCTTTTTGTTCCATTTTTCTTCTCAGGAGGTGAGAATATAGCAGGAACTAGTCGGGGTATGGAGTGATGGTTCTAGAAAGTTATTTTAGCAGTCCTCACTATTTTTGTAAAAAAGTGTATCAATAATTGTAATGAGGACTTCTTTTGAGTTTTAATACTGTCTATTAGACAATATTTGTATTTAAACTCACAATATATGTGTTGTCGTATTTTGCACGACGATTGTATTAATGAAGTTGTATTTGTTTCTGTACCATGTATTTGACGACTCAAAATGAGTGATGTATACCTATTTTGGGAGCGTCACAAATGTATACCTATTTTGGGGGCGTCTCACATTCCTTCCAAATAACTTGGGAAGTTAGACTCTAGAGGAAGGAAGGGTATCTTTATATGGTATCTTGAACACTCAAAGGGTTATGATATGTGAACTTGATGGATTAATGACTGAGATTGAATCACAAGATGTGGAATTCATAGAGTGAGTTTCCAAGGAGGGGTGACGTGAGAAAGGATTTGAGCTATATGAAATAGTCGAATTAGTGGGAGACATTTCACCATCCTTTAGCAAAGAAAGGAAATTTGATTCTCATCGTTTTGCCGCCAAAGATGGTGGGAGCGATCTATCGCCTAACGGGTCACCAAATTCACAAAATCATGAGCCACATCCGAGCAAACGCGTAAAAGTACCTCTAAAAAATTTCGAAATTGAAGAGGAATTTCTTCTCGTGCTTGAAGGAAAGGCCCTTATGTGCGCTCTAAAAGATGATAATGAGCCTGTTACATATAAGAGAGCTCTCACTTCACTTTTTCGTAATGAATGGATATATGCTATGAAGGATGAAATTGGTTTCATAGGAAAGAACCAGGCTTGGGAGTTGGTTGATCTACCGCCCAGTCGTAAGGCCATTGTAAATAAATGGGTTTTCAAAATTAAATGTAAGGCAAATGAATCAATCAACAAGTATAAGGCTTGTATTTTGGCGAAAGGGTTCACCCAAAAGGAGGGTGTGGATTATGATGAGATATTCTCACCAGTTGTGAGAATTGGATCCATTCATCTTATTTTAGCTATTGTCACAAGTTTAGATTTGGAGATTTATCAAATGGACGTTAAAACTGCATTTCTATATGGAGAATTAGATGAGGATATTTACACGAATCAACAAGTTGGCTTTAAGGTTAAAGGACAAGAGTGAAAAGTGTGTAAGCTCAAACGTTCCATTTATGTCTTCAAGCAATCATCTAGACAATGGTACTTTAGATTTCATTGAGCCATCATTGTTGATGGGTTTACGATGATTGAGGAAAATCAATGTGTGTATGTTAAATGGGTTGACAAAAGCTTAAAAATCTTGTGTTTGTACGTTGATGACATCTTGATAGCTGGAAATGATATGGGATTGATTGCCGCCACTAAAAAGTGGTTGTCATCTAATTTTGAGATGAAAGACATGGGTGAGGTAGAATTTGTACTCAGAATTAAGATCTATATGTATCACTCTAAAAGATTTTTAGTTTTAAGTCAAGAGACTTATATAAGATCTATTTTAGAGCATTTTTGTATGTATAATTCTAAATCCGTTGACACTCCTATTGAGAAGGGTCATAAATTAAGCTAGGATCTTTACCCTAAGACTGATCAAGAAAAAGAGCAGATGACTCGTGTTCCTTAAACAAGTATAGTTGGTAAGTTGATGTATGCAATGATGTGTACACGCCTGACATAAGTTTGAAAGTGGGGATGATTAGTCAATTTCAAAGCAATCCTGAATTTTCTCATTGGGAGACAGTTAAGATGATACTTCTATACTTGAGAGGCACAATGAACTATATATTATTTTATCAGGGTGGTGAGCTATTCTTACAAGGGTACAACGATGCAGATTGGGCTAGCGACTTGGATGAGCGTTATTCTACCGCTAGGTATAACTTCTTTCTTTGTGGTGGAGCCATTAACTGGTTGAGCAAGAAACAACCATGTGTTGTTTTATCCACCATGGAGTCATAGTATATTGCATATTACCTTACATTACAAGAGGCAGTATGGTTACGAATATATTTCAAGCGCCTGCGTATTGGATCACATTCGAGTGACCCTATCACTATTCACCATGATAATACGTTGTTGGCTTGTTTCGGGTTTAACAAAACAGACACACTCGTGCAAGTATACACGGTCAACAAGTAATATAGAGTAAGTTAAGTATCGTTCCTATGGAGAAAGGTAATTATTCCTAATCTATCATGCAACAACTTTATAGCTATTTCTGGCTGCTTAAACGATCGAATAAAAGGTGAATTAAAAACAAAATCGATTATCAACTAAAATTAACTAATTAACAAGTGAAGAGATTCAAATTAGAAAGATATGGAACCCTAATTTCACTTAATGCTTCATCTAGATTATACACCTCTTGCTTAACTTGACTAATTATTATGGATTTCTAGCCGAGAACACGAAAGTGAAACATGACTATTTTTCAATACACCATGTCCATATCACACAAAATCCACAAAATAGATAGAATTCATATGAACATCAATATTACCTAACCCACTATATGTCTATGTGAATTACAAGTAATATCAATTTAAGTGCAAACTCTCTCAGTGACTACACATGGCATGCCAGTATATATCTATCCGAACTACGAATCACAAAATCTATCACATGTAAATTTCATGAACACATGCTAACAAGGTCAGATCTGAACTTATATTTCCTTTTTCAATTCCATACAAGTTATTAGGGTAGATGATGATCAAGCATCTAAGCAATAAGCACAACCAAGTTAGATAATCCAACTATAATAATTCAAGCATCACAACGAGGCATATAAATCTGAACTACACAATAATCTTCATTAGAATCCCATAATGGTGGTTAGTTCATCTCTGAATCAACAACCATTATGGGATATAAACCAAGCATGAGAAGCCACAATGAAAACAAAGAGATTAAAGAGAGTAGAGAATGCAAGTTTGATTAAACTCTGTCCAGAATGTGATTACTAATCAGTTCAGATCCATAATCAAAGCCAAAATAAACTTCTATAATCAAATACTACTAGATCTAAAGAGAGAAGCAAAAATAATAGTAGAAAGCTATCAAATCTCTCTAGCTCTATATAACCCTAAAATGGAAAATATAACTGATAATAATGATGTCCCGTAACTAGCAAATACACCCCTTAAAGGAAAATAGGCTTCAACAGGTTTTAATTGAAAAGTTAACTTTTTTCTAAGTTTGATTGGCGCGGCCGTGCGGCCCCGTATAGTGATTGGGGCGCGGGTGTGCCATGTTAACTCTGGCGCGGCCGCGTGACTGCTTTTTCCTACAATATGCTGTGAACCGCTGCTGGTGTTTTGCTGCTACAATGCTGCTGCATCCTTCTTCTTTCTTTCCTTCATGACTTCTTCATTCTTCACTTGCCTTCTCATATGCCTTTTCCTCATGCACTTGCTCAGCTTTTCACCATGCTTTGCTACTTCCATGCCATTTGTGACGCCCCCAAAATAAGTATACACAACCCATTCTGAGTCGTCCAATACATGGTACAAAATTTAAATACAAACTTCATTTATACAATACGACAAAACGTAGCTTAGAGTTTTAACACGAATATTGTCTCGTAGACAATATCCAAACTCAAATGGAGTCCTCATTATATTTATTATCACACTATTTCATAGAATAGTGAGGACTACTATAGCCACCATCTTGGACCATCACTCCATTTCCCGACTAGCCCTGGCTATGTTCTCGTTTCCTGAAGAGAACAATGAAAGCAAAGGGTGAGCTCAACTAGCCTAGTAAAAAATAATATGAATAAGATAATGTAGAATAAATTATCGTTAGCCTTCAACAGTGTTAAACTGATATAACACAATAGACAACAAGTTTAATTGCAGCGGAACAAACAATCCATTAGAAGAGTTAAGTAGAGCATGATATCTATTATCTTCTATGATTTAAAAGTTCATCATCAATATTTTATCTCTGAAACACATTTCAATAAATAATCCACATCATCGAATTATCCATGCACTACGGGCCAAAGATATTCGTTAGTATCACATCCATGAATTATCCATCCACTACGGGCTAAGGATATTCATTATTATCACATCCACGAATTATCTATGCACTACGGGCCAAGGATATTTGTTAGTATCACCAGTGGTCATGATCATGCCAACAACTGTCCATTAATGAACTATGGGCCAGTGATGACTTTTTCCACATCATTTGTAATATTACAGGTCATGATTATACCGATACATTATTCCTGGTCATAATCAAACCAATCAACAGTCCATCTATGCACTACGGGCCAAAGATGACTTTCATCACAATATAAGCATGAGGATGATGACAATGATATAGGAATTCAATTAAGTGAAAGCAAGGATAAATTTTAAAGATTTATAATTCAATTTATCCAGAGTTCAAGAATGTCTAAATTGTCAACATGATAGCTACTTTGTGGAGTAAAATTAAAGAATAATATTGTATCAAAAATAATTTGGACAGAAAAGAAATCAATTTTTGTCATGAATAGTATCCTGGGTGAATAGTACCCCGTGAATAGTACTTCATGAATAGTATCTCGTGAATAGTACCCCGACATGAAAAGATTAAAATTTAACAAGAATGTTCAGAATAATATTTCCGTGAAAAGATATTAGATGAAGCGCAAATTTCAAGGATATTCTACTAATTTTAAGGAATATAGAAGTAATACTTATCAACATAAGTGTAGAATTAGGAATATGAAACGAAATAATATTACTTACATACTACAGAGTATGGAAGAAAATATTATTTCTTACGAATACTGAACAAAATAATATCCATTACCTTAAAAAAAAGAATACTTCTGAATGATATAATAGAGATATTCTTGAAGAAAACTTATACTGTTTTCTACACTCAAAGCTTTCTTAAACTCAAAAGAAATACGCTCAATATTATAGAAGAAGAATTCTCTGATTCTGGTGTGATTTTCAATTCTAAACTAAGCATCCTATTTATAGGAGAATGACAGGGTACTATTTAAAAAGAAAAATCACGGGCGCACAATGCAAGAATCACGGGCGCAATTCACCGGCGAAAATTTTTATTTCACATGATTTTTACTATGCAACACTATGCTGCACTATGCAATACTATGCAAACACTATGCAGTACTATACAACACTAGCAGTACTATGCAGTACTTTGTAAATAATAAAATATAATATATTCTATTATATATATATATATATATATATATATATATATATATATATATATATACTTATATATAAGTAATAAAACAAAACTGAGATAATTTTCTACTGATGATTTTGAAAAATGAGTAAGTGGGGGTCCATGTAATAAGCCACATTTACAACAAATACTTCATAAAAACCCCTCTATTTAACTCAAATCACTTGGTTTCTCAAAACACATTTTGAATAATATTTATTCATCATTAATATTATAACTCGCAATATTAACAACCAGATCATTCTCAGGAAAGAGGGGGCTTTCCGATAAGGACTTCTCATTATTGGCATGCAATTAGGTGACCAAACCCCTTTCCTCGACAGAACTTTTTAGACATTGTCAATAATGCAAATAATAATATGAATAACTTTGTCGTCACAATTATTGATTTAATAATATAAAATATTGTGACAATAATTGAATCAATAATGTGAGATACTATGCAGCAATTACTGTGGTAATAATTGAGTAAAACTGAAGTAACTTCTCACGTAAGCATTAATAATCAAAGATACTGTGCAATACCTTGTGGTACTGTGCAAGTACGAGTATTACTGTACTTCTATCAACGGGTATTTCAATAGTTTAACGGTAAAACTTTTGCCGTTATTTTTATAAAAAGTTATTTCTGTCATTTTCTAACTCCGAAAATAATTCCGTTATGGGATCCACCAATGATTGTGCCGTCGTACGAATATTCCCTGATAAAATGAATATTCCCCGATCAAACGAATATTTTATGACAACTTGCTTACTTTGTAAAATTTGTAAATATTACCCACAACTATAATATTATATCAAATCCACACCTTATTATTCAAAAATAATAATTAGAGACAATTAAATTTTTATTCATAAAAGTTGGGGTCTTACACCATTGACATGCCTTTGCCATGCCATATTAGTTTCCTTGATACAACCTACAAAACAAGAATAAAAAGCAATCAAACAATACTAAAAATACTTAAGTTTAAGCGTAATTCTAGCAAGTTGATAACCAATAAGTAGGTATAACACCTACTTATCAAATACCCCCAAACTTGAACTATTGCTTGCCCTCAAGCAATAAACACACAAGCAAACTAGCAAATGCAATATACATGCTATGCAACTATACTATCATGCAAATGAATCCCAAGATTTTCAACCATGTTAAGAATTCCAATAAGATATGCCTCAGAGAAATATCAAGATCTATGAACAAAACATTAAACTAAGCTAAAGGCATAATGATATACAATCAGATAATCCCAACTTGCTATAAAGATGCTCTGTGTGTGTTGTGTTCACAGATAAGCTTGACAAAGGTGAAGATTCCACATGCTATACTTCTTAAGAAAGAAAACTGAGGTTTCAAATCAAGAACTATACCTATAAATGAAGCAACGACTACTCCAACACATCAGTACAAGCTAAGGTTCAACAAAGGGTTTATTCTGCTTAATTTTTCTCACGAGGGCGATTTTAGTACTTTTTCGCGGTGTTTATTAATTTTTTATATTTCCCATGATTGTGCAATGTCTCATTACATTAGGCTAAATAGTTCTACCCCTTAGCGAACTTTCAACCAACGACTCCCAAACCATTCAGGTTTTAGGGCGCTAGGTGTAGAGACAATCCCCTCGGGTGTACGTACTCAAGTAGCTAAGGCCCCGAAACAAGACTAGCCACGATGTTTATTCATTTTTTTCATTTTTTTATATATATACATAGCAAGTATACCCAGTGCATTCCCAAAACTTGAGTTTCTGTATCTTATAGTCATTAATCACTTTCTACATAATTCTATCATTAAAAATAACGTTTTCCTCTCAGAAGACAAGCATGCTAATCTTAGCCAACAAGCAAATAGGAACACTGTTGTGCTACCCGATAACATCAAGACAACAGGCATGGATCACATCATGTATAAAATTATAACTAAGCTAAAGTTATCAATCAAGTTCAAGCATCTATCAAATTTCAATGTCATCATTGGCCAAATAGGAATTCAACATATTAAAAACCTGGGATTATGTTATGCCATGCAACTAAACACATACTAAGCAAACAAAAAGAAAAAAATTTACTACAAAATTAAACTAATAACTACTAACATGCAATTAAACTATATGCACTAAACTACTAAATAAACCTAATACCCCCAAACTTAGAATATTCATTGTCCTTAATGAAGGTAAAGGGTAAGGAAACTCCCCTATATATCGGCATGGCCACCCTCCTTGGGTGGAGAATCTGGTGGCGGGTATGGCACAACAGAACCAAAGACTGGCCACTCCACTAGCGTCCCCTGCTACGCAAATGCTTCAGCCAAAGCTCTAGACATTCCATTTGCAAACACTGAGAAATTATCATGCAGCGCGTCCACCTTCCTCTCTAATCGCCTTATTCGACGATCCTGACTCTCTAAAGTAACATGAGGAGTGGCAGCTGCCTCAGCTGGCTGTGGAGATGGCACTGGTGCTGGAGCTGACAAAATAAAACATTCGCCATGAAGATGTGCTGTGCCACCAGCCTAATCATCAAACTTCTAAATAGTGGCATGCGTAATATCCTGACTAGGCAGTTAAACTTGCTCATTTTCCCAGTCTACTTCAGCTTTTGCACAGAGATGGGGTACGACTAATGCATGAGGGATACTTCCCATGGTGCTCCCCCTCATATAACGTAGTATATTCTGATGGAGAAGGTGGCCCACATCAATGTATTTTTCTGTGATAATGCCCCACAGAATTATTGCCCTCTCAGCTGGAATGTCGTGCTGGTGCATGGATGGCATCAATTTAGCACAAATGAACAAGTTCTAAACCTTCGCGTATCGATTAAGTGTTGCACTAGGAAAGTTGGTGGGCGTGTTTGTGCCCTGCTTGTAATTCCACCTAGTGCCCGGCACACACAAATCCTCGATCACCGTATCTAAGTCAGTCTCAAATTTTTTTACTTCCACCCAGTTTGGTCTGTCAGTAGGAGGGTTGCGCAGGTTGAATACTTCACGAATTGCTTGTGGACGATAATAAACATGAAAGCCTCTGACAAAAAATATGCCACTCTGCGTCTCTTTGGCATTGGCATAAAATTCACTAATAATCGCCATTGGAGCAGGCACATGGGTGGCTACAACTCCCATCCAACATCGTTCTCTGATCATATCTAGTAATTGCCCATCCTGCTTTCCTGGCTTGAACCCCTTTTTCTTCATAAAGGTCTTAACAACAATCTTATAGTATTCATTCTGAGCAGCAAGACTGATGAATTTTGTCATGTCTATGATATCTTCATCCTGACTTCTATTGGAAGAGGACTCTGGGGTGCGTGAGCATGCTCTTTTTGGTGCCATGAGTTCTGTCAAAAATTTTACTTGTAAACCCTAGATTGTGATGTGAATGGAGAAGATGACAAACCCCCAACTGATACTCTGTATGGAGAAACTGAACCAACCCCAAATCAGCCCTTTGTATGCTTTAAATAAACCCTAAATGCACTGAAGATTAACCCCCAAACTTGGTGTTGAAATTGGGGATGAATTCTTCTGAATGTGGTGATATATGTCGAGTTATAGAGACAGAACGAAAGAGGAGACGAGAGATTGCCGTTAAGAATAAGAAGGAGTCTATGCGTATGGCTATCTGTAACGCTAGACTAATTATAAGAGATGGGTATAAAATGAAATGGGTCAAGTGTTTGAGCTTTTAAAATTATTTGGGTTCAGGTACGGGCGCGCCGAGTTTAGCCTTGGGTATGGAGCGGACGCGCTGGGTGCTTATGCTCATTGATGTCTGGCGCGGGCGCACCGACCTTGACTTGGATGATAGCGCGGGCGCGTCGCCCTGAGCCCAGGACTGATTTTTTTTTAATTTGTACACTGAAGGAACAAGCAGCAAACTGATATTCACTATATAACCTACACACATAGCATTAACAAAAATGAGATATACTGATATCAAAATTGAAATATGTAAAGTGTATGTATGATGTTATCCCAAAAATGCTATATATATGCAATATCTAAGAAAAAGATATGTGCATTAAGCTCCTACTCAAAATTAGTTCCAAAATTTTCATTATGTAAAGAATTAAACATGGGGGAGGGAATAAGAGAGATATGCAATCAGAATTAAACAATAGGAAGAAGTAGAGATATTTATAACTTAGAATTAAATAGTAGGGAGAAATAGACATTAGCAGTTAGAATTAAACAAGAGATAGAAGCAAAAATGATGCATATAGAATTAAACAAGAGGGAGAAGAGAGATGATGGGTTGCCTCCCATCAAGCGCTTGTTTATAGTCTATTAGCTTGACTATCTCTGCCCTGATCATGTTGTTGAAAGGATTGAGGCGACCTTCTGTCTATCGACCTCACAACCATAATAATGCTTCAACCTCTGTCCATTTACTTTGAAGGGCTTGTCTGGGTATTTGTCAAAAATCTCAATTGCACAATGTGGAAATACTATCTTTACTGTGAAAGGTCCTGACCACCTTGATTTGAGCTTTCCTGGGAAAAGTCTAAATGTAGAATTGAATAACAGTACTGCTTGCCCTGGCTCAAATTTTCTTTCCATGATTCTGCGATCATGCCACCTTTTCACTTTCTCTTTGTACAACTTGGAATTTTCGTAGGCCTACAATCGAAATTCATCTAACTCATTGAGTTGGAGAAGACGTTTCTCCCTGCAGCCTTCAAGTCAAAGTTCAACTTCTTAATTGCCCAATAAGCCTTATGTTCAAGTTCCATGGGAAGGTGATAAGCCTTCCCATACACTAGCTGAAACGGTGACATACCCAGTGGTGTTTTGTAAGCAGTTCTATATGCCCATACTACATCATCCAGCTTCAGAGACCAATTTTTTCTCGTGGGAGATTCACAATCTTTTTTAACATTCTCTTTACCTCACGGTTTGACACCTCTGCTTGGCCATTTATTTGGGGGTGGTAAGCTGTAGCTACTCGATGGTTTACCCCATATTTTGCTAAAAGTGCTATAAATTGGCGATTACAAAAATGGCTACCTTCATCACTTATGATTGTCCTATGAGTCCCGAATCTCGTGAATATGTTCTTGTGGAGAAATCTCAAGACCACCCTAGAATCATTTGTGGTTAGAGCTGCTACTTCCACCCATTTAGACACATAATCCACTGTCAGAAGGATGTACAAGTTCCCACATGATGAAACAAAGGGCCTCATAAAATCTATCCCCCAGACGTCGAAGATCTCAACCTCAGGGATTGTATTCAAAGGCATTTCATTTCGTTTTGATATGTTTCTTACCCTCTGACATCTGTCATATTTTTACACAAAGTTGAAAGCATCCTTGAAGATAGTCGACCAATAAAAACCTACCTGTAAAACCTTGGCTACTGTTCTTTTTCCCCCGTAGTGACCTCCATAAACTGATGAGTGACAATCCTTTAGAATACTCTCCGTCTGACTGTATGGAATGCACCTTCTAATCATTCTATAGCACACTGCTTGAACAAGTAAGGCTCATCCCAAATATACCATTTGATATTGTGGAGAAACTTCTTCTTTTGCTGTCCAGTCAAATGAGAGAGGATAATATTGCTCACTAGAAAGTTTGCATAGTTTACAAATCGTGGCACTTCGCCTTTCACCACAAAAAATTGTTCATCTGAGAAGGACTCATTGATCATTGCTTTGTTATTCGTATCCCTTCCCGGATTTTCCAATCAGGATAAGTGGTCAACCACTTGGTTCTCGGTCCCTTTTATGTCTTTTATCTTTAAGCCAAACTCCTGTAGAAGTAGAATCCACCTAATTAGACGGGATTTTGCATCTTTCTTGGCTATCAAGTATCGAATCGCAGCATGGTTAGTGTATACAATCACTCTTGTCCCAATCAGATAAGCTCGAAATTTGTCGAATGCGTATACCACCGCTAGAAGCTCCTTTTCTGTGGTAGTATAATTTAACTGGGCGTCAGTCAGGGTCTTGCTAGCATAATAAATAACATGAAAGATCTTGTCCTTGCGCTGACCTAAGACATCTCCCACAGCAAAATTACTTACATCACACATCAATTCGAATGGAAGAGACCAATCTGGAGTTGTAATAACAGGTGTCGTAGCCAACTTCTTTTTTAAATGCTCAAAAGCAACCAGGCATTCCTCATCGAATCTAAACTAGACATCTTTCTCTAACAAACTGCACAACAACTTAGTGATTTTTGAGAAGTCCTTTATAAAATGACGATAAAAGCCTGCATGCCCCAAGAAGCTACGGACCCCTTTTACAGAAGTAGGTGGAGGTAAGTTCTCGATAGTTTCCAGTTTTGCTCTATCCACCTCTAACCCTTTCCTTGAAACTTTATGTCCCAAAATAATACCTTCTTATACCATAAACTGACACTTTTCCCAGTTCAGTACTAGATTAGTTTCAATACACCTTTTCAACACTATCACCAGATTCTCCAAACATAAGTCAAAAGAGTCTCCAAAGACTGAGAAATCATCCATGAAGACTTCAACATTTTGCTCAACCATATCAGAGAAAATGGCTATCATGCACCTCTGAAATGTAACCAGGGCATTGCATAAACCGAAAGACATCCTTCTAAAAGCAAATGTACCATATAGACAAGTGAAGGTAGTCTTCTCTTGGTCTTCCGGGGCTATCACTATTTGGTTGTATCCTGAGTAACCATCCAAGAGGCAGTAGTTCTCATGACTTGTTAACCTATCCAGCATTTGATCAATAAATGGGAGAGGGAAATGATCTTTCCTTGTAGCTTTGTTTAGTCTGTGGTAGTCCATGCAGACCCTCCAACCCGTTACTGTTCTGGTAGGTATTAGCTCATTGTTTTCATTAGATACCACTATCATACCCCCTTTTTTCGGAATGCACTGCACCGGGCTCACTCAAGTGCTGTCTGAAATAAGATAAATGATCCCGACATTTAACCACTTCAAGATCTTTTTCTTAACCACTTCCTTCATGATAGGATTCAATCTTCTCTGTTGCTCTACTGATGGCTTACTATCATCTTCTAGAAGGATTTTTTGCATTCAAAATGAGGGGCTGATCCCCTTGATGTCTGCTACAGTCCAACCAATAACTGATTTAAACTCTCACAGCACTCGCATCAATTTATCTTCCTGATAAGATGTTAGTACAGCAACAATTATAACAAGCAACTTTGAAGATTCACTTAAAAATGTGTACCTTAAATGATTTGGAAGAGGTTTAAGGTCAAAGTCGGGAGGCATCTCAAGAGAAGGCTTGAGTCATTCTGATGTCTCCCCTGTAAGTCTGAGTGGCTCAATGGGAATCTTGAATTTTCGTATTTGTGGTGTTGTGTCCAGAATTTGTACATACTCTACAATCTTAGTATCCTTCATATCAGTTTCTCCCAGTATAGCACTCTCCAATGGCTCAATGTTAATCAAATTTCCAGCCTCTTCATTTAATACTCTGTTGACTACATCGATCCGAAAGCACTCTTCTTCGTCAGTGGGAAACTTCATAGCTTTAAAGACATTAATGGTGACCTCTTGGTCTTGGACTCTCATGGTCAGTTCTCCTTTCTGTACATCTATGAGAGTCCGCCCAGTAGCTAGAAAAGGTCTCCCAAGAATGATCGGTATGTCTCTGTCCTATTCATAGTCCAAAATAATGAAGTCAGCTGGGAAGATAAACTTGTCTACTTTCACCAAGACATCTTCTATAATACCTCTTGGGTATGTGATGGATCTATCAGCAAGCTACAATGATATATTTGTCAGCTTTAGAGCCGGCAATCCCAACTGTGTGAATACCGATAGAGGCATCAAATTTATACTTGCCCCCAAGTCACATAAACATTTGTTAAAAGAAAGCTTTCCAATGGAGCAAGGTATTGTAAAACTGCCCGGATCTTTAAGCTTTGGAGGTATCTTACACAGTAACACTGCACTACACTTTTTTGTCAAGGCAACTGTCTCATAATCCTTTAGTTTCTTCTTCCTTGATAGAATGCCTTTCATAAACTTTGTGTATCTTGGCATTTGCTCCAAAGCCTCTGTGAAAGGTATGTTGATTTACTGTTTCTTAAAGACCTCCAAGAACTTAGCAAACTGTTTATCTTCTCTTTGCTTTTGAAGTTTTTGTGGGTAAGGAACATGAGGGTATACAAGTGGTGGTGTGGCTGTGGCTTTCTCAGCCATCTCCTTATGATCTATTTCAACTACCTGCTGCTCAGCACCCCCATCTGACAAGCCATGCTCAGATTCCACTTCACCTTGGCACGGGCGCGCCAGGCTCTCTTCACTACTGGGAGCGAGCGTGCCAGGCTCCAACTCTGCAGTCTATTTCCCTGATCTCAATGTAATGGCCAGACATTGCTCCTTCCCTTCCCTTCTTGGATTTGCTTCAGTATTACTTGGCAGAGCTCCTTGCGGTCTGTTGTTCAACAAACTAGCCATCTGGCCCATTTGAGTCTCCAAATTCTTAATAGCCACCGCTTGGCTCTTTATCATCACTTCAGTGTTTGCCATGCATTTCAACATTATTTTTTCCATCTCAGATTTTTTTTTTCTGGTTGAGGAGCAGGAGGTGGATGATGTTGGTGTTGCTGAAATCTAGGAGGGTAAGGAGGCTTAGGTGCATACTACTGATAAGATTGTTGTGGTTGATATTGTTGTTATTGAGGTTGGTATTGTTGTTGTGGTTGGTGTTGTTGAACATTTTGATTATTACTCCAACTGAAATTTGGATGATTTTTGTTGTTAGGATGATAGGAGTTCTAAAACTGATTATGTGGCTTTTGGTAGTTGCTAACGAACTATACCGACTCTGCAGTGATAGCACATTGTTCTGTTTGGTGTGACCCCGCACAAATCTCACAGACATAGGTAACTTGCTTAACTTTGTTCTCAGCTAAGGAATCAATTTTCTTTGCCATTGCTGCCATTTGGGCTGATAATGCTGTGACGGCACCCACCTCTAATAACCCTGCAACTTTTGGTTGAGGCATTCTGGCCATTGGATTCTGAAAGTCATTTGCCGCCATAGTCTCAATAAGTTCATAGGCCTCTTCATAACTCTTAGCCCATAAAGCTCCTCCTGCAGCGGCATCAATGATTGGCCTAGACTGCCAACCCAACCCATTATAGAAAGTATTAATAACCATCTAGTCTGGCATCCCGTGGTGAGGGCATTTTCTTAGCATCTCCTTGTATCGCTCCCAGGCCTCATACAACGATTATCCATGTTGTTGCTCAAACTGAGATATAGTAGTCCTCATCTTCGCTGTTTTAGCCATATGAAAGAATTTGGCTAAAAACTTATGTGCTAAGTTCTCCCATAAGGTTATTGACCCTGATGGCAATGAATGAAGCCAACTCCTCGCCTTATCTCTTAAGGTGAAAGGAAACAGTCTAAGCCGCACTGCATCATCCGACACACCATTATACTTGAATGTGTCACATATCTCAATAAAACTCAGTAGGTGCTCGTTAGGATCATCAGTAGCAGCACCCCAAAACTGAACCAAATTTTGTACCATCTGTATTGTTCCCGGTTTAATCTCGAAGGTGTTAGCTGCTATAGCTGGCCTAACTATGCTAAACTGTAGCTCATTTATTTTTGGAATAGAATAGTCTCTTAAAGCCCTATGTTCTTCCCTATGCTTTTCTGCCATTTTTTTGAAGTTTCAGTGTTCTCTTGTGTGCTAGAATTATGTGCACTCACTCTTCAAGCTTTACTGTTCATATTGTCTTGCCTAGGTACCAACTCAGAATTTGAGGATCGAGTGTGCATATACTAACCACAAGTACCTAAAACGCAAATAAAAGAAAAATAGAAATAAGATAAGAGTTAATCAAGTCAGATAAATTTAACTTAAGTTGATCACGACAGTAATAAAAATAAAAACCTATCTTCGGCAACACGCCAAAAACTTGTTGGCTTATTTTGGGTTTAACAAAACAGACACACTCGTGCAAGTATACACGGTCAACAAGTAATATAAAGTAAGTTAAGTATTGTTCCCACTGGGAAAGGTAATTATTCCTAATCTATCATGCAACAACTTTATAGCTATTTCTGGCTACTTAAACGATCGAATAAAAGGTGATTAAAAACTAAATTGATTATCAACTAAAATTAACTAATTAACAAGCGAAGAGATTCAAATTGGAAAGATATGGGACCTTAATTTCACTTAATGCTTCATCCAGATTATACACCTCTTGCTTAACTTGACTAATTATTATGGATTGCTAATCGAGAACACGAAAGTGAAACATGACTATTTTTCAATACACCATGTCCATATCACACAAAATCCACAAAACAGATAGAAATCATATGAACATCAATATTACCTAACCCACTATATGTCTATATGAATTACAAGTAATATCAATTTAAGTGCAAGCTCTCTCAGTGACTACACATGGTAGGCCGATATATATCTATCCGAACTATGAATCACAAAATCTATCACATGTAAATTTCATGAACACATGCTAACAAGGTCAGATCTGAACTTATATTTCCCTTTTCAATTCCATACAAGTTATTAAGGTAGATGGTGATCAAGCATCTAAGCAATAGGCACAACTAAGTTAGAAAATCCAACTATAATCATTTAAGCATCACAACAAGGCATATAAATCTGAACTACACAATAAGCTTCATTAGAATCCTATAATAGTGGTTATTTCATCTCTGAATTAACAACCATTATGGGATATAAACCAAGCATGAGAAACCACAATGAAAATAAAGAGATTAAAAAGAGTAGAGAATGCAAATCTGATTAAACTCTGTCCAGAATGTGATTCCAACTCAGTTCAGATCCATAATCAAAACCAAAATAAACTTCTATAATCAAATACTACTAGATCTAAAGAGAGAAGCAAAAATAGTAGTATAAAGCTATCAAATCTCTATAGCTCTATATAAACCTAAAATGGAAAATATAACTGATAATAATGATGTCTCGTAACTAGCAAATACACCCCTTAAAGGAAAATACGCTTCAGCAGATTTTAATTGAAAAGTTAACTTTTTTCTAAGTCTGACTAGCGCGGTCGTGCGGCCCTGTATAGTGATTGGGGCGCAGGCGCGCCATGCTAATTTCCAGAAGCTTCCTGGCGCGAGCGTGCTGCCTTTACATGTAACTTTGGCGCGACTGCTATTTCCTACAATCTGCTGTGAACTGCAGCTGGTGTTTTGCTGCTACTGTAATAACAGTGAATTTTAAGTCACTATATATGTATGTACATTATTGATATTTAAAACTTTGTGCTATATAGTTATTTAATATGTGACAACATATGTGAAGTGGTGCATGGATCAATAAACATATATACTATAGTTATGGATATATACATTTATAGATTTCATTAAAAATGAAAGCTTCATAACCTAATTATACATTAGGTGAGACAATTAAATAACCTAAGGGTTATGGTAATAAGGAAAGGCTAGTATTTAATATGTATACTAACTTAAGTGGATAATTTTGTTATTTCAAGTGACTAATAATTTTAAACCTATTTCTAGTAAACCTAATTAGGTTATGAGCCAAAGTCACATGTATAAGTAATTAAATTTCATAAGATTGGGAATGGAAACCATAAATAAACAATTTGGGTAACATATATTAAAATTGTTAGACTATGTTTATTACATGGCCCAAAATCATTAAAGGAGAAGCCCAAAAGAAATAAAATGCAAGCCCAAACTTAGCCCACTTGATTAAGGGTATTTTAGACCTTTGATTTATCTAATTTATGTATTAAAATAAAAACTAAATGAAGGACTTAGTGGGCATATATATAGCTGGCCACATTAGCCTTTTTAAGGCAAGAATATTAAGCTAATCAAGTTCCATAAGTAGAAGTCTTACACACAAGGACAAGTGTGTCATGCTCCCATCGGTGGAAAGCCTAATTAGTAACCTTAATGGCATGATTAGGAAGGGATAAGGCTAACCCTTTTGTAGAAGGGGCAAAAAAAACATGGAGGATATTAGCATTCTACTCCAATTCACCAACATTATAGCTATCTCATTTCATTTTCATCCTCTACCATTCTTCTTCTTCTTCTATTTTCTCCCAACCCATCAAAACACAAAGCTTAGCAAGAGAGAGAGGAAAAGTTCAGATTCTAGAGAGGGAGAGGAGTTTATTGTTCATGCATCCTAAATTCATAACCTATTTTGGAAGAACAAGAAGGATAACAAAGAAAACTAGGTGAGGTCCTCTTCCATTCTTTTTCTTATTCTTCTTCTATTTTGGTTTTTACCTCAAAATATATGGGGGTTATGGTCTAATACTCAAAGTAACCTAGTTCTACATGTCTCATGTGTAGGACCAAGTATCTTGTGTATTAGAATATAGATTTAGAGGAAGGAAATGAGCATATATTCTCCAAGGTGTGAAACCCATGTTTTTCTTCCACTAAATCTTATGTAACTCATGTTTTACAACTTGGATTTATGATCCGTCGAAGAGGGGTGCTAGATACATAAGTTATCTAGTAAACCCAAGTAGTAGAACATAAATCTAGCAAGTATTGAAGCCATGGAGGCTGTTTTTCCCAAAACAGTCCACATAGAGAATTAAAGCTTTAAAACCTAAAAAAGCTACTATCCCTGTTTTTCATAAGGCTGTTTCGTATAGTTTCAAGTCTTTTAAAAATCTTGAAAAAATCACAGAGGTACCTTAAGAGGTTATCTACGTGTAGGAAAAAGAACGGACACGTTTCGATGTGTAGGTTGTGCGTAATGGTTTTTTCCGTAAAGGACTCCTAAATATTAACACCCGAATTTCTCACAGTGTATGCACTGGAAAAATCCGAAAATTATACAGTATGTTCATATATGTTATGAGAGTATACCCTGAAAGTTTCAGAATTTTCTGAGCAAAACTCGATTTATGAAAAATGAAGCAAAATCTGAGTGTTTTAGGCACTTTAGAAATAGTAAATCACTTTTTAAAATTCTAGAAAATTTGGGGATCATTGTTGGGTCATATACTGTCCAAATCCAGAAAAGAAGAATTTTTGGAATCAGTTTGGTATTTTTCCTCAAAATGATGAAGATATGAATAAAAGGAAATAAATAGTTAAATGATGTCATAAATAAGAAAAATGTGATTTTAATGCTTGAATACTCATAATATATAATATTCTGACTATTTTAGGGTACTTTGGTAATTTATAATAAGAAATATTATTTATGACCTTTTATGGGTATTAAATAAGTGGTTTAATAAAGGATGAACAATTAGAATAAATTGTTTATTGATTTAATAAATTATTAAAATATTATTATGATATTAATAATATTAGAATCTGATATTGTTAAGTAAATAAAAATATTAAGATTCAAACTTTATTAAAATATTATTAAATAGTTAATAATATTTGATTTAAGCATTAATAAATGATTAAAGTATTATTAAATGATTAATAATATTAGATTAAAATATTAATCTTAGATTAAAATATTATTAAAATATTAATAATATTTGATTAAAGTATTATTGGATGATTAAAATATTATTAAGTAAATAATAATATTCGAGATTAAATAAAATATTATCAAAAATATAATAACATTAGTAAAGGAATAAAATAGTATTAAATGATTAATAATATTAGTAAATGAATAAAGTATTAATACTATTAGTAAATGAATAAAGTATTATTAATTGATTAATGATACTAAAGCATAAGTAAGATATTATTAAAGTAATAATATTAATACATGATTAAAATATTATTAAGAGGATTAATAATATTAGTAAATTATTAAAATATTATTAAGATGTTAATAATATTAGTAAGCGAATAAAAGTGTTATTAGTGAACTAATAATACTAAGAGGTAAATTAAATATTACCAAAATTAATAATATTAAGTGAATTAAATGTATTTGTTATTTAATAGTAACATCATTGAGGTAGGATAATATTTCTAAGAACTAAATGTAGCATATAATATCTATGTGATTACATAATCTATTGTTATGTTATGGTTAATTGAAAGATTAACTATAGGTCTCTTAAAGGAAGATAATTAAACTACCTAGTGGATAGAATTTAGTTGCGTAGCCGTAGACTACAAACGAGGCAAGTTCCCTAACTGAAACTTGAGTTATTATTTTCGAAGCATGTTAGTGAATAATTATTGTTGATTATTCACATCTATATTGATTATTGAGATCCGCACTTTGTGCAATTGAATTCCTGTTCTATTATTGATGAACTGTGAATTAAATTAAAAGTTCTTCATTCATGAACTGTTTATGAGATAGATCTATGCTAATTGCATTAGCTAGATCAAGCATGTTTAAATTTGTTAAATCAAATGTGTTTTAAAAAGCTGTTCTTATTAAATTGATATGATAAGAACTCTTGACTGAGAAAAAGGACGAATTTGATTAAGGCATGATATCGATGCTGGATTATTAAGTGTTTATGCATAAATCATGGGATATGAAAGGCTGATCCCTTTAAATACCAAAACTTATTAACAGGTACAGTTTAAATGACTGAGAACCTTGGCAAATGTTCATGGTTATTTCAAAACCACTCAGTACATGTTATTCAATTATTCAAATATTCAATTGTTGATTATTAATTCATGTTCCTTCACAATCTTATACTATTGTTGAACATTGAAAGCAAAACTTCTTTCTAGTCATGATATATCTCCCTTGTATATAAACTTGCTAAGCAAATTAGTTGCTTACCCTTGCTATATCATGACATTTATTTCAGTTAAGCTTGAAGGATCCAATACGAAAGACAAAGGCAAGGGCAAAATCCAAGAATAGTTTAGAATGAATGTTAGTTATTATTATCTGATGGAATTTCTTATGTAAACCTTTTGTAATATGAATGGTGTGTTTAAGTTAAGGTTAAGAAGACCTTGGGACTATGTTATGAAACTTTATTATAATGAACAATGCATGTTTATTATTCCGTAATAGTTTATAGAATGCTTATGATGATGATAGATCGTGAGCACCGAATCTGAGGATAGAGAACTTGGATTTGGGGGCGTCACAGCTACAATGCTGCTGCATCCTTCTTATTTCTTTCCTTTACTTGACTTCTTCATTCTTCACTTGCCTTCTCAGATGCCCTTTCCTCATGCACTTGCTCATCTTCTCATCATTCTTTGCTACTTCCATGCCATATTAGTTTCCATGATGCAACCTACAAAACAAGAATAAAAAGTAATCAAACAATACTAAAAATACTTAAGTTTAAGCATAATTCTAGCAAGTTAATAGCCAATAAGTAGGTATAAAACCTACTTATCATACGTCTGATTTGTCTTACGTTAAGGATCCCGAGTACCATGGAAAGGTAAAACATATTGAGACTAAATTTCACTACATTAGGGATATTGTGGCACGGAAGAAGGTGTTCCTTAAGCATGAATGGTTGTTTATCCCTTGACTAAGCCCATTCTTAGGGATTTTTTTTCAAGCCCATGCTAGGAGCTTGGGACTTCGTAGGCCTTGATATGTTTATGTTTGATAATGGTCATCTTTTGGATATTTTTTTATGCAATAAAGATTATTACATAATGTTGATTTCTATTCAGTTTTATGTTTTAACTTATTGTGTATATATAAAAACACACATATAAAGTGCCACAAGGCAAAAAAGTTGATCTACTCACACGAATAACCTGCCTCGACGCTTGTAATAGCGAGCGAGATGAGACTATTTTGCGGTGGTCTAAATGGTTGGGCACCATTTTTGAGACACTACGATTTAGTCACCTTGGTTGGGTCCAAGAAGAGGTATCATTATATACCGAACACTTGTAAGAGGTTTAGCCTTATTTTTGGGGTTACCGAACATTAGATTCATACTAAATACTATTTGAAGTAGCTAGGGATGTTTTCTAAGGTTAAACGCTAGAGAAAGATTAACTCCTGTCCGTACAGTGTTATTTTAGCTAGAGAGACATTTTTTTAGAGCTCCACCATAACATGAGAATTGTACCTCGTGTGCAAAATAAATGACATGGTACAGAAGAGTCATGTGGTGGATCCCTATCCAACACTTTGTGAGCCCTATACATTAATGATTATCCTTAGTTACTTGAACCTATGTCATGAAACAAAGACTTTGTGTTGCTACTCTAGTTTGTATTCCTAAGTTCACATAATGAGGTTCCATGGGTACTTGTCTGGGAAAGCAACAAAGTTAATGAAGATTGATATGAAAGTTTAGGGAAGACATTTTGTCTGGCATCACATTCAGTCGTTGGTTATGCAATGCGCGCCCAACTATTTTAAACTTTATATATTATACTATATGTATATTTTTTTCGTGAGCATACCAAGGCAAATAGGGTTGAGTGTATTTCTGAAATATAATTAATGAGGGATTAAAATACTCAACAGAATGTGATCGACTGGTCTAGTGATAAATAGGTTTTATACCTACTTATTGGGTACTAACTCACTAGAATTATGCTAATCTCAAGTAGTTTTTGTTATATTTTATTTGCATTTTATGTTTATTTTGCAGTATTTGTAGTTGGAACTCCTATAACAACTGAAAGTAAGAAATGGCATGGAATAACATTAACATGGATTGGCAAGGATGGCATGAAGCTAGCAAAAGCATGGCAAGGTGAACATGAGCAGGTGAGGAATTGGAGCAGTGGAGGAATGCAATCCAGAAGAAAAGGAATGAAGAGCAAGCAAGCAATAAATAAAAAGCAGCAACAACAAGACAGCAGAAGACAGAATGCAGTAGCAGCGCGGCCGCGCTGCTTTAAAGACTAAATATTGCGCGCCCACGCCTAAGGCAAGACAAAGGCAGATCAGGCATCGCGCGGTCGCGCTTCATCAAGGAAGGGCTATGGCGCGCCCGCGCCATACATTCGACAGATAACTCTATCGCGTGCCCGCACTCGTAATACAGTGCAATCTCGCGTGGTCGCGCGAGCCTTCTTCAATTAATTTTGTTGACTTTTTGTAATTTGAATTTGAGCTTGTTTTGCTCAACTAAAACGATATGGTTGGTACCAGACGTGTTTTCTATTATCATTACTACTATTCTTAGGTTTTAGCTATTCTAGAGAGGGTTTGAGCATAGCATTACTACATTTTGCTCTTCTCTTATTCTAGATTACTTAATAAATTAGTTTTCATTCCTGGATATTGTTAGTGTATTGGACAAGCCTGGAAACAAAACTTGCAACACGAGTTTAAAGATTTGATTCTCTCATTTCTTCATAACTTTTGTTTGTTTTTCTATTTTAATGGTTTACTTCAATCCCATAATGGCTTTTGGTTCAGATATGAACTAAACTCCATTATGGGATTCTAATGGATTTTGATGCGTAGTTTAAATATGTATATCTGAATGTCTTGTTGAATATTTATCATTCGATTGCCATTATGATTATGCAAAATGCTTGAATGCTTGATCACCATTCACGCTAATTGCTTGTATGGATTTGGAAAATGAAATATAAGTATAGATTATATCATAATGGCATATGTTCATAAGGCTGATTTGTTTAAGCTTTGTGATTTGTGAACCGGATAGACATATACCGGTCCACTGTGTGTAGTCATGAAAAGAGCCTGCACTTTAATTCATTATTGCGTAATTTCACATAGACATATAGTGATTTTGGTAATAATGATGCTTACATGAATTCTATCGATTTTGGATTTTGTATAATTTGGACATAGTTCCTTGTAAAAGGGTTATGCTCTACTTTTGTGCTCTTGACTAGCTTTCCATGATAAATAATCAAACATGACATGAGAATTGCAATTTAGATGAAATATTAAATGAAATTAGAATCCCATTCTTCTCCAATTTGATTACATCACTTTAGTAATTATAATTTTTGTTTCGTTAATTAATTTAGAATTCAATTTAATTGTGAGTTGATCGTTTAAGCACATATAATTAGTGATTAAGTCGTTGCATGATAAATTAGAGTTAACACCTTTCTCCGTGGATCGATACTTTTCTTACTCTGTACTACTTGTTGACCCATGTATACTTGCATGAGTTAGAGTCCTTTTTGTTAGACTAAAAAGGAGGCAACAAGTTTTTGGCACCGTTGACAGGGAAAATGCGTTTATTTTTAATATTGTCGTCATCAATTAAAGCTAGATTTGTGTGACTTAGACAATTCTATTCTTATTCTTATTTCTATTTTATTTTTGTTTGAATTTCAGGTACTTGTGCATAGTATATGCGCACTCGATCGTCACATCCTGAGTTGATTCCTGCACAGAAAAATATCAACAGAAGCGCTTGGAGATTGAGAGCACGTAGAAATATACAAGTAGATTTTGAGACTTCAACATCCAATATGGTAGCAGAAGAGCAAAGAGAAGAGCAACATCGGGCCTTAAAAGATTATTCAATGCCGAATATAAATTGGTTACAGTCGAGTATTGTGAGGCCAGCTATAGCAGCTGACACTTTTGAGATAAAGCCATGCACTATTCAAATGTTGCAGAATTTGGTACAGTTTCGGGGTGCTACTACAGATGACCCGAATGAACATCTATTGAGCTTCATAGAGATATGTGACACCTTCAGGTACAATGGGGTGACAGAAAATGCAATTTGGCCTGTTTCCATTTTCTTTATGAGACAAGGCAAGTAGCTGGCTCCACTCTTTACCGTCAGGATCTATTACAACATGGGAGGACTTAACTCAAAAGTTCTTAGCTAAATTTTTTCCAATGGCTAAGACGGCTAAAATGAGGACAACGATTTCCCAGTTTGAACAACAGCAGGGTGAGTCATTATATGAAGCTTGGGAACAATATAAAGAGATCATAAGGAAATGTCCCCATCATGGAATGCCAGATTGGATGGTGATAAATACATTTTACAATGGATTGGGATGGCAATCAAGGCCAATTATAGATGCTGCAGCAGGAGGAGCCTTATGAGCCAAGAGTTATGAAGCGGCTTATAATCTTATAGAGACTATGACAGTAAATGACTTTCAAAATCCTATGGCTAGGATGCCACAGCCTAAAGTTGAGGGAGTGTTAGAGGTGGATGCTATCACACAGTTGTCAGCTCAGATGGCATCTATGGCAAAGAAGATTGATTCGTTGGTAGAAAGTAAAGTGAAGACAGTTGCTTTTGTATGTAAGATTTGTGCAGGGTCGCATCCAACTGATCAATGTGTAATCAGTTCAGAATCGGTACAGTATGTGAGCAACTATCAAAAGAATCAGAATCAGTTCTAGAATTCCTATAACTCCAACAACCGCAACCATCCAAATTTGAGCTGGTCAAACAATCAAAATAAATAAAATTAACAGTTTTAACCACAACATCAGTTTCAGTTACAGCCATCTCATCAGCAGTTTGCATCAAAACCACCCTACTATCTAGGATTTCAATAACAACAATAACATCATCCACCACCTGCACTTCAGCAAGAGAAGAAATCAGAAATAGAGGAGATGATGATGCAGTATATGACAAATACCGAGGTAATGATCAAGAGCCAATCAGTGGCTATAAATAATTTGGAGACACAAATGGGTCAAATGGCTAGCATGCTCCACAATAGACCACATAGGTCTTTGCCAAGTAATACAGAGGTTAATCCAAGAAGGGAGGGTAAAGAACAATGTTAGGGGATAACTTTAAGCTCAGGGAAGCAGACTATAGAAATTCAGCATGGCGCATCCGCGCCACTTTTACATGAGGAAACCGCGCGGCCGCGTGGTGATGAAGAATTTTTTGAGGAGAGTTTGGTTAAAGAAGGTTTAAAGAAAGGGGAAATGAAGAAGAATAAAGAAGAGTCACCTGAGAAATCAGTGACCAAGATACCAGTTGTTCATCCCTCTGTTCCTTATCCACAGAGATTACAGAAGCTAAGGGATGATAAGCAGTTCAATAAATTTTTGGAGGTGTTCAAGAAGCTACAGATTAATATACCTTTTGTTGAGGCATTGGAACAGATGCCTAGTTATGCAAAGTTTAGGAAAGGTATCTTGTCAAGGAAGAAAAGGCTAGAAGACTTTGAGACAGCAGCCTTGACTGAAGAATGTAGTGCAGTGCTTCAACACAAGTTACCTCCAAACCTGAAGGACCCAGGCAGCTTCATGATACCTTGTTCAATCGGGAAGATGTGTTTTAACAAATGCTTGTGTGATATAGGGGCGATCATCAATTTAATGCCATTATCAGTGTTTAATCAGTTGGGATTGCCGACTCCAAGACCGAAAAACATTTCATTGCAGCTTGCTGATAGGTCCATAACCTATCCACGGGGTATTGTAGAAGATGTACTGGTCAAAGTGGATAAATTCATCTTCCCTACTGATTTCATCATATTGAACTATAAAGAAGACAGAAGTATACCGATCATTCTTGGAAGACCGTTCTTAGCCACAGGAAGGACCTTGATAGATGTTTAGAAAGGTGAATTGACAATGCGGGTTCATGATCAAGAAGTCACCTTCAATGTATTCAAGGCTATGAAATTCCCTACAGACGAAGAGGAATGTTTCAGGATTGATATGGTGGATAAGGTGTTGATTGATCAAGTAGGGCATTTAGTGGATAATGAACCCTTACAGAGTGCTATTCTGGGTAATTCTGAGATTGAAGATGAGGAGATTACAGAGTTGTTTCAAATTCTTGATACAACACCACACTTTAGAAAATTCAAGACTCCTGTTGAGCCATTAAAGAATGCTGGGGAGACATCAGTGAAACTCAATCCATCTCTTAAGATGCCTCCAGAACTTGAATTAAAACCACTTCCAGACCATTTGAGGTATGCATTTTTAAATGATAATTCAAAATTACCTGTGATTATTTCTTCTACACTAACATCTTTTCAGGAAGAAAAACTGCTAAGAGTTCTCAGAGAGTTCAAGTTAGCGATTGGATGGACTATAACAGATATCAAAGGGATCAGCCCATCTTTCTGCATGCACAAGATCCTACTGAAAGATGATATCAAACCTTCAGTGGAGCAACAACGGAGACTTAGTCTAATTATGAAGGAAGTGGTCAAAAAGGAAGTGTTAAAGTGGTTGGATGCAGGAATAATATATCCGATTTCAGACAGCTCGTGGGTGAGTTAGGTACAATGCGTGCCGAAAAAAAGGGGAATGACTGTAGTCTCCAACGAGAGTAATGAACTGATACCGACGAGGACAGTAATGGGGTGGAGAGTCTGCATGGACTACCACAGACTTAATAAAGCTACAAGGAAAGATCACTTCCCGCTGCCGTTTATTGATAAGATGTTGAACAGACTAGCAGGTCATGAATTTTATTGCCTTCTGGATGGGTATTCAGGCTACAATCAGATTGTGATAACTCTAGAAGATCAGGAAAAGATAATTTTCACATGTCCATATGGTACATTTGCCTTCAGAAGGATGTCTTTTGGTTTGTGCAATGCCCCATCCGTATTGTAAGACCCCAACTTTTTATAAATAAAATCAAATTTCCTCTATTTATTATTTTTAAATAGTAAGGGGTTGATTTAATTAATGTGGTTAGTTATGGGTAAAATGCGCAAATATTTCAAATAAGCAAGTGGTTATAAAATATTCATTGTTGTCGAGAAATATTCATTTGGTCGTGGACTATTCTTGTTGTCGGAGAATATTCGTACGACGGCGCAGCTATTTGTGGGCCCTATAACGGAAAACTGTTGGATGAAAAAAATGACAAGTATGAGTTTTTATAAATAACGGCGTAGTTGTTACCGTTAACACTGTTAGAATACCCGGTGGTTAAAACACAGTAATACGCGGTGTTGCACAGTAGCACAAGGTATTGCACCAATTATTGATTCTTATATAAGAAGTCACTACTCAATAATTGTTATAGTAATTACTGTTCAATATTTTATTTTATTGATTCAATAATTGCTGCGTTGATATTTTATATTGTTGATTCAATAATTGTCATTGTACAATATTTCAAATTATCAGATCAATGATTTATATTATTTGAATAATATTATTAGATAGCATTATTGGCAATGTCAAAGAAAGTTCTGTCTAGGAGAGGTTATTTAATTGCGCGCCAGTAAGGAAAAATCTTTACTGGAAGGCCCCCTCTTTCCTGGGAACGACCTGGTTATTATTATTGTGATTCTGTAATATTATTTGTGAATAATTAATTATTTATTTATATGATCAAGAAAATATTTATTTTATGTGGATATAAATGGAGGAATTTTTAGAAAAGTGGTAATTGTTAAAAATTAATATTTTATCTTTTCTGATAAAATAATTTATTCAAATATATTATTGTATTACATTATAAATGTATAATGCGATAATATAATAAAATAATAATGGTGATATTCTTATAATGAATGTGTGATATATGAATAAATGAGGAAGAAAAATATTTTTGTTATAGTAAATGCTAAAAATATGTTAAACATGTTGATGGGCTTCATTTTTGACTGAAATTTGATTATAGCCTGTAAAATCATCCGTATGTAGATTTTGGTCAATTTTTATTTAGAATTTAGAAAAATTTAAAGATACAAAGTTGTAGAGAATTAAATTTCCTATGGAATGAACATAAGATTCAAATTTTTCTGATAAAATGGCTATTTATTATGAATTATTGAAGTTTCGGAATATTGGGTCTGAATTGATTTTGTTACAAAAAATGTTTAAAACATATTTTTTGTGACACCCCCAAAATAGGTATACAACACCCATTCTGAGTCGCCAAATACATGGTACAACAAGCAAACTACAACTTCAATAATACAATTGTCATACAAAATACGACAACACATACTGTGAGTTTAAATATAAATATTATCTTCTAGACAATATCCATACTCAAATAAGTCCTCATTATAATTATTCAAACACTATTTTACAGAAATAGTGAGGACAGCTAAAACATCTTTTTAGAACTATCACTCCATATCCCGACTAGATCCTGTTATGTTCTCACCTCCTGAGAAGAAAAAATGGAACAAAAAGAAAAAGGGTGAGCTCAACTAGCCCAGTAAAGAATATTATGACTAAGATAATATACAACAAATTATCATTAGTATTCAACAAGAAAAAATTTGATAGAATGTAATCGACAACAAGTTTTAGATCAACAACTGCAGCGGAAACAGCAAACCATTAGAAGAGTCAAGTAGAGAATGAATTCTACTATCTTCTAAGATTTAAAAGTCCATCATCAATATTTTATCCCTGTAACATCAATTAATAATCATCTTTAACCAAATATTCATCTTTGCACTACAGGCCAAATATATTCATTTGTATCACCAGTCAGTCATGTTCATCTCAACACCTGTTCATCTTTGCACTACAGGCCAAAGATATTCATCAGGTAATCATACATCTTTGCACTACAGGCCAAAGATATTCAGTAGTATCATCATTTAGGACTAAGGATGATGAAAAATATTTTAAAGAAAACGAATCCAGTGAGATAAAAGAACAAATATTAGGGATTCGTATTACAGTTTATCCAAGTTCAATAATACCCCATAATAACCAATTTTGAGGCAGAATTCAAAAATAAAGATCAAAACATGGATACAATCAAAGATAGTAACCATAATAGATAACTTGGACAAAAAAAAGAAAATTTTATTTTTCGATGAATAGTGTCGTATTCGTGAATAGTGCCGTATACGTGAATAGTAACGTATACGTGAATAGTAATCTCGACACAAAAAGTTTCAAATTTGATAAAAAGTTTATATCAATATTTCGGCATAATGATATTGAAGAAAATATCATTTAAGAAGAAGATAATATCTCTTACCTCAAAATATCAGTACTTCTGATCAGAATATCGGTATAAGGCTGAAGAAAACTTGCTCTGATGAATAGAAACTCACAAAGTATCTAAATACTCCCAAAATACACTCAATAATCTAGAGAGAGAAAGAGAGAAAACTTGTTTCTGGTGTGATTTTCAATTCTAACTTAGCCCTCTATTTATAGGAAAATGTTAGCACGCTGAAGCAGACTTAACCTGCAACCTGATGGCTTTACCTGCTACTATTCCCACCCACCACATTTGAATAAAAATCTCAACACATTTTCACCAACCAAAAGTGGGGCCCACCAATTCTAGAATTTTCTGGCAAAATGACAAATTTCGTAACTTCTACAATTTCTGAACCAGTCATCTCGTAAAATTCATAACAAATCATACGTTCATTTTTAACGGTTCAAAATTTGTGGACATATACTTAACTTATATATGAATAACATATCCAAAAATTACCACGATCCAACGGTCAGATTAAAAATTATAACCCCCACAATATTTTTTAAAAACCCTGATTTGATTTTTAATACCTCCATTCCGATAAAAATACTGATAAAACACCTCAACATTAACTCCTTCATTTTTAACCACAATAAATATATCCAACATTTATATCCACATAGAATAAATATTTTCTTATCATATGAATCAATAATTAATTATTCATAAATAATATTACAGAATCACATTTATGACAACCAGGCCGTTCCCAGGAAAGAGGGGGCTTTCCAATAAAGATTTCTCCTTACTAGCGCGCAATTAGATGACCAAATCTCTTTTTAGACAGAACTTTCTAGACATTGTCAATAATGCTATCTAATAATATTATTCAAATAATATGAATTATTGATCTGATAATGAAAAATACTGTGCAGCAACAATTATTGAAACAACAATAATATAAAATATCAACGCATCAATTATTGAATAAATAAAATAAAATATTGAACAGTAACTACTGTAACAATTATTGAGTAGTGCCTTCCTTCGTAAGAATCAATAATTCAAAAATACTGTGCAATCTGTGTGCTACTGTGCAACCACGCGTATTACTGTATTTTAACCACCGGGTATTCCAACAGTGTTAACGGTAACAAATACGCCATTATTTATAAAAACTCAATTTTTTGTCGTTATCTTCATCCAATCATTTTCTATTATAGGGCCCACACAAGACTGAGCTGTCGTACGAATATTCCTCGACAGCAAAAATATTTCACGACCAAACGAATATTCACCGACCAAAAATGAATATTTTATAACCACTTGTTTATTTTGCAAAATTTGCACATTTCACCCATAACCAAAGTATTATATCAAATTAACACCTTATTATTCACAATAATATTTAGAGAAAATTTGATTTTATTTATTAATAAGTTGAGGTCTTATATTTTTCATGTTGGTGGGCCCCACTTGCATGTGTAAAATTTTGAAATCTGATTTCAAGTATGCGTAGGAAAATTTTAATAAATATTATTATTTTATTAAATTTTCTACTTTGGTGTTCTAAGTATTCTCCTATAAATAGGATGCTTAGGTTAGAATTGAAAATCATACTAGAGACTGAAGTTTGAAAATCACACTAGAGACTGAAGTTTTCTCTCTCTATATTATCGAGAGTATTTTTTTGAGTATTTAGATATCTTGAGTGTTGCTATACGGTGCAAGTTTCCTTTAGCGTTATATCTGCTATTCTAGCCAGAAGTACTATTTTTTTGAGATAAGGGATGTTATTTTTTTCGTAAATGATATTATTTCTTTCAATATCATTATACCGAAATATTGGTATAAATTTTATTATAAAATTTTTACCTTTTTATGTCGGTGTTACTATTCACGAGTTACTATTCATTAGTTACTATTCACGAAGTATGATAATTTTTCTTATAGAATTTCTACCTTTTAGTGTCGGGATTACTATTCACGTATACGGCACTATTTACGTATACGACACTATTCACGAATACGACACTATTCATAAAAAAATTTAATTTTCTTTTCTGTGTCCAAAATTGTCTGTTATGATTCCTATCTTTGATTGGATCTATGTTTTGATCTTTATTTTTTATTTCTGCTTCACAATTGATTATTATAGAGTATTTTTAAACTTGGATAAACTAAAGTACAAATTCCTAATCTTTATCTTTTTATCTCTTTCTGGATTCATTTTCTTGAAAATATTTTTATCATTCTCAGTCCTAAATGGTGATATAACTGAATATATTTGGCCTGTAGTGCAAAGATGAATGATTATTTGATGAATATCTTTTGCCTGTAGTGCAAAGATGAACGATTACATGATGAATATCTTTGGCCTGCAGTGCAAAGATGAACATGTGTTGAGATGAACATGACCAACTAGTGATACAAATGAATATCTTTGGCCCGTAGTACAAAGATGAATATTTAATGATTGATGTTATAGGGATAAAATATTGATGATAGACTTTTAAATTCATAGATGATAGTAGATTTTATTCTATACTTAACTCTTCTAATGAATTGTTGTTTCCGCTGCAGTTGTTGATCTAAATCTTATTTTCTATTGTATTCTATCAGATTTTTCCCTGTTGAAGACTAATGATAATTTTTTGTACATTATCTTAGTCATAATATTTTTTACTGGGCTAGTTGAACTCACCCTTTTTCTTTTTGTTCCATTTTTCTTCTCAGGAGGCGAGAATATAGCGGGACCTAGTCGGGGTATGGAATGATGGTTCAAGATAGTTGTTTTAGTAGTCCTCACTCTTTTGTAAGATAGTGTATCAATAATTGTAATGAGAACTTTATTTGAGTGTGGATATTTTCTAGAAGACAATATTTATATTTAAACTCACAACATATGTGTTGTCGTATTTTGCACGACAATTGTAATAATAAAGTTGTAGTTATTTTTTATACCATGTATTTGGCGACTCAGAATGGGTTGGGTGGAATGGACCTATTTTGGGGGCGTCACAGTTGGTATCAGAGCTTAGGGATATAGTCTCTGGTGGAGATCAGAGAATAGAACTAGGAGGGGAGAGACGAGTAAATCCTTCGCTAGTGTGTCCTACCTAAGCTTATTTGGTATTTAATGGGTCAATCGGAGCATAGGGTTAATATGTGATAGGTTAATTTGTTTAATTAACCCTTATTTTGTGACAGTATTTGAGAATGACATCTAAAAATTTTGAGATGAGCAATGGAGAAAAACAATATGACTGTGTCGTAGTACGAAGCTAAGTTTGCTGAGCTATCCCGGTTTGCATCCCATTTGGTAAACAACGAGGAGCGAATGACGCAAATATTTCTGCGAGGTTTGAAACCCGAAATATGCCAATACCTCATTTCTCACAAACTTTGTTTATATTCAGATGTTGTGAATAGAGCTCAGTTATTGGAGCGCAATAATGAGTCAGTCCAACCAAAAGTTAACAACCAACAACACGATAATAATCGTACCGGTGGAAACGACCATCGGAACAATGATAACCATCGTTGAGGAAATTATCATGCTAGAAATGGTAGCCACTTCAGTAGTAATCATGGCCAAGATAATAGAAGAAATGATCCAAGTGAAAACTTCAAGAAGAGAAGATTTAATGATGACGGGAAGATGTCAGCACCAACACCAGCAATAAATTCTAGGGGAGGAGAACGACCGCTAGTTAGATGCTACAGATGCAGAGAGGAGGGACACATAAGTCCAAACTGTCCATAGCCTTCTAAGGTATATTTTAGTTGTGGAAAAGACGTTCATATAGCTCGATTTTGTCCTATAGCGAAGTCAAGTCCAGCTGGGACGGTGGCACCAAAGGCGGATACGGACAAAACAAAGTCGGTAGGTTAAGGAAGAGCGTTTGTCGTGACAGGCCAAAATGCGAGGAACCCGAATAAAGTTATCACGGGTTAGTTAATCATAAAGTATTCTTGCGAAGTCTATACCTTATTAGATACCGGTTCTACCCATTCTTTTATCTCTCCTACTTGTGCTCAATGTTTGAACTTGACTCCTGAGAAATTAGACTTTGACTTATCTATTGAAACTCCGTTAGGAGAAACTTTTGTTACATCCACTGTTTATAAATTTTGCTTGATTTAGGTTGGCACAATCACATTACCTGTGATCTCATTTCTTTGAAAATACTTGCATTTGATGTGATTTTAGGGATTGATTGGTTAACAACTCATCATGCCAAAATTAATTATTTTCATAAGGTTGTTAGTTTTCATATTCCTAACCAACTTGTCGTACAAGCAACCAAACCATTAAAGTCAATCACTGTCATATTAAGCCATAAAGCCATTCGTTTATTGAAAAATGGATGTCAAGCTTTCTTAGCCCATTTCATGGATTTAAACAAAAATACGTCAGATTTGAAGGATATTTCTATTGTTAGTGAATTTCCTGACATATTTCCTGAAGAACTTCCTGGCCTACCCCCAGAGCGTGATATTAAATTTTGTATCGACTTTGAACTCGGTACAAAATCTATTTCTAAAATCTCATATCGAATGACTCCTATTCAACTTCAGGAGTTAAAAACCCAACTACAAGAGTTGGTACCTGAGCCTCTATCTGGTGACTTTCTTTGTGGAATGCACCGAAGTCAGACTCTCCGTAGGGGATGTCATATTCGTGCGGTGGTAAACTGATAGGTGCCATTATGACGTGCTATCCAGGATTGGGATATGAGTCACAGTTGAGAGCAACCTAAGTCAGTAATCGAAATACGTAGCTTTCTAGGCTTAGCTGGTTATTATCGGAGATTCGTGAAAGGATTTTCTCGAATCGCTACTTCATTAACTCACCTGACTCGAAAAGATACAAAATTCGAATGGAGCAAGGAATGTGAGAAGGGCTTTCAACAACTCAAGAGGAGACTCATTTCGGCAACTATTCTGACCATACCATCCTAAAAAAGCAAACGTAGTAGCTGACGTGTTGAGTAGAAGATCGTATGCGGTTACGAGTGCAATATTTTTAATACGAAGACCCATTTCGTATAACTTAAAAATGATAGAGATAGAGTTCAAGACTCTAGGGACCCACGTGATGATATACAAGTACAATCGATTTTAATCGATAAAGTTAAAACCACTCAAGCTACACACTGGAGTTGATGAATATAAAGAAGAAGGTGCAGGAAGGCGTTATTCTAGAAGTAAGAGTCGATGAAGAGAAGAAATCTCAACCCTCGATTTGTTGGTCCATTTGAAATTCTCGATCGAGTAGGAAATATGGCCTATAGACTCGCTTGACTGCCAAGTATGTCTCATGTTTATAACGTTTTTTGCATATCCACGCTACGTAAATATGTGAAAGACCCGAACCACATTATTGAGTTAGAACCAGACAAGATAGCCGAAGATTTAACGTACGAGGAGGTACCTATCAAGATCTTGTATAAGAAGGAGCATGTCTTACGCATAAAGGTTATACCACAAGTTAAAGTTTTGTGGATGAACCATGCTATTAAGGAAATGACCTGGGAATTGAAAACGGAGATGAAGGCGAGGTATCCTCACCTTTTCGAAATACCAGGTACGTACGTGAATTTCGAGGATGAAATTTCATAAGGAGAGGAGGTTGTAAGATCCCAACTTTTTATAAATAAAATCAAATTTCCTTTATTTATTATTTTTAAATAGTAAGGGGTTGATTTGATTAATATGGTTAGTTATGAGTAAAATGAGCAAATATTTCAAATAAGCAAGTGGTTATAGAATATTCATTGTTGTCGAAAAATATTCGTTTGGTCGTGGAATATTCTTGCTGTCGGGAAATATTCGTACGACGGCGCAGCTATTTGTGGGCCCCATAACGAAAAATTGTTGGATGAAAAAAAATGACAAGTATGAGTTTTTATAAATAACGGCGTAGTTGTTACCGTTAACACTGTTGGAATACCCGGTGGTTAAACATAGTAATACGCGGTGTTGCACAGTAACATATGGTATTGTACCAATTATTGATTCTTACATAAGAAGTCACTACTCAATAATTGTTATAGTAATTACTGTTTAATATTTTATTTTATTATTTCAATAATTACTGCGTTGATATTTTATATTGTTGATTTAATAATTGTCATTGTACAGTATTTCAAATTATCAGATCAATAATTTATATTATTTGAATAATATTATTAGATAGCATTATTGGCAATGTTTAAGGAAGTTCCGTCTAGGAGAGGTTATTTAATTGTGCGCTAGTAAGAAAAAATCTTTACTGGAAGGCCTCCTCTTTCTTGAAAACGACCTGGTTGTCATTATTGTGATTCTGTAATATTATTTGTGAATACTTAATTATTTATTTATATGATAAGGAAAATATTTATTTTATATGGATATAAATGGAAGAATGTTTAGAAAAGTGGCAATTATTGAAAATTAATATTTTACCTTTTTGATAAAATAATTCATTCAAATGTATTATTATATTACATTATAAATATATAAATGCGATAATATAATAATAAAATAATGGTGATATTTTTACAATAAATATGTGATATATGAATAAATGAGGAAGAAGAGTATTTTTGTTATAATAAATGCTAAAAACATGTTAAACATGTTGATGGGCTCCATTTTTGACTGAAATTTGATTATAGCCTGTAAAATCGCCCGTATGTGGATTTCGGCCAATTTCTGTTTAGAATTTGGAAAAATTTAAAGATACAAAGTTATAGAGAATTGAATTTTCTATTGAATGGACATAAGATCTGAATTTTTCTGATAAAAGGGCTATTTATTATAAATTATTGAAGTTCCAGAATATTGAGTCTGAATTGATTTTGTTACAAAAAATGTTTAAAACATGTTTTTCATATTGGTGGGCCCCACTTACATGTGTAAAATTCTGAAATCTGATTTTAAGTGTGCGTAGGAAAATTTTAAGAAATATTATTATTTTATTAAATTTTCTGCTTTGGTGTTCTAAGTATTTTCCTATAAATAGGATGCTTAAGTTAGAATTAAAAATTACACCAGAAACTGAAGTTTTCTCTCTCTATATTATCGAGCGTATTTTTGTGAGTATTTAGATATCTTGAGTGTTGCTATTCGATGCAAGTTTCCTTCAGCGTTATATCTGCTGTCCCAGCCATAAGTACTATTCTTTTGAGGTAAGGGATGCTATTTTTTTCGTAAATGATATTATTTATTTCAATATCATTATTCTAGAATATTGGTATGAATTTTATTATAAAATTTTTACTTTTTCATGTCGGTGTTATTATTCATGAGTTACTATTCACGAGTTACTATTCACGAAGTATGATAATTTTTCTTGTAAAATTTCTACCTTTTAGTGTCAGGGTTACTATTCAAGTATACGACAATATTCACGTATACGACACTATTTACGAATACAGTACTATTCATAGAAAAATTCAATTTTCTTTTCTGTGTCCAAAATTATCTGTTATGGTTCCTATCTTTGATTGGATCTATGTTTTGATCTTCATTTTTGATTTCTGCTCCACAATTGATTACTATAGAGTATTTTTAAACTTGGATAAACTAAAGTACGAATCCCTAATATTTGTCTTTTTATCTCTCTCTGGATTCGTTTTTTTGAAAATATTTTTATCATCCTCAGTTCTAAATAGTGATATAACTGAATATCTTTGGCCTGTAGTGTAAAGATGAATGATTATTTGATGAATATCTTTTGCCTGTAGTGCAAAGATGAACGATTACATGATGAATATCTTTAGCCTGTAGTGCAAAGATGAACAGGTGTTGAGATGAACATGACCAACTGGTGATACAAATGAATATCTTTGGCCCGTAGTGCAAAGATGAATATTTGATGATTGATGTTACATGGATAAAATATTGATGATAGACTTTTAAATTCATAGATGATAGTAGATTTTATTCTCTACTTAACTCTTCTAATGAATTATTGTTTTCGCTGCAGTTGTTGATCTAAAACTTGTTGTCTATTGTATTCTATCAGATTTTTTCCTGTTGAAGACTAAAGATAATTTGTTGTACATTATCTTAGTCATAATATTCTTTATTGGGCTAGTTGAGCTCATCCTTTTTTTTTGTTCTATTTTTCATCTCAGGAGGTGAGAATATAGCGGGAACTAGTCGGGGTATGGAATGATGGTTCAAGATAGTTCTTTTAGTATTCATCACTATTTTGTAAGATAGTGTATCAATAATTATAATGAGGACTTTATTTGAGTGTAGATATTGTCTAAAAGACAATATTTGTATTTAAACTCACAGCATATGTGTTGTCGTATTTTGCAAGATAATTGTAATAATAAAGTTGTAGTTATTTTCTGTACCATGTATTTGGCGACTCAGAATGGGTTGGGTGGAATGGACCTGTTTTGGGGGTGTCATACACATTTCAGAGGTGTATGATGGGAATCTTTTTGGATGCGGTGGAGCATAATATGGAAGTGTTTATGGATGACTTCTCAATATTCGGTTATTCTTTTGATTTATGTCTAGAAAATTTGGTGATGGTATTGAGAAGATGTGTTGAAACGAAATTGATTTTGAATTGGAAAAAGTGCCATTTTATGGTACAAGAAGGAATAATATTTGGACATAAGGTGTCGAAGAAAGGGATAGAGGTGGACAGGGCGAAGCTAAAGACCATTGATAATTTGCCTCCACCAACTTCTGTTAAAGGTGTGCGCAGTTTTTTAGGGCATGCAGGCTGCTACAGGAGGTTTATTAAAGATTTCTCCAAGATCACAAAGCCACTTTGCAGCTTATTGGAGAAGGATGCACAGTTCAAGTTCAATGAAGATTGCCTGTCTGCATTTGAGCATTTAAAGAGGAAGTTAACTACTACACAAGTGATTGCAGCACCAGATTGGGACCTACCATTCGAATTGATGTGTGACGCCAATGATTATGCTGTGGGGGCTGTTTTGGGCCAGAGAAGGGAAAAGATCTTTCATGTGATATACTATGCGAGCAAGACCCTTACTGATGCTCAGTTGAACTGTGAGACCCCAGATTTTATGAATAAATATTTAATTTTCTCGAAATAATTATGGTGTGGATTTGATATAATATTATAGTTGTGGGTATTATTTATAAATTTTTGCAAAGTAAGCAAGTTGTTATAAAATATTCGATTGGTCGGGGAATATTTGTTTTAACAGGGAATATTCGTACAACGACACAATCATTGGTGGACCCCACAACGGAATTATTGTCGGATTGAGAAAACGACAAAAATATTTTATTAAAAATAACGGCAGAAGTTTTACCATTGTTACTGTTGAACTACTCGGTAGTAAAAGTACAGTAATACGTGTGGTTGCATAGTAGCACACGGTATTGATTATTAATGCTTATGTGAGAAGTCACTCAGTTTGATTCCATTATTGTCAGTTAATAATATGAATTATTTAGCGATAATGACGTTTTGTTTTATTCGTATTATTAACGTAATAAAACAGAAACATCTTTTTATATAAAATAAAATACTTTATTAAAGTTATTCTATAAATAGAATATATTATATTTTATTTAAAAGATTTTTCTTTAAATATGGACCGTCAGATTAAAGTAATCAATCTGGACTGTTCATGGATTAGTTACTATGCATTCTATTTTTTTATAAATAGTAGCTCATTCCTTCATTATTTCTTACGAATTCACTGAATTCTAGAGAGAGAAACTATAGAGAGAAACTATAGAGAGAGAGAAGAAGAGTATTCTACTACTTAACTACTTCCTTATTTCAGCTCTTCTTTAAAACGGTAAGGGGTGTTATTCTTTCTTATTCATGAAGAGAACTGTTGTTATTCCATTTCTTATTATTCTGTTGGAATAACCTGTATACGCGGATCTACCCTATACTTGGTGACATTCTTCTATTATTCTGTTGGAACATCCTGTCTGTGTGTTTTACACCGGACCTGGTTCCGTCTTTATTATTATTCTGTTGGAACATCCTGTCTGTGTGTTTTACACCGGACCTGGTTCCGTTTTTATTATTATTCTGTTGGAACATCCTGTCTGTGTGTTTTACACCGGACTTGGTTCCGTCTTGTTATTATTCTGTTGGAACATCCTGTCTGTGTGTTTTACACCGGACCTGGTTCCGTTTTTATTATTATTCTGTCGGAATATCCTGTCTGTGCGTTTACGCCGGACCTGGTTCCATTATTTATTATTCTGTCGGAATATCCTGTCTGTGCGTTTACGCCGGACCTGGTACCATTATTTATTATTCTGTTGGAATAACCTGTCTGTGCGGTCTATCGCATGCATGGTGATTTCTTTTGTTATTCCATTCTTTATTATACTCAGTTGGTTAAGTTTTGACTTCTATACTCCATGAAATTTGTGGAATATCCTTGACATTTGCGCATCATCTAGTATCTATTCATAAAAATATTCTCCTGATCATTCTTGAATTTTACTCCACAAAGTGGTATCATGTTGACAATTTGGACGTTGTTAATTCTTGGATAAATTAATTCTTGAACTTGTTTTATTGAATTCTTATATCATTGTCATCATCCTCATGTTTATAAAATGTTGAAAGTCATCTGTGGCCTGTAGTGCATAGATGGACTTGGTATGATTATGACCAGGGATTATTCGGTGTAATCATGACCGTAATGTTACGAATGATGTGGTAAAAGTCCTCATTGGCCCGTAGTGCATTGATGGGCAGTTGTTGGCATGATCATGACCATTAATGAATATACGAATATCCTTGGCCGTAGTGCAGGGGTGATTCGATGATGTGGATTATTTTATTAAGCTGAGTCCCAGCGATTACAGTGTTGAAAAACCTTTTAAATCATAAAAGATAGTAGAGTTTATTTTCTACTTGACTCTTTTAATGGATTGCTTGTTCCGCTGCAGTTAAACTTGATGTCTATTATATTTTATCAGTTTAACATTGTTGAAGGCTAATGATAATTTATTCTGTATTATCTTAGTCATAATATTTCTTACTGGGCTAGTTGAGCTCACCCTTTCTTTCACTGTTCTCTTCAGGAAATGAGAACGTAGCTGGGGCAAGTCGGGGAACGGAGTGATGGTCCTAATGATAGTATTAGTTAGTAGTCCTCACTATTCTATGTAATAGTGTGTTAATAAATGTAATGAGGACTCCTTTTGAGTATGAATACTCTCTAGAAGATAATATTTGTATTCAAACTCACAGTTTATGTTTTGTCGTATTGTACACGACAGTTGTATTAGTAAGTTATATTTGTATTCTGTACTTTGTATCTGACGACCCAAGATGGGAGATGTCTACCTAATTTTGGGGGCGTCACAGTTGGTATCAGAGCTTAGGGATATGATCCCTGGCTAGGATGTGAGAATAGAACTAGGAGGGGAGAGACGGGGAATTCCTTCGCTAGTATGACCTACCTAAGTTTATTTGATATTTAATTGGTCGGTTAAAGTGTATGGATAATATGTTATATGTTAATTAACCCTTGTTTTGTTGCAGTATTTGCAAATGGCATCCGAAAATGTTGAGATAAACAATGAAGCACATGAGACCATTGAATCACCAACGATCAATGCTCAGGGTAATGTGCAACCAGAGGATAATAATCCTCATGAAAACAATAACACCGATGAAATGGTGAATGATGAGATGGTCAAAAGCTTTATGCAATTCATGCAACAACAAAATAACTCTCGGTTGGTCACCGCTAAGCAATTCAAGGAGCTGGGACCACCGGAGTTTTTGGGAAAGCCAGAACCACTTAAGGCGGAGACGTGGTTAAAGCAGATCACCAAGATATTTGATGTCTTGGGATGCTCCGAGGAGCAAAAGATTCCCTTTGCCACCTTTATGTTACGTGAAGAGGCAGATTACTGGTGGGAATCTGTAAAACGTACCCAGCCTGACGCACTCAAGATGTCTTGGGAGAAGTTCCAAGAAATGTTCAATGACAAGTACTTTCCCGAAAGCATTCGTCATATGAAGGAGGTGGAGTTCATCAAGTTGGAGCAAAACAACATGACCGTGTCGCAGTACGAAGCCAAGTTTGTCGAGTTGTCCCGATTTGCGTCCCACTTGGTGGATAATGAAGAGCAAATGACGCGAATGTTTTTGCGAGGTTTGAAACCTGAGATACGTCAACATCTTATTTCTCATAAACTATGTTTGTATTCAGATGTTGTGAATAGGGCTCAGTTAGTGGAGCGCAATAACGAGTCAACGCAACCAAAAGAGAGCAGTCGACAAAATGATAATACCAGTGAGAGCAGTAATCGAAGCGGTGACAACAAGCGTGGAGGGAATCAATAGGCCAGAAATGGTAACCACTTCGGTGGTAATTAGGGCCAAAACAATAAGAATGGTCATTTCAAGAAGAGGAGATTCAACAATGATGGAAAGACGTCAGCACCAGCACCCGTTGTTAAGGAAGGAGAACGACCACCTATCATATGCTTCAAATGCGGAAGGGAGGGACACATCAGTCCAAACTGCGTGATGCCATCCAAAGCATGCTATAATTGTGGAAGAGAAGGTCACTTAGCCCGATTTTGTTGTTCACCGAAGACAAGTTCAGATAGGATGGAGGCACCAAAGACCGTCCCAGAAAAGCCAAAGCCAATAGATTAAGAGAGAGCGTTTTTTTTCGTGACGAGGAACCTGAATAAAATTATCACGGGTATGTTAGTCATAAACTCTTGCGAAGTCTATACCGTGTTAGATACCGGTTCTACTCACTCTTTTATTTCACCTAGTTGTGTTCAATATTTGAACTTAACTCCAGAGAAGTTAGACTTTGATTTCTCTGTTGAAATTCCGTTGGGAGAAACCTTTGTTACCTCCACTATTTATAAATCTTGTTCAAATCAACACTTTCACGTTACCTATTGATCTTATCTCTTTGAAAATACTTGCATTGATGTGATTTTTGAAAACGATTGGTTAACTGCTCATCATGCTTTTCGTAAGGTTGTTAGTTTTCATATTCCTAACCAACCTGTTATGCGAATTCAAGTAACCAAACCACTAAAGTCAATCATTGTCATATCAAGCCATAAGTAAAAATCCCCGTTCCTTTCGTTGTTGACTTCCTGGTGTGGAATGCACCGAAGCTAGACTTTCCGTAGGAGACGTTGTAAATGACGATGGCAAGTTGATAGGTATCAATGTGACGTGTTATACAAGTCTTGGATGAGGGTTACAATTTTGAACGATATTTCTATTGTTAATAAATTTCTTGACGTATTCTTGAAGACTTCTTAGCCTACCCCAGAGCGTAAAATTGAATTTTGTATTGACCCCAGTACAAAACCCATTTCTTAAACCCTCAAATATTTCTTCAACTAAAACGAACGTAACATGCGCCAAAGACGTTGGCTCGAGCTGTTGAAGATTACGACCGTACCATTCAATATCATTGTGGAAGAACGAACGTGGTAACTGACGTGTTGAGTAGAAGATCGTATGTGTTTACGAGTGCGATGTTGTTAAAACAAAAACTCATTTCGTATAACTTACAAATGACGAAGATAGAGTTAAAGACTTGAGGGACCCATATGAAGATAACGAATATACGAGTAAAATCGACTTTAATCGATAACGTTAAAGCCGTTCAAGCTACATACTCAGAGCTGATAAATGTGAAGAAGAAGGTTCAAGAGGGCGTTATTCTAGAAGCAAGAATCGACGAAGAGAGGAGATCTCAACTCTCGATTTAATTGGCCCATTTGAAATCCTCGATGAAGTAGAAACTGTGGCCTATAGACTCATTTTACTGCCAAGTATGTTGCGTGTTCATAACATTTTTTTTACGTATCGATGTTACGTAAATATGTGGACGACCCGAACCACATTATTAATTTAGAACCGGACGAGATAGCGAAAGATTTAACGTATGAGGAGATACGTCTTAACATCTTAGATAAGAAGGATCATATTCGATGCTTAAAGGTTATACCTCAAGAGTTAGAATTTGAAGTGAAGTCAAGGTATCCTCACATGTTCGGCATACCAGGTATGTACATAAATTTCGAGGGCGAAATTCTATAAGGAGGGGAGATTGTGAGACCCTAGATTTTATGAATAAATATTTAATTTTCTCGAAATAATTATGGTGTGGATTTGATATAATATTATAGTTGTGGGTATTATTTATAAATTTTGCAAAGTAAGCAAGTTGTTATAAAATATTCGATTGGTCGGGAATATTTATTTTAACAGGGAATATTCGTACAACGACACAATCATTGGTGGACCCCATAAAGGAATTATTGTCGGATTGAGAAAACGACAAAAATATTTTATTAAAAATAACGGCGGAAGTTTTACCATTGTTACTGTTGAACTACTCGGTAGTAAAAGTACAGTAATACGTGTGGTTGCATAGTAGCACACGGTATTGATTATTAATGCTTATGTGAGAAGTCACTCAGTTTGATTCCATTATTGTCAGTTAATAATATGAATTATTTAGCGATAATGACGTTTTGTTTTATTCGTATTATTAACGTAATAAAACAGAAAAATCTTTTTATATAAAATAAAATACTTTATTAAAGTTATTCTATAAATAGAATATATTGTATTTTATTTAAAAGATTTTTCTTTAAATATGGACCGTCAGATTAAAGTAATCAATCTGGACCGTTCATGGATTAGTTACTATGCATTCTATTTTTCTATAAATAGCAGCTCATTCCTTCATTATTTCTTACGAATTCACTGAACTCTAGAGAGAGAAACTATAGAGAGAGAGAAGAAGAGTATTCTGCTACTTAACTACTTCCTTATTTCAGCTCTTCTTTAAAACGGTAAGGGGTGTTATTCTTTCTTATTCATGAAGAGAACTGTTGTTATTCCATTTCTTATTATTCTGTTGGAATAACCTGTATACGCAGATCTACCCTATACTTGGTGACATTCTTCTATTATTCTGTTGGAACATCCTGTCTGTGTGTTTTACACCGGACCTGGTTCCGTCTTTATTATTATTCTGTTGGAACATCCTATTTGTGTGTTTTACACCGGACCTGGTTCCGTTTTTATTATTATTCTGTTGGAACATTCTGTCTGTGTATTTTACACCGGACCTGGTTCCGTCTTGTTGTTATTCTGTTGGAACATCCTGTCTGTGTGTTTTACACCGGACCTGGTTCCGTTTTTATTATTATTCTGTCGGAATATCCTGTCTGTGCGTTTACGCCGGACCTGGTTCTATTATTTATTATTCTGTCGGAATATCCTGTCTGTGCGTTTACGCCGGACCTGGTTCCATTATTTATTATTCTGTTGGAATAACCTGTCTGTGCGGTCTATCGCATGCATGGTGATTTCTTTTGTTATTCCATTCTTTATTATACTCAGTTGGTTAAGTTTTGACTTCTATACTCCATGAAATTTGTGGAATATCCTTGACATTTGCGCTTCATCTAGTATCTATTCATGAAAATATTCTCCTGATCATTCTTGAATTTTACTCCACAAAGTGGTATCATGTTGACAATTTGGACGTTGTTAATTCTTGGATAAATTAATTCTTGAACTTATTTTATTGAATTCTTATATCATTGTCATCATCCTCATGTTTATAAAATGTTGAAAGTCATCTGTGGCCTGTAGTGCATAGATGGACTTGGTATGATTATGACCAGGGATTATTTAGTGTAATCATGACCGTAATGTTACGAATGATGTGGTAAAAGTCCTCATTGGCCCGTAGTGCATTGATGGGCAGTTGTTGGCATGATCATGACCATTAATGGATATACGAATATCCTTGGCCGTAGTGCAGGGGTGATTCGATGATGTGGATTATTTTATTAAGCTGAGTCCCAGCGATTACAGTGTTGAAAAACCTTTTAAATCATAAAAGATAGTAGAGTTTATTTTCTACTTGACTCTTTTAATGGATTGCTTGTTCCGCTGCAGTTAAACTTGATGTCTATTATATTTTATCAGTTTAACATTGTTGAAGGCTAATGATAATTTATTCTGTATTATCTTAGTCATAATATTTCTTACTGGGCTAGTTGAGCTCACCCTTTCTTTCACTGTTCTCTTCAGGAAATGAGAACGTAGCTGGGACAAGTCGGGAAACGGAGTGATGGTCCGAATGATAGTATTAGTTAGTAGTCCTCACTATTCTATGTAATAGTGTGTTAATAAATGTAATGAGGACTCCTTTTGAGTATGAATACTCTCTAGAAGATAATATTTGTATTCAAACTCACAGTTTATGTTTTGTCGTATTGTACACGACAGTTGTATTAGTAAGTTATATTTGTATTCTGTACTTTGTATCTGACGACCCAAGATGGGTGATGTATACCTAATTTTGGGGGCGTCACATGAACTATACCACCACAAAGGAGGAACTTTTGGCAGTTGTGTATGCTTTTGGCAGTTGTGTATTCTTTTGACAAATTTTGAGCCTATTTGATTGGGACTAAGGTGATAATGTACACAGATTATGCGACAATTCGATATTTGGTGGCAAAGAAAGATGCAAAACCTCGTTTAATCAGGTGGATACTTCTGTTGCAAGAATTTAATTTGGAGATTGTGATGCCCCCAAATTCAGGTACTTGAAACCCGAACTCAGTGCTTCACGATACCATTTCTATGAGCGGAATAATACTAATAATATAGATTATCAAATTTAATTTACATATTATCAGAGTTTTCAATCCCAAGTACGAAACCTTCAAACATTCGTTTCATTACATGATAATTAATATATATCATCATTACCCTAATAAAGTCTAGTTATTACAAAAGATAGCCTTATCATTCATTCAGCGACCTTCCCTTTCCCTTTGTTCTTAGAAGAGCCTCCAGGTTGTTCACCTTTAGCTGAAAATATTTAAATTTAAGCAAGGATGAGCATTTGAGTGCCCAACAAGTAATAGCAACAATAATAGTTAGCTGAACGAATTAAATATTTTCTTTGAACAATACTTCTACAACGAATCAATAATTTTAAAGTAAACTGAACCGATAATAAACAACATATCATTTCGATTAGAATATATAATTTGATCAATAATAACAGAATAAAGGAACTTGTACAACAATTATAGCTTAATAACTTACTTATACAGAATCATTACATAAGTATATACAAAAGTTGAAATATTTGAACAATTGAAATGAACAATTCAGATATTATCTTACGCATGTCCGTTGCATAAAGTAAATACAAAGAGTTAGATACTTGCCTTGTCTGCTGCTTACACAACTTAGATTGATCTTTTCTATCAAGTCCTATCATTAAATAGATCATTTGTCTGATTAGAATAACATATCATATCATATAATACTGCTTATTGCAGTCAGTACATTCCCTAATCACATTGGCACATAGGTTTAACAACCATTGAATCACAAATAACCACTTATCTAATCACATTATCTAAGTCCAGATCAATTTCTGAAATATGTCGGTGTACCGATAACTTTATCGGGTAATTATCAAGTTTAAGACTCTGCACTGTAACTCAATATCCGTACGTATCAGTCATATTATTTTTAAATGACTTATAATAATTTTAAAACATTTATTATGAATTTTCAAACATCAGAATCATTTTTAAATGATTTAAATACTAAATAATTCTATTATCATTAATATCTAATTAATATTAAACTATTAATGAAATCATTTCCAAAATATTAAAGTTATTTATAATAACTCTAAATATTTTTAAAGTATTAATATTACCCTTAAATGATTTTTAAAACATTTAAAATCATTTCTAAATAATTACCATTAATATTAAGGTATTAATGTTCTATTTATCAAAATATTAAAAGTCATTATTCATAACTTAAAATATTTTTAATTTATTTATATCCTTTTAAATGATTTTTAAATTAATAAAACTATTTTTAAACTATTTATTTAATATAATTATTAAATAAATTTACTATTTTTAATAATAAGTTAATAATCATTAATATTAATTTATTAATGAAATTATCCTTTAAATATTAAAAGTTATATTTTATAACTTAAAATATTTTTAAACATTTTATTTTCATTTAAAATGATTTTTATAATATTAAAATCATTTTTAAACTAAATTATTAAATAACTTTAATATCATTAATAATAATTAATTAATAAAATTTATCACAAAATATTAAAAGTCATTAAAAATAACTTAAAATATTTTCTTATATCATAATATAATTTTTAATGATTTTTCCAATATTAAAATTATTTTTAAATAATTTATTTAATATTATAATTAAATAAATTAAATACTTTTAATATTTCAAAAATATTAAATATTTATGAAATATATTTAAAATAATTAAAAACTAATTTTCAGAATTTAAAATAATTTTTAATAATTTATTTTGTATTTTTAATAATTTAAAACTAATTTTTTTCTATTTAAAATTAATTTCCGAAAAATAATATATTATCTATCGCTAAAGACCACCTATAGCGACAGAACCGTCGCTATAGGTGTTCTTCATGTTCTTGGCCAAACCCAGAAAATCATACACAGCCTCGAGATGCCTTGTTTGACCAAGAATTGTGAGCTGTGTCATGTGTTTCTGGATATGCTATTGGTCAGATTGTGTAAAGCTAATGCAAGACTACAATATCCAACAACAACCAAGTTCATAACACACATAACCAACGAGATCTAAGCCTCGAAAGGGACTGTTAGACCTGTTCTTCATTTTCTGGGTTACCCAGAAATGAAGAAAAGTTAAACCTGTCCATTTTGGGCTTCCACAACTTGCAATCCTGTTGATGTTTTAGTGATTTAAGAGGTCCAGTGCTTAGCTAACATGTAAGGCTACAAATCTATTACACAATATCAACAAAACATCAACACAATCGACCTATACAGATCGGTCAAACCTTGTCATAAATACATGATCATACGTTTTCTGGGTTACCCAGAAAATGTATTTCATGCTCTTTCTGCTCGGTTTGACTGTTCATGAAATCCAACACAAATGATGTTTAGACTATATAAAAGTTTTAATCAACAGTTAACATAACATACTACAATATGGTTTCAACAAAAACACTCAAAACATTTACAATCGGATCGATCCATGACCAACAAATACTTGTCAGACTCTAGTTCTCGGTTTCTGGGCTACCTAGAAAGTTTGCAAGTCATGGTCGGTCAACGTAGTTTGACCTTCCATAACTTGTACTCTACATATGATCTAAGACTGATTTCAAGCTCAGATCAAAGTTCATATATCTGACTACAGCTACAAAGTTTCAAAACACAAAGCGCATTAAAGATCACAGAAATAAAAGGCCTGACATTTCTTGTCAGACTTTCTGGGAAAATTCTGGGTTTCAAAAACAGTCGGTCAATGCCGGTCAACCCACTTTGACCTTAAATAACTTTTAATCTACAACAGATATGACTTTGATTATTTTTGCAGATTAAAGACAACATTGCAGGCTACTACTAACAACTTAAAAACAACACAAAACATAATCAAGCAAGGATCTGTGGCCTCTGACATTCGTTGTCAGACCACAGAACTAAGTTTTTTTCCAGATTTCTAAGATCTTCAAATCTGAGCTTCTAGATGTTATTGATCTAACATCTAACAACCCAGATCATCCTTAGACACTAGATTTAACATGTTTAACACAAAAAATCTAACATCTAACAACAGATCGTTGGACAGAAATCATGACTAAGGTTTATACCTTCTATGAACGATTCTTGATACTGGCTACTAATTTGTTTATGATGAACGTGGGGCTGTGTTTTAGGACTGATTTGCTTGCTAAAATCGTTGGTTTTAGTGAGAGAGAGAATTGGTTAAGTGTTGGACAAAATTTAGTGAACAAATGCATTTTCTCTCTCCTTCAATCCTTAAATAGACAACAAGGTGCATGAATTGGCTAAGCTAGAGGCTTGTTGCTGTCAATTATGAGCATGTGGAGTTGTTAGGGTTAGTAACCAACTCACCACAATTGTCAAAACCTATTCTAGCCAAAATAATTTAATTAGGGGCAAACTAGTCTTTTGATAAATCATTTTAATGGCAAAATTGGTACTTGTCAAACCCTTAGGGTTTAACACTTAGGCTTTAACCCTAAGGTTTAACACAAAATGAAAGATATTCCCACTAGGGTTTACACAAAATAAAAATTAAATAAATTTTAGTTTCTAAAATTTTAAAATTTGGGTTTTCTAATTATGATTAATTTTCTAATTACGCTATACAGGAACATTAGGGTTTACGATTTTGATAATTAGGGTTACTAATTTATAATTAGGTTTTCTAATTATCAAATTAGGGTTTAAAATTTTAGGGTTTCCAAAATTAGCAATTGAAATTATAATACTTGCTAATTAATCACATTAACACAATTACAACCAATCTCGAACTCTAATTTAAATTTCAAATTAGGGTTCCTCATTTCCAAAAATTATTTAGGATTTCTAGATTATAATTAGGGTTTTCTAAAAATTAGGGTTTCTAGAATTTTAATTAGGGTTCACCTAATTAATACATTTAATACACGACATAAATTATATAATATACTTATAAAACAATCTTGCACTCTAATTTGGATATCAAATTAGGGTTTAACATTATTACTAGGATTTGGTCATAATACACCGTAATTGACCTAACATTATCAATAGAAAAATACAGTACATATTAATAGCACTGAAAAATCAAAAATATAATTAATATTATATTATTATTATCATACCTTGACAATAATCCAAAATTAGGGTTTGGATTCCATATCTGATTTATTCTTCATATTTAACCTTAATAATTAAGGTAAAATAATTAACTTATTAATTTGTACTAAAATTCATATAATAAAATAATTATTATAATTATTCTAATAATCACTCCATATATTATTTAAATAATATATGATTATATTTTCATGAAAAATAATTAATAAAAATATTTCTACCATAAATTAATTATTATAAGAATGTACTTTATAATAATCAATAATTCTAAAATAAAATTATTTGTAAATATTTATGTAATAAATATATTTTTATTTACCATATAAATACACACACATTATCTTGTACAAATCCTCATCCTTAATATATATAAAAAAAATTTATACGCAAAATTTCTTATTTATTTATGTAGAAAATATCGGATTGTTACAGAGATCAAGGACAAAAAGGGAATTGAGAACCAAGTGGCGGACCACTTATCTAGATTGGAAAATCCGGGAAAGGATGTAAATGACAGAGTTTTGATCAATAAGTCCTTCCCAGATGAGCAATTATTCGTGGTGCAAGGTGAAGTGCCATGGTTCGCAGATTTTGCTAACTTCCTAGTAAGCAAGATCATCCCTTCTAACTTGACTGACTATCAAAAGAAAAAATTTGTGCATGATGTGAAGTGGTTTATATGGGACGAACCATACTTGTTTAAGCAATGTTCTGATTAGATGATAAGGAGATGTATCCCATATAGCGAGACAGAGGGTATTTTGCGGGATTGCCACGCGTCATTATATAGAGGTCACTACGGTGGAGAAAGGACAGCGGCTAGAGTGTTGCAAGCAGGATTCTATTGGCTGACGATTTTTAAAAATGCTTACAGTTTTGTCCAAAGGTGTGATAGATGTTAAAAAGTTGGGAATATATCGAAGAGAAATGAGATGCCCTTGAACACAATCCTCGAGGTTGAAATTTTTGATGTGTGGGGGATAGACTTCATGGGGCCCTTCATTTCATCATGTGGGAATCTATATATCTTATTGGTAGTCGACTATATTTCTAAGTGGGTGGAAGTTGCAGCTCTTCCAACAAATGATGTTAAAGTGGTCCTAAGATTTTTACAAAGAAGTATTTTCACAAGGTTTGGGATGCCAAGAGCCATCATTAGTGACGAGGGCAACCATTTCTGTAATCGACAGTTCACAACTCTTTTAGCTAAGTATGGGGTGAATCATCGCATTGCTACGGCTTACCATCCCCAGACTAATGGCCAAGCAGAGGTTTCAAATCGCGAAGTAAAGAGAATTTTGAAGAAGATAGTAAATCCCACAAGGAAGGACTGATAATTGAAGTTAGATGATGATGTATGGGCCTACAGGACTGCCTATAAGACATCATTGGGAATGTCACCGTTTTAGCTTGTATATGGAAAGGCTTATCACCTTCCCATAGAGCTCGAGCACAAAGCGTATTGGGCAATTAGGAAGCTCAACTTTAACTTGAAGGCTGCAGGTGAAAAACGCTTACTCCAACTCAATGAGTTGGATGAATTCAGATTGGAAGCTTATGAAAACTCCAAGCTATACAAGGAAAAGGTGAAGAGATGACATGACTGTAAGATTATGGAAAGAGTGTTTGAACCGGGGCAAAGAGCTTTATTGTTCAATTCAAGACTCAAACTTTTTCCCTGGAAGTTAAAATCAAGGTGGTCAGGGTCATTTACTGTAAAGACGGTTTATCCACATGGTGCGGTCGAGATATTCGATAAATTTCCAGACAAGCCTTTCAAAGTTAATGGACAGCGTCTGAAGCACTATTATGGTGGTGAGGTTGACATGCAGAAAGTCACCTCAATTTTTTCCTATACATGATTGGATCAACGATAGTCAAGCCAATTAACTATAACTTAGCGTTCGATGGGAGGCACCCCATTATTTCTATCCTTACCTCTTGTTTAATTCTTCTGAATCATATCTATTTCGTATCTGCATGTTTAATTCTTGATAGCACATAATTTTTGATATAAGTTTTGTTAGAGCTGCTTGTGAATGTCATTTTGATTAGGAGTAGCATATAAAGCATTCTGTTGGGATATATTCATTCATGTATGTTACTTATTCATGTTCTTAGAGAGTTGTTATATCTCATATTTTTCAATGTTGTATGTGTAGGTGATTTGCAGAATGTCAGTAGCTACTAATTTCTATTTCAAAGTGCAGCTAAATTTTTTTCAGGATACAGGGCTGCGCGGCCTCGCAATTCAGCAGTTCAAAAGTAGCGCGTCAGCGCCAGGACATCAGCGCGCCCAAAGTAGCGCGTCCGCGCTAGGACATCAGCGCGCCCACGCAATTAGCCAGTTCAAAAGTCGCGCGGCCGCGGCCGCGCCCGAGACTGGAGCCAGAAAATTTTAAGTTTTTAAATAGCGTGTCTCACTCCAACTCTCTTATATCAGTTACTTTGAAGACGTGCATCTCTCCGTTTCTTTTCAAAACCGAAGCCTATCTTCTCCTCTCCCAAACCGTTTTTTTCCAATTTTAAATTCATCACCCCACTATGCATTCTACGCGTCAGTTTCCTTCCCACGTTCAACATCTCTTACATATCCTAGTTCAGTTTGTTAGGGTTTCTTTAGAGGGTGAGCGAAAATAACAAGTTTGGGGGTGTTCTGTGTTTGTTAGAATATATAAACTTTGTTCCATCAGTAAAGTACTTATTCTCTTCATCAAGTGTAATGGGACCAAAAAGAGCACATTCCTTTACTCCATCGTCATCGTCTTCCTCCAGCAGTCAGAGTGAAGATGTAGTGGACCATACAAAGTTTATCAGCCTTAATGCCCTGATAGAGTACTACAGGATAGTAGTAAAGACCTTTGTGAAGGAACTGTAACGACCCCAAAATTTATACAACTTAATTCTCGACTTCAGTCGTTAACCATACATTAAATCTCTAATTTTACATCATTATTCGATATTAAAAATCACTAAAATTGCGGAATAATTAAAATTTTTATACATCTTTTTCAGTCTTGCCCTAAATCGTAACCTTTACATTACATCTCTTCGATTCAAATCAAATGCCATGAATCATTACAACAAACTGACTATACAAAGTCTTACATCATAACTAAATATCCATATACATTGGATAGCTCAACTTACAATTCAACAACATGTTACATTTAAGATAGGAAATACATTTCTCATAGAACATAAGTAATCTTCGTGAATATAGATCTCTATAACTCACTTAGCACATATCTTTACCTTAAAGTTTGTACCTGCAAAAGTGGTTATTTGCAAGAGTGAGCTCGACAGCCCAGCAAAGTCTAACAGTTTTCATGCATCACATAGCGCATAATAACATGCTCGATATACAACTCATTAAAGTAACATGGCATACATGCTTTTAACTCACATAGCAAATATAAAGATTGAGTTCCTTACTCAATCATCATTACTTAGCTAAAACAATGCAGTCATATATTGACTTTAACATTTCATAATTTCAACATGTATAACATATCATGCAATTTAAAACAGTTCATCAAGTCCACGTAGAAAATAGGAACCGAAAGACTTGCCTTGATCGATGTTTACCAACAATAGATTAACAGCTTACAGTTATCTGCACTTCACGTGCCCTACACAATTATATAATCACGCATATCAACTATTAGTCACACAACAACACATAGTAATTGTAATGTAAACTCTACTCCACATCTCCTAATCTTTCCTATTAATACTTAACATGTAGCTAAGTCCTTTTCATATGTCTCCACATCATTTTGGATGTACATTAGATTAATCTAAATAAATTAAATAAACCTTAATCAAGCTTTCGCTTTACTTCTTCAAGTTATACTTACATGTAGTTAAGTATTTAAACCTTTTTTTTGTTTTAAAAATACGACCCATAATGGGTAATCCTTACTTCACTATTCAAGATTCACACCTTGTAATACTTAAAATGGTGATTAGTAGGTTCGGAATGCTTTAAGGTTCATAAAACGCAAACTCGACACCTTTCGTTCGTATCCGGTTGAGCAACAATTTCAAAAACTGCCCATTTTAACCTTTTCCCAAAATCTCAAATTTTAATTTTTATTAAATTAAGTTTTATTACTATCTTTAAGCTTTCCAAAACATCTTGAATTGCTCAATTTGGACTTCGTATGCAAAAGTTATGCTCGTTTTAGTTTTGGATGTCAAAATCGCGTCGCCCAGCCAAAGTCAGCCGCCGCGTGCCCACGCCGCGCGCCCGCGCACGCCCGCGCGCGCCCGCACCAGCCCAGTCGCGACTTTCAGACCCAATCTCCTACCGATTTTCATATTTTGAGTTTTACACATCCAAATAAGATGATTTCAAGTTCTATGAACTCCTAGCTCATAATATTACAACATATAAGAAAATAAAAAAAATTTCAACCATACTCACTATACGGATCTGAGCATCAAAGAGGAAAATGACATATTTTGAGTTTTTTTAGAGATTATTTCTAAAACCCAAGCTTAATAACCCATAAAACCTCTAGATCTAACCATGAATCATCATATATTATGAAGATTTCCCATTATCAAGTCCAATAATCAACAACCCAACACTAGATCTAAATTAAAATACAACAAAAATGGACAAAGTTTGAGTTTTATACCTTTGTTCTTCATTTTTCTTTCTTTCCTTCCATGGAACTTCTTCCATGGTTACCTTCCTATGCTTTCTTCTTCCTCCATCCATGCCCAAGCCTTCCCTCTCTCTCGCTCTCTCTCCGTCTCTCTCTCCTTTCTTCGGTTTATCCGAGAGTGAGAGATGGAGAGCAAAATGAAATACATATATATTATTATTATTATTATTATTATTTTTGTATTCCTTATTATTCATTTAATTAAATCCTTTTTGGGTTATGAAATAACATAATTCACGCACATATTTATCTTATCCTAATATTGAATTAGGATTTCTATCCCACTAAATTTGGAATTTAAATAACTATTTATTTATATAACTAAATTAAACTTTCTTTAATTAAGTTAAAAATAAATAATAACCGAGATATACCAAAATAAATTTCTCACGTTATTATACTACTACACTTCATTCGTTATTATTAATCCTCATACATAATATATAAAGATTAATTTACAATACTTTCTATTATTTGTTTATCAACAAATATATACAATCCCATAAGATTTCTATTCATTTATCTCTCATATTGATTCTATATATTTCTCAACATAATTTAATATGTTCAGACGTGCCACATAAATCACATAGATCAAACACTATGCTTTTTAAATAGCTATAACTCTTCGGTTATTTAATCTTCATTCCCAATATATAATATATTAGGTTATATAGTTTCTTTCATTACACTCCACACAATCCATAAACATACATATTCAAAATATATATTTACTTAATCTCATACATGTACTTAAGCATCTTAAAATAAGAATTTTATTTATTAAATTCTCATTTATTAATTCTTAAAAATTTGGGATGTCACATCCTTCCCTCCTTATAAGGATTTCGTCCTCGAAATCAACGAAACCTCCCTTACTCAGTTTTCACAAATCTCTTTCACAAATATCGTTGAATAAATCTTGGGTCGAATCCCAAGGCCGAATCGAATCAAATCCATCAAAATAAGGCCTCAAACCAATGGCCCAATAGTATCTTCTTGGGTCATCTTAGCCCACCACAGGCTCCCAAAATGTCATGACTTGAAGGTACTATTGGTAGTAACTTATTTCCTTATATGCAGACAAATTTTTTCCCTATCTTTCGATGTGGGACTAGGGTGTTACAAACTCTCCCACTTAAATTTCTGACGTCCCCGTCAGAACCGATCACACACACGGCCCAAAGATCTTTGTCTCTCTAGCCATTGTGGGATAATACCGACTGGCTTCGTGTCCCCACCTCCGGACCTCCATCTCTCCATTGTGGGATAATACCACCAGCCTTCGTGTCCCCACCTCCAGTAACCCGATCGGATGACCCGACCCGAGCTTTCGAGAGTCGGCTCTGATACCATATAATTATGAGTCACGAACCTACCATAAGTATGAATTTTAAGAACTCGCACTTAATCTTATAATATTCTCTAACTAGACTCTACTTATCTGTTATACACATGAGAAAAGAATCACCTTCTCAACAGGCATATATCAAATAGCGCGACACAAACATTCCAATGATTATCAATGTGATAAACTGAGTGCAAGCACAAAACCCTCGCCCATACAAAGGTTTGTACAACTCAGCCATCACATGAGTCCTCAATTGAAATCCCACCTAACTCTATCTTGCTTATAACTTGCTCTTTGCTCGATACGAATTTCTCGTATCATATCATCTATAACTCCTCATGAGTTATCTCGTATTTTTTATAGTACTCCATCTTCATAGCATTAAGCTATAATTATTCAAACATTATAGACCATCTTTCTTTTATAACTTAAACAGACCACGTCGTGATCTTATTTTATAATCATCTCCCTTAAAATTCTTTTCTTAACTCGTGATCGTTTTGTTTTACGATCCTCTTTCTTTCTCTTTTTCATCATTTACGACATTATTCGCTATCTTGGCTTTTTTTTTTATCTTTATATCTCTTCAAGATTCTTCTTTGAATCTTCTTGTTTATATAACAATTCTTCCTTTAAGAATTTCTAACTTCATTTATATTGCTCAACATTTCATTCAAGTTCTACACTTTCATCATACGTATCCACTTTCTACACTTGGTACACATCGAGTCTCTAACAGTTTCAATATGGTACGCTGAGTGGTTTCCCACAAACAACCAACAAACTAGGTTCCGAGTTGCTAGTTCGTATATACCTTCGCTCTATGAAGGAATCGTTTAGCCCAGATACCATACATCAACTACTAAAGAGTACAATTACACCATACTTAAATATAACTCTCTATTCTTAACTTCTTTATCATTCTTTTTTTTATAGACATTGTCTATTTATTATCACCTTACATCCTGGAGTTAGGTAACCCCACATTCACATTCCTTATAACTCTGCGAGATTCTTCTTTGAATCATTTCACGCAAGTTTTAATCCCTTATTGTTCAAACTCTATTTGAGCTTATTCGTTCCTTATTTTCATCTCTTTTCTCTAAGGTTATAGCCTAAAGTACTCTTGCCTAAGGTTTCTAACCTATCAGCTCTGATACCAACTGTAACAACCCGGGTCAAATCCCGAGTCTGAAATAAATCTTGGGTCGAATCCCAAGGCCGAATCGAATCAAATCCATCAAAATAAGGCCTCAAACCACTGGCCCAATAGTATCTTCTTGGGTCATCTTAGCCCACCACAGGCTCCCAAAATGTCATGACTTGAAGGTACTATTGGTAGTAACTTATTTCCTTATATGCAGATAAATTTTTTCCCTATCTTTCGATGTGGGACTGGGGTGTTACAGGAACGAGGTTTCAAGCCTGAGAAGCAAGATGGCCAGTTATGGGATATGATACGTGAAAGAGGATGGGTGGGAGTGACTATTACTCCTATGCCTGTACCAATGGGAATTGTTCGGGAGTTTTATGCAAATGCCAAAGACACCATGAGTGGGATATCTATGGTCAGAGGAGTTCAAGTGGACTATCGACCACAATCGATCAAAGAAGTGTTTAGGATACTCGACACACCACCAACTGGACGTGCTAATTGGGTCGAGGCTGCACGCTTCGAGACTAATTTGGATAGAGTTCTCACTAACTTGTGCATACCAGGGACACAGTGGACTTATAGGCCAGGAATGAATCAGCCTAGAACCTTCCAAGCCTCAGCCCTCAATTGCTATGCTAAGGCTTGGAACTTGTTTATCTGTGCAAAGCTTGTGCAATCATCATATCAACATGAGATCATAACTGAACGGGTAATTATTTTGTGGGGAATAGTCATAGGCAAGTACATCAATGTGGGCCACCTTATTCATCAGAATATGTTACGCTATATGAGGGGGAGCACTACAGGAAGCATCACATATGCGTTTGTTGTAGCTAGTCTGTGTTCACAACAAGGGGTCACTTGGGATGATGAATAAATGCAGTACCTTAGCTAAGATATCACTCACGCTACTATTGCTAAATTCAAGGATTGGGCAGGAGGTACGCCACACCTGAGGGGCAAAGGCTTTATTCTACCAGCCACATCATCGGTGCCATCTCCGCAGCCCACATGCACAACTGATACTGGAACTTCAGCCCAAGCCACTGATGTCCATGATGATCGTCGTCTCCGAAGGTTGGAGAGGAAAGTTGATGCCATATATGACAACTTCTCAGCATTTGCTAATGGATTGACGAGGTCCCTAGCTGAGGCTTTTGTGCAACAAGGAACCATGCTTGAGTGGCCACAATTCAGGACAGTCGCGCCATTTCCATCGCCGAATTCACCACCCGAAGAGGGTGGTACTGCTAATAATTAGGGGAGTTCATGTAAACCCTTTACCTTCATTCATTTAGGACAATGAATATTTTAAGTTTGGGGGTATTGGGTGTTTAGTAGTTTAGAGCATTTAGTTAATTGCATGTAGTTTAATTTTGCATCATTTCAACATGTTTAGTATAATTTTTGCATGCTTTTATGTTTAGTTATGTGTTTAGTTGCATATCCCAAGTATCTAGTATGTGGAATCTTAATTTAGCCGATGATGATTTAGAAATTTTATAGATTCTTGAATTTAGTGGATAACATGAGCTCAGCTATAATGTTTTACATGATTTAATTCATACTTGTTGTTTAGATGCTTTCAGTTAGCACGTAGGTGTTCATATATGCTTGTTGGTATAAGAATAATGTGTTTTAACTGCTTAGTAGAAAATGTTGTTTTAAAAATGGAATTGTGTAGAAAAGTAGACATAGACTATGAAAACATTGATAATAAAACTTTGGAAACACATGGGTATGCTTAGTGTTTATAAAAAAAAAGAGAAAAATCCATCTTGGAACCTTCCCGAGTTGAATTATTAAATCGTGTGAAGGGGCGAGATGGAGCGTAAAACGCACTCGCTATATAAAAAAAAGAAAAAGAAGAACAATAAACACCGCAAAAAAGTGCAAAAATCACCCTCGTGAGTAAAAATAAAGCAGATTAAACCCATTATTGAACCTCAGTTTGTATTGAAGTGTTGGAATAGTTTTTGTTTCATTAGTATATGTGATTCTTGATTTAAACTTCAATTTTATGTCTTTAGCAGTATAACATGTGTAGTTTTTGCCTTGGTCAAGCTTATTTATGAACACATCACACACACAGCATCTTTATAGTGAGTTTGAATTATTTGATTATATGATGTTATGTCTGTAGCTTAGTTTGGTACTTTGTTCTTGAATCTGGATAATTCTTTGAGGCACAATTGATTAGAATTCCAATTTAGCTGGAAATCTTGGGACTCACTTGTATCGTAATGTAGTTTGCATAACATGTAGTTGCATTGCATTGTTTATTTTCGTGTGCATTGCTTGAGGGCAAGCAATAGTTCAAGTTTGGAGGTATTTGATAAGTAGGTTTTATACCTACTTATTGGGTACTAACTCACTAGAATTATGCTAATGTCAAGTAGTTTTTGTTATGTTTTATTTGCATTTTATATTTATTTTGCAGTATTTGTAGTTGGAACTCCTATAACAACTGAAAGCAAGAAATGGCATGGAATGGCATTAACATGGAATAGCATGGATTGGCAAGGATGGCATGAAGCTAGCAAAAGCATGGCAAGGTGAACATTAGCAGATGAGGAACTGAAGCAGTGGAGGAATGCAATGCAGAAGAAAAGGAATGAAGAGCAAGCAAGAAATAAACAAAAAACAGCAACAACAAGACATCAGAAGACAGAATGAGTACAGTGTTGTCGCGCTGCTTTAAAGACTAAATATTGCGCGCCCGCGCCTAAGGCAAGACAGAGGCAGATTAGGCATCGCGGGGCAGTGCTTCAACAAGGAAGGGCTATGGCGCGCCCGCGCCATATATTCGGCAGATAACTTTATCGCGCGCCCACGCTTGTAATACAGTGCAATCTCGCGCGGCCGCGCGAGTCTTCTTCAGTTAATTTTGCTGAAGTTTTGTAATTTGAATTTGAGCGTGTTTTGCTTAACTAAAATGATATGGTTGGTACCAGACGTGTTTTCTATTATCAGTACTACTATTCTTAGGTTTTAGCTATTCTAGAGAGGGTTTGAGCATAGGATTACTACATCTTCTCTTATTCTAGATTACTTAATAAATTTACTTTTCATTCCTAGAGATTGTTGGTTTATTGGACAAGCCTAGAAACAGAACTTGTAGCACGAATTTATAGATTTGATTATCTCATTTCTTCATAACTTTTGTTTGCTTTTCTATTTTAATGGTTTACTTCAATCCCATAATGGCTTTTGGTTCAGAAATGAACTAAACTCCATTATGGGATTCTAATGGATTTTGATGCGTAGTTTAAATATGTATATCTGAATGTCTTGTTGAATATTTGTCATTGGATTGCCCATTATGATTATGCAAAATGCTTGAATGCTTGATCACCACTCACACTAATTGCTTGTATGGATTTGGAAAATGAAATATAAGTATAGATTATATCATAATGGCATATGTTCACGAGGCTGATTTGTTTAAGCTTTGTGATTCGTGAACCAGATAGACATATACCGGTCCACCGTGTGTAGTCATGAAAAGAGCCTGCACTTTAATTCATTATTGCTATAATTTCACATAGACATATAGTGATTTTGGTAATAGTGATGCTTACATGAATTCTATCGATTGTGGATTTTGTGTAAATTAGACATAGTTCATTGAAAAAGGGTTATGCTCTACTTTTGTGCTCTTGACTAGCTTTCCATGATAATTAATCAAACATGACATGAGGATTGCAATTTAGATGAAACATTAAATGAAATTAGAATCCCATTCTTCTCCAATTTGATTACATCAATTTAGTAATTATATTTTTTGTTTCGTTAATTAATTTAGAATTTAATTTTATTGTGAGTTGATCGTTTAAGTACATAGAATTAGTGATTAAGTTCTTGTATGATAAATTAGAGTTAACACCTTTTTTCGTGGATCGATACTTTTCTTACTCTGTACTACTTGTTGACCCATGTATACTTGCATGAGTTAGAGTTCTTTTTGTTAGACTAAAAAGGAGGCAACATCTAGGACATAACGAGTTTTTTTGGAGATGTTTCATATTAGTTATGATGAAGACTTAGTATGTGAGCTCTCGCCCTTTATATCATTTATTTCTTGTTAGTCGCATGCCAAGGCACCTGAATGAGGAAATCTAGAGATGATTGATTTGAGATGATTACGTACCTTTATAACCCAAGTGTCTGAGTGGGAGATGTTAGTAATTGATTCGAGTCAAACCCGTGGATCATGGACATCCACTTGGGTATGGATATTAGATAACCCAATTGGGATTGGAAGAGTCTCATATCACTTGGAAGTATTTTACATAAAACTTGATATGGTTAAGACTCTATATGATAACTCTTTTGATTTAGTCAATTGTAGACTTATCCCATATTAATTGGGATTCATCGTTAAATTCTAATTCCTGCAGAGTGTAAGGCAAAAGGAAAAATAATGTATTATTTTTTTCCAGACAATTTTCTCTCTAATTACTCTCTCTAGTATTTCCAAGTTTCCATCAATAGACTTGGGTGTACTTGGTGTGAATACCTGAGTTCGTTCGCATCGTTGCTAGTAACTATGACGATCGAGACTTTTGTAATTAATATTAAATATTTATTGAATTAAATAAATATTTTGTTGGTTTAATTGTCGAGTTGAATAAATATTTGATGAAATTATGGTAGATTAATTTAATTAAATGTGATACATTGATTAAATTGATGTAGAATAATTTTATAGTGTGAAGTCATAATTTATTTGGAAGTACTAAATTAAATGAGTTGTTTAATAATTTTAATTTTGTTCTAATTAATTAAATAATTAATTAGAGATTTATTGAGAATATAAATTATGTGTTATATTTAATAAATGAGAATTTTAATTATGTGATGATATGATTTAATGGGTAATATCGTCTTTAATTTAATTGAATTTAAATAATATTGTTTGATTTATTAAAGTGTGACAAATAAACTATATAATAAGTGGGTTAATTAAAATAAATGAAAAAGAGTCATTCAAAGGCTAGCCAAACATGGCCTTATGAATGTGGGAGCAGTTAATTGCGTAATGGCTTTAATTGACACCCATGTTGTATCAGTTATTACGTATTACGTATATTAGGCTTATATCAGTTCATTTGGTGAAGTCTGGGAATATAATTATAGAGAGAAAAGAGAGAGAGTCTAAGAGATTGGAGTTTAAGGAAGAAGACTTGGAGAATCACAGGAGGAATTCCTATCATCTAATCAAGAATTAAAGGGTGAAAATTCAAATTCTAATCTTTGTTATTATGTTCTTAAGTTTTAATGAAACCCATTTTTTTAACTCTCTATAATTGAATTGTCATGGCCAATTTGTTAATAAAGTGATTATATATGTTTATTAGCATGCATAATCCAATTCTATATAATTTGTATGTGATTTAGTGTAATCAAAACCCATGAAACCTGTTAAAGCATGAAGAACTTGGGCTTTGATGATAAATATACAACATATGTGATTTTGGTGTTAAAATTATGGTTTTGGTTGATGAATTGATTAGCTAAGTTGTTATATATGTTGACATGTATATATAATTTGTTATATGTGAATTAGAAACGATTTTCAGAAGTTAAATTGTATGAAATAGGTTTTTAAGTAAAGATTTGGGTTTTGTTATAAAAAGTACAAAAAGGCTAATTTTAGAGCCAAAATTAGTGTTCAATCCATGTTCAAATTTATAAATTGACGATTGATTATGTTAATACGTTTAAATATGAAAACAACACATGTTATACGAACTGATTTGGTCAAGAAATGAGTCTGTGGTGTGATGATTCACTAAGAATGTCTAAAATGAGTTTTTCTATCAAGAATAGTGAAATTATGTGATTGGATTCAAGTAATTGCACGATTTAAGGTATTAAAAACATGTTAGTAACATTGTATGATGTTTCTATGAAGTTTATACTTCATACAAATCACGGTATTAGTTTAATTTGCATTTAATTGGAATTAATTGGGCTACGAGCTGTCAAAATCACGAACTGCAGAAGCAGAATATAGACCTGGGTGACCCCGCCTCGGCGGGCATTACCAGGCCTTTTTACCCCGCCCCGACGGGCATTCTTCAATATAAAACCCCACCCCGGCGGGGGTAACTGAGTTGGACACTTTCAGTTCTCTTTGTGTACTAGTCTAATGAACATGATAATGTGTTGGACATGTAGTAAGATGTCATATCAGATTGTTAACATATATATGATGAAATTGCATGGTAATTTGATAAGTTGTATAAGGACTAAACGTGATATCCATGAGAAGATGTAATGATGTTCAAACTTAAGATGTGATGACTTGACAAATGTTTTAAACAATAAGATAACATATTGTTGACATGTTTAAGATGATTTGAGATCTCATATCGATATATTAAGTGTGTGACACCCCCCAAATCCTGGTACTTCATTTCCTCAAGATTTGGTGTTCACTTAATCAAAACATTCATTTCTAACTATCCAATCATAATAAAATTGAATAATAAAAACCTGCCCATACAGGATTAAACTTAAATAAAAATATCCCAGGTTATCTAACCTTTAGTTACAAACATTCAAATGCGGAATTTAAAATTTATTACATCACATCATATTTAAAAGTCTATTATCATAATGATAAAAATAAAATTTACAATTCTTCATCACTTGTACATTTTTTCCTTTCCTTTGGTAGACGAAGGTTCACCTACCTTCTCTTCTTTAACTGCAATGAGTTTATAAATATGCAAGAGTGAGCAAAACAATTGCTCACTGGATATAATATGGAATTTACAGGAGTATAACAATAATAACTGTCGAAATAGGCTCATCAAAAGTGAATAGCACTCTATCAATAATAATCAGAAACTGAAATCCCAAAATATGGAAAATATACATCACTGAGGGTCGTAAGACCATGAACTAAGTCCACAGTTGGAAGTAATCTTTCAACTCCAACTTTAACAGTCATAAGACTATAAGGACCTCGTACTTAGGGGGATCAGCCCTTCGTACAATGTATTGTGCACAAACATTTTAACGATATGCGTAAGTTAACCCCTAATCATAACAATAGGGTTGTTCATCTCAGTATTCAGGGTACAAGTCCGCACCAAAGAAAGTTTGGTTTGGATAAGCTTTCAAGGTAATTTGGAATTCAACGAACATCAACTAAGGAGTAGTTGAATAAAACCAATAACACTATACTATAGAATAATCATGATTGAATCAATCATAGTAGACTAAAGTCATGCTTTAGGAATAATCTAATAGCATACAATTTGAATAACTATAGCATGTCTTGCTTGAACAATACTAAGCCAAGGTTAGTTAGAATTGAACACTAAGCATGCACAGTAATTTGAACGAAAGAAATGATCGACATTAGTATATATAGTTGTGCATGCTAAACAACAAGTTAAATACAAGAATAACTTGCTCCAGAATAACTTACATCATTATATTGTAATCGAATTATAAACAGTAATTGAATTAACAAGATAATAGATTAGAAAACTTACCTTGTTCGTAGATTAAACCGAATAATTTGAATCACAATATCCTATATACATATGTCATCATGACATAGTTAGTCATTATCACATAACTAATACATTCATCATGTAGGTTTGATTATTTAATCACATAATCAAGTTATGACACAAGTTAATTTTTAATAACATAATTATTCATAGTATAGAAATACTAAAATTAATATTTTACAGTCCTACTATCATCACATAACTTTTCTTAAAATTTCGTGTATAAAAAGTACACTGTTAGACCATTCTGCTAACTCGCGCCGCGGCGCCACAGTTTACACCGAGGGTCGCGCTGCGGCGTGGGGATGGCGCTGTGGCGCGGTAAATAAACTAAGAAGCCGCGTTGCGGCGTGGAGATGGCGCTGCGGCACCACTAACGTACTGCTGGGCGGTGGCGCGGTGCGAAACTGCATTTCCGACTAACAGTTTCGGCAACAGTACAAGAAAAAGCCAGTTTGGCCTACAAGCTCGTTTCTAACAGTCTAATTCACATGCAATTCATACAAAAACTTCATGTAAACATAATTCAAGAACTTCTAACATGTTTCTACCCATACAACAACATAAACAACGAATTTAAACCATCCAATTTCACTGTTTTTGATAAAAACTCACTTTTTGATATTTCAATGTAAATCAACACTGTAAATTTTATTTTTTAACCAAAACAATTAATTCAAAGTATCTTTATCAATAATTATACATACTCTATCAAATTAGATGATCAATTTATCAACTAAACAACTAATTAACTCTCAATTTCTACTTTAAATTAACCTATACACATTCACAAAACTATCTGTAAAAAGGTTTTCTTCACAAACTACATACATAATAACAATACATTGACTATAACTTATGAGAGTAGTTTTAACATCACTAGTTTATCATATAAAGCCACATAACAACAACAATTCATCCTTACCCAAGGATTCTACAGAGAATTTGGGAAGAGAAAAAACTAAACTATTAAAACTAAAAAGAATAAAATAAAACCTTGAAGAAGATGATAATACTATCTCTTTGATTGTCAAGCTTTTCTCCTCTTCACTCCCAATTCTCTAGGATTCTCTCACTTTTCTTCTTCTCTTCTTCTTCTTCCTCTGAGTTTTCTTTCTTCCTAACTCTAACATACGTAGAATAATATAACGTATATAGTAATAATAGATATATTAAGTATAGGATTTTAACTGACATCAGTTATAGAATTTTGAAAATCAAATGCCAGAAGGCTTGTTTGGCTAGCTAACTAAAAATAACTCATTAACCTTTACATCTTGTTTGGTAAACCTAATTAAAACAAATGGATTAATCCTTATACCTTGTTTGATAAAACATCATTAGATTAAAGACTTTAATATGCAATAAGACATGTTTGGCAAAACTAAATTAAACTCTTTTAATTTATTTTAATAACTCCTTTATAGCAAGGTTATTTGTCACACTTCTAATAAATTAAATAATCAATTTAATCAATTCAAATATTAATCTATTAAATTACTTTCACACATAAATCATAATCAAATAATTATAATTTACTTTATAATTTTATTCAACCAACTAACACTTTATTTTAATCACAATTCTAATTAAAATATTATAATTCATTTAATCACTATAAGCTCTCTAATTAAATTATTAAATTAGTATATAATTTCATCACAATTTATTTTCTTAACTCCTTAATTATTTTCTTACAAATAATTAACTAAATCAAATCAATCAAATTGAACAATTATTTATTCAACAATAAACATAACCATTAAATATTTATATAACTCAAATAAATATTTCAAATTAAATTAAAAGAATCTGGAATGTTACAAAGTGTGTACATAGATATTGTATCATAGAGTATGATTTTGATAGTTTGAGTGTTATACACGTATGATACGTATATTGTGAATTCACACTCATGTTATGTGGTTAGTTAATAAGTTAACACTAAGAACTAAGTTGTAAGTTGAACTTAAGTGAAAAGTTAAACAGTTGAACATAGAAGTTATGAAACTAATCAACATCGTATGCATAATGTAATGTGTAGGACGTTGAGGGATTGAATTGTAACTATATTTGTTGCTTGCGCACGAGGTAAGTTTCCTTACTCAAAACTTTACTTTTATGGAATAAGTTTCTTTAAATTCTAAATTCTTCGATTGAGCAAGTCTTAGACTTATATTCTATGTTGAGTAAGTTCTTGTTATTAATTGTTCAAGTTCAAGATTTCATATTAGATGTTATCATTCTTTTAAAGCATGATTCCCGTTATACAATTCTTATTCGATTGTATACCTCTTGAGTTTTATTATTAAAATTGAATATCATTTATTGTTGAACCTTATAAGACTAGCGAACCCTTATTGATTCGACTAGTCCATAGTTGATGAATGTTCTAAATTCCAAAGATATTGTTGAGCTTATCCAAGCCAAACTTCCTTTGGTGCGGACTCTAATATCAAACTGAGATGAGCAACCCTGTTATAGGGGATTAATGATGCTTTAACGTTAAGATATTATGCACAGTATGGTACTAAAGGCTGATCCCCCTAAGTACGAGAAGTATAGTCCATAATCTTATGAATGTTAAAAGTTTCAAGTATAAACACTTGACAACCTAGGATATAGTTCAATGTCTTATGACCCTTAGAAGTTCTTTTAATTCTTGTTATTCATTCTTAATTCAAAAGTCGAATATTCTTATTTCAAAAGGCTTTGATTCACTCGCATGTTGTTATATTGTTGTTATATTATTATACTTGTGGGCAATCGTGCTCACTCTTGCGTAATAATAACATTGCAGTTAAGAACGAAAGGTCCGACGAGCCTTCTACTAGCAAAGGCAAGGACAAGGTCAACAAGTGATGAAGACTTGTTGTTTATTTGATATATTTATGTTTCAGACTTATGTTAAAGTTGTGTAAGACTTATTATTTGTTTTTGCTTTCGCGTCTGATATTTAAGGTTAGTATGACCTGGGATTGATGTATTTACATTCAGATGTTGTAACCCCATAAGGGGGAGGATTTATTTTTATCTATTTTATGGTTTTCAATTATTATGGGTAGATAAATATATAATGTTTATACAGTGAACATCAAATCTCGTGGAAATCGAAGTAGCTGGATTTGGGGGTGTCATTGTAACAACTCCATATTCACAAGAAACGTTTGTACAAAGGATTGCAGTAACTGTGTTCGTAGCATTACTTGTAGATTTGGCATTTTGGTTCAACCACTTCTGTTTCATGGATACTAAACGAATCATATGTAAGTTTATATGTATTTACGTGTTAGTTTCCATTTAATTTTAACATAGATAATAATAAGATAAAAGTTCATTTATATCTTTGTATCATATCTATCGTTATATTGTCATAGTTGTGACGCCCCCAAAATAGGTATACATCACCCATTCTGAGTCGCCAAATATATGGTACAGAATACAAATATAAACTTAAATATACAACCTGAGCTGTGTGTTTTAGTACAAATATTGTCTTCTAGACATTATTAAAACTCAAAATAAGTCCTCAATACATTTATTATCACATTATTTCATAAAATAGTGGGGACTACTAATCAAACATCTGGACCGTCACTCCGTTCCCCGACTAGTCCCAGCTATATTCTCATTTCCTAAAGAGAATAATGAAAGCAAAGGGTGAGCTCAACTAGCCCAGTAAGAAATATTATGACTAAGATAATACAAAATAAATTATCGTTAGCCTTCAACAGTGTTAAACTGATAAAATACAATAGACATCAAGTTTAACTGCAGCGGAATAAGAAATCCATTAGAAGAGTCATGTAGAGCATGATATCTACTATCTTCTATGATTTAAAAGAATTTATCATCAATTTTTATCGCTGAGACTCAGCTTAATAAATAATCCACATCATCCCTGCACAACGGCCAAGGATATTCATTAATATCATGACCACAAATTATCCATGCACTACGAGCCAAGGATATTCGTGTTTTTTTCAATGGTCATAATCATGCTAACAACTGTCCATCAATACACTACGGGCCAATGAGGACTTTTATCACATCATTTGTAACATTACGATCATGATTATACCAAATAATCCCTGGTCATAATCATACCAAGTCCATCTATGCACTACGGCCACAGATGACTTTCAACATAATATAAGCTTGAGGATGATGATAATGATATAAGAATTCAATTAAAAAAAAGCAAAGGATAAGTTTTTTAAAGATTTATAATTTAATTGATCCAGAATTCAATTATGTCCAAATTGTCAACATGATACTGCTTTGTGGAGTAAAATTCAAGAATAATATTGTATCAAAAATGATTTGGACCGAAAAAAAAAATTAATTTTTGTCATGAATAATACCCCGGGTGAATAGTAATCGAGTGAATAGTACCCCGTAAATAGTAACTTTGGGAATAGTAACCCCGTGAATAGTACCCCAGCATGAAAAAGTTAAAACTGATCAAGAATGCTCAGAATAATATTTTCATGAAAAGATACTGGATGAAGCGCAAATATCAAGGATATTCTTCTAATTTCATGGACTATAGGAGCCAAAACTTTAACAAAATGGGTATAGAATTCGAAATCTGAAACGAAATAATATTACTTACGTACTACATAGTATGGAAGAAAATATTATTTCATATGAATATTGAACAAAAATAACATCCCTTACCTTGAAAAGAAGAGTATTCCAACTGGTATAGCGGGGATATTCTTGAAGAAAACTTTCACTATTTTCTAAACTCAAAACTTTCTAAAACTTGAAAGAAATACGCTCAATATTATAGAAGAAGAAGTCTCTGATTCTAGTGTGATTTTCAATTCTAACTAAGCATCCTATTTATAGGAGAATGGAAAGGATACTATTTAGGAAAAATCACGGACGCACAGTATATAAATTTGGACGAAATCAAATTTCACGGGCAGGTTTTGAAAAATCACATGATTTCTACTATGCTGCACTATGCAAATACTATGCATAATAAAATATAATATATTCTATTTTTCATAAAAAAATAAAACTAATAAAATAATAATAATAATAATACTCCCTCCTGACCACGTTACTTCCCCCCCCCCAATTTATTTTCTTCACCTAGCATATATATATATATATATATATATATATATATATATATATATATATATATATATATATATTTCATGCCTTATACGGCAATCCAACTCCCCCCTATGACATCCTCCCATTTCTTCCAAATGCGGCCCCCACTTTTATTATATTAAATAATTTTTTACCGATTATTTTGAAAAATTGGTAAATGGGGGTCCATAAAATAAATAAAATTTATATCAAATACTTTATAAAAATCCCATCAATATTTTTAACAACATTTAATATCATTATTATAATTCGCAATATTTAACAACCAGGTCGTTCCCAGAAAAGAGGGGGCATTCCAATAAGAATTTCTCCCTATTGGCGTGCAATTAGGTGACCAAACCTCTCCTTGGCAGAACTTCTAGACATCGTCAATATTGCAAATAATAATATTAATAACTTTGTCGTCTCAATTATTGATTTAATAATATATAAAATATTGACAATAATTGAATCAAATAACGCGAGATAATATGCAGCAATTACTGTAGCAATAATTGAACAAAACTGAGTGACTTCTCACGCAAGCATTTACAATCAATACCGTGTGCTACTATGTAACCACGCGTATTACTATACTTTTACTACCGGGTATTCCAACAGTTAACGGTAAAACTTCCGCCGTTATTTTCAAAAAAAGATATCTTTGTCGTTTTCTCAATTCGACAGTAATTTCGTTGTGGGGTCTACCAATGATTGTGCCGTCGTACGAATATTCCTTGTTAAAACGAATATTTCCTGATCAATCGAATATAATATAACAACTTGCGTACTTTGCAAAATTTATAAATATTACCCACAACTATAACATTATATCAAATTCACTCCTTAATATTCAAAAATTATATTTATAGAAAATTCATCTTTTTTCATAAAAGTTGGGGTCTTACAATAGTACTACTACTAAATTCTTAGTTAATTTTAAAGATAACTTTGACTTTAGGTTTTAATCATCTTCTCTGAAAAAATAATATAGTTTCAATCCTACGAGTCTAGAAAAAAATTTGAGAATAGGCCAAGAGAAGAGAAGAACTAGGAAAGCAAAATGGAATTCATAGAATTTCTTTCTTTTCTGGTCTTTATAAATAATTCCTCTTCGACTACAATTTTAGACTTAAGATTCTCAATATTAATTATATGAGTAAGCAAGAAAAAAAAAGTATTCTTAGGCAAATTTTAATATGCCTTTAAAAATTTGGAATTCAATTGTGAATCTCATTTTCATAAGATGGAGGATACATAACATGAGTAGTTAAGGTTCAAATTTTACTAATCATGCAAGTTATCTATTCTAGATTTGTGATCTTTAAAACAAATTTCAATGAAAATTAATGAATGAAAAAAATAAGTTTTTTTTAAAAAAAATTTTGATCCTTGCATCTGTAATTTGTTACATAAATATAGTATGATGGTTGTTGGGTAAGTATACACTCCCATCATCTAGTGATTCAAAACGTCTCTCTTTCAAGAAGGTAACGAAAATTTGATAAATGGATTCTTCCTAGGTCAATGCCAAAGAGATTATTGGGGATGAACTGTAAATTTGTTCGCAAATGGTTTATGCTGGTTAAAATACAGGTCGACCCAACAATTCGCCAATATACCATGAGATGGTATTACTCCCTTGTCCTTCAAAAAATCCCGATACATAGAAATAAAAAAGAATCAAATTTTTTGCTAGATCCTTTAATTATTTCCCTAGGATATTAGTTCAATTGGTTAAAATAATTTCCTGTCAGTCTCGATGAATCCAATAAGTACATCAATCTTCTCTCTTACTTTTATCAGCAAGGGAGCCAAAAGCATAATTTTATACTCCCAAGGGAGTTCTTTTTTCTTTCTTTTTTTTTTGTTTTTTAACCAACATAAAATAAAAAAATAAAATAAATAAGCCTTAACAATTTTCAGAGAGAAAAGAAAACTATTTAGGTCAAACTTTAATGGATTAAATATGTTTCACTAACATAAACTATTAGTCATATTATACTTTGGTGATTCACCTTTTAATTTTGTCAATTAGATAATTGAACTATTATTTTTTTTCCAATTCCATTAAATTGAGTTTGCCATGCCAGAAATTACTGCCGTGACTTATTGGGTATGGCATAACTTAGCTGATGTGTGGTAAAAAATAGTTTTTAATTTTGTGTTTAAACATTTTTGATATATTGAAAGGTAAAATCATCACACTCTATTCTTTAATTTAGTCAGACTAATAAAAAATGATCAAAAGCTACAAAACTAAGCCCCAAAATCGATCGAAAAAAACCCTAGGTCTGAGATAAAACATTTCCATGTTGTCTCACCACAATGCTTCAAATGGCTCTTAAAATCTTCCATTACCGAAAAACTCTTCTTGTTACACCTGCTACATGAATACATTTTTGCACAATGGTTCCTCTTAAATGATTCTTCACACTAATAATTTCAAAGCCTTAAAAATTGACAATCTCATCATCTTCACTCCACAATCTCTGAAACAACTTCTTCTTCTGATCATCTTTCTGTAAGACCCCAAATTTTTATGAAATAAAAGTATTCAATTTTCTTATAATTATTATTCTATTTAGTAAATGGTTTAATTGATAAAATGTTAAACTTAAGGGTAATATGTACAAATTTTACAAAGTAAGCAAGTTGATATAAAATATTCGTTATGTCGGGGAATATTTGTTTGGTCGGAGAATATTCTTTTTGTCGGGGAATATCCGTACGACGGCGTAATCATTGGTGGACCACATAATGGAATAACTGTCGGATATAGAAAGCGATAGAAATAAACTTTTTATAAAAGAATAACGGCAAAACTTTTATCGTTAAACTGTTGAAATACCCAGTGATAAAAGTACAGTAATACGCGTGGTTGCATAGTAACACACGGTATTGCACAATATCTTTGATTATTGATTTTTACGTAAGAAGTCACTCAATAATTGATACAGTAAAAATTGCACAGTGTTCCATATTATTGATGCAATAATTGCTACAATGATAATTGAATAGTATTTTACATTATTGATTCAATAATTGTCATGACATAGTGACTCATATTAATAAAATGATATTATTAGATAGTATTATTGATAATGTCTAAAAAATTCTGTCGAAGAAAGGGGTTAGGTTATATAATTGCACGCCAGTAAGAAAAAATCCTTATTGAAAAGCCTCCTCTTTCCTGGGACGATCTGGTTGTCAGTATTGTGAATCTATAATATTAATTAAAAATAATTATTAAAGAATTATAAATAATTGATGAATATGGTAAGTAAATATTTCTTCAATTTTGATATAAATGGAGGAATTTTAGAATGAGACATTTGTCGAAAGTTTGTTATATTTTTCTATGAAACCCTAATTATCTTCTCCGATAAAATATTCATTCAAATATATTATTATAATATTACATTATAATAGTATAATGTGATAATATAATAGTATAATTTTATAATTTAAATGACAATATTATTATAATAAATTTATGGTATAAGAATAAAACAAGGAGGAAGAGAGCACATTGAATTTGAATTCTTTTATTTCAAATAACATATGATAAAAGGGGTGGAGTGAGCAAGTTGGTTTTTGTAAAGCTTTGTTTCAAAATGTGTGTACTACTAAAACATCCGTGTGAAAAATTTGTAAGAAGTGGTGTGCTAGCATTTTCCTATAAATAGGTTGCTTAGTTAAACAATGAAACTCACACCAGAATCAGAAAATTCTCTTTCTATAACATTGAGTGTATTTCTTGTGAGTATAAGGGTATTTTGAGTGTTGATAGCAGTGTAAGATTTTCTCAACATAATCTCCGTTATTCCAGTTAGAAACACTTTTCTACTACGGTAAAAGATATTATTTTTCTCGTAAAGGATGTTATTTTTCTTTAATACTCATAAGGAGTATTATTTTCTTTCATACTTCATATTATGTAAGTGATATTATTTCATTTTATATCACTATTCATACGACACTATTCACAACAGAATTTAATTTCCTTTTTTTGGTCCAAGTTATCTTTTATGAATCTTATTCTTGAAATTGAATCCATGTTATGATCTTTATGTTGACAATTTGGACATTCTTGAACTCTGGATAAATTAAATTATAAATATCTAATATTTATCCTTGATTTAACTTGATTGATTCTTTATATCATTGTCATCATCCTCATGTTTATATTGTGCAGAAAGTCATCTTTGGCCCGTAGTGTAAAGATGGACTATTGATTATTGGTTTTACAGTTCTATATCTTTGGCCCGTAGTGCTAATATGGATTGTTGATTATTAGTTTTACAGTTGTATGTCTTTGGCCTATAGTGCAAAGATGAACTGTTGATTGATATCTTTGGCCTATAGTGCAAAGATGGACAGGTGTTTAGCATGATCATGACCACTGATCATACAAATGAATATCTTTGGTCTGTAGTGCAAAGATAGATTACTATTTGGCATGATCATTGGTTTTACAGTTGAATGCATTTGGCTGTAGTTCACTGACAGACAATTGATTGGCATGATCATGACCATTGGTTTTATAGTTAAATATCTTTGGCCCGTAGTGCAAAGATAGATAATTAATTGGTATGATCATTGTTATTACATTTGAATGTCTTTAGCCTTTGGGGCAAGGATATTTAATGAAAGTTCTATTAAGCATTTGTGACAAGGAGAAACTGTTGATTTACATGATTATAAACATGAATTGTGAGATTAACTATAATCTTCGGTGGTTCAGGTAAAGACAGGTGATTAAAGTTCTATTTATTTTGGGTACAATGAAGAATTGTTGATGGGTATTACAGGAATGAAATATCAATGATGGACTTTTAATGGATTGTTGATTCCGCTACAATTATGGTTGAAAACTTTTATCATCTACAATATGTTCTAAATATTTGTTTTATTACTGATGAAGGCTATTGATAATTTAATTATCTTTAGTCATAATATTTTTTACTGGGCTATTTGTTCTCACCGTTTTACTTCACAGTTCTTTTCAGGTTGTAAGAGTGTAGCTGGGTTGAGCAGGGGAATAATGTGATGGTCCGAGACTATTAACGTTTCTCAATACATTATAAAATAGTATGACAATACATAATTGTATTGAGAACTTAAAATATGTGTATCGTATTTTATACGTCATTTAATATTTAATTTTGTGAACAACAAAAGGGTGATGAGAACCCGACTTTGGAAGCGTCAAAAATGCACCCCATTAGAATGAGGATGACAGAATTGTACTAAGAGCTTAAAGGGTGTGTTACCACTATCAAACATGATGTCTAACCACATACAAATTTGTGTTATCATAAGATATGGTTGTGCACATCCACTTGCTGACTATATCTATGAGTATTATTTATATAATCTTGGAGTATGGTTAGAATATCATCCTCTATTTGAGACAATGGAGATAATTATATGGCAAGAAGATACACACCATTGGAATGAACATGATAGTAATCTTCTTGTTCTTCTTTGGGGTCTATTGGGTCAACCAAGGTTAATTCTCAAGTCTTATGATATCTATTATAACTTAGATGCATGACATCCCATGTATAAAGGCTTTCTTGAGCATTTTCCAAAAATTTTAATTCCTAAAACAGTTATCGACTGTACCTTTATGTAAAGTATCATTGATTTGGAGTGTGAGTACTGTTATTTGTATTGAAACTCACAGCTTGTGTGTTGTCGTATTTTGCACGACAGTTTAATTATTGTAAATAGGAAGTTTATATTTGGATTCTGTGATATGTATTTAGCAACTCAGAATGGGTTGTGTGGACCTATTTTGGGGACGTCACACTTTCGCTCCATTTTCTTCATCTTTCAAAACAAGTAATTTCTTCTTTGCCAGCTTAGAATCCTTTTATTCGTTCTCCGAAGGTCGTTTGAATTTTGTCCCAGACTTCACCGTCGGATTTGTGGAAGCGAGTAAGCTGGGTTTGGATATGGGTTTCTTAGTAGAAGACTTGTCTGGGTCTTCCACGGGCTTGGAAACATTAGGCTTGATAGTCGGGTCGGTTTTTCGAAATTTCTCGAAGGCAAAGTCGGACAGTGTTAAAGGAAAGGAGAATAATAAAGCATCACAATAATATCAAAAAACACAAAGGTCACAATACTTTTAATATGAATTAAATAGGCTAAACTAATGAATAATTCACTGTAGTTGACACATTTTATTGATTACACAATTGAACTTTTAATTTTTCAAATAACTGTGGCAACCCCAAAATAGGTTCATTCCATCCAACCCATTCTGAGTCGCCAAATACATGGTACAGAAAATAACTACAACTTTATTACCACAATTATCGTGCAAAATACAACAACACATATGCTGTGAGTTTGGATATAAATATATACCAACTGTGACTCTCATCCCAACCTTGGATAACATGACACAATGACACCTTACATAAAGGTATAGTCAAAAACTGTTTTAGAAATTATAATCTTTGGAAAGTGCTCTAGGAAACCTTCGTACATGGGAGGCCATGCGTCTAGGTTATGATAGATATCATATGGCCACAGAATTATTCTTGGTTGACCCAATAGACCCCAAAGAAAAACGAGAAGATTACTATCATATTCTTCCCAATGGTGAGTCTTCTCTTGACTTATCATTATCTCTACTGTCTCTAATTGAGAATTATACTTCAAACAAACACCAAGATTATATAGATAGTGCTCGTAAATATACTCAGCAAGTGGATGAGCACAACATTGTCTTATGATGACACGAGGTTATATGTCATTAGACATCTTGTATGATAGTGGCAAAACACCCTTTCAACATTGGGTTCGCCTCACCCTATATGATTCTCTAAATATAACTACTAAAAGATGTATACAACACACTTGTCTATACTGTTTAGGGAGAACTCCACAGCTAGAGACCACCGTTCTATTCCCTTGTTATCCCCGCTCGACCCAGCTACACTTTTATTACCTGAAAGGAATTGTGAAGCAAAAGGGTGAGCACAACTAGCTCAGTAAAGAATATCATGACTAAAGATAATTAAATTATCAATAGCCTTCATCAATAATAAATCAGAGATTTAGAACATATGGTAGATGATAAAAATTTCAACCATAGTTACAGCGGAACGAGCAATCCATTAGAAGAGTCAAACAGACTACAAAGTATATTATCTTCTCCATGTTAAAAATCCACCAACAATGTTTTATCCCTGTAACATCAATTAACAATTCTGGTCCATAATCATATGAATAACTCATAATCATAATTGTAGTTCTAAATTACTCTTCTCATTCAGGACAAAGATAATTTTCATCACCTATCTTTACCTGAAACATCAAAGATCATGATTACACCAAATCACATTTCCTGTTCATAATCATACTAATAACTTCATCTTTGCACTACGGCCAAAGATTTTCAACAACATGTCATCTTTGCACTACAGGTCAAAGATATTCATCAACAATTCATCTTTGCACTACTGGCCAAAGATATTCAACCACAGGTCATCTTTGCACTATGGGCCAAAGATATTCATCACCAGTTCATCTTTGCACTACAGGCCAAAGATATTCAACAACAGTTCATATTTGCACTACAGGCCAAATATATTAATATCTCAAAGAAATATATAATCATTTCAGAATTTATATAAACAATAATTATAACCATGTTGATCATTTCACCTTTGCGCTTAAGCTAAAGATATTTAATTATAAATTCAATGGTCATGATCATACCAGTCAACAATTCAACTTTGCACTACTGGCCAAAGAGAACCCATAGTCATGATCATACCAAAAATCTACCCATCTTTACACTCAATTCAAATAGAAATATCATCATTAAGGTTATAAAAGTGTTATATATGATAATAAAAATAATATGATCAACTTATAGTTTTAATCTCAAGAGTAATATTCATAAATCAACTACAATTTGGTTAGAAAAAGAAACTAATTTTGTGGTGAATAGTAACTCGTGAATAGTAATTTATGAATAGTAACTCGACATGAAAAAGGTAGAAATTTCACAATAAAATTCATACCAATATTTCGGTATAATGATATTGAAAGAATAATATTTTTTAAGCATATAAACAATTTATTTTAATTGTTTACACTTTACTAAATAATGCATTTAATCATCCTAAAATGCCAAACTCATAAGATTTCATTACCAATAACCAAAACCCTCATCAAAAATCTGCATATACCTCATATAGGATTCTCAAGCCATAAAATCCTATTTTCTAATTTTCTTACTTCACATAACATATTTAATTCATTTACTCATAACTAGTCTATTTTCATGAAAAATACCAAATCAGTACCAAAAATATTTCTTTTCTGGAATTTAGCAGAATTAGTCCCATATTGAACATATATTTTTCCCGAAACTTTTAAAATTCATTTACTATTTTTTATATGGCCAAAACTGTCGAATATTTAGACATTTATCATAAATTATACTTTTGTGTAAAAATTCTGAAATTTACAGAGTATACTTCTGTTATATACATGTACTCCCAATAAAAATTTCACCAATTTTAGAGTTAACCACAAGGAGTTATAAGCAGTAACTTTTAAAATAGTCTTTTCCCGTAAAATTCATAACTCTTAATCTATACATCCAAAAATTACCATTTTTGGACACAATCAATAAAACTCATCAAAATATCATTTCAAATGTTTTTAGAATTTTTTGAAGGTCGAAAGAAGTACGAACTGAAAAACATAATAACCCTTAAAATCCCTTACCTCAAAAGAGCAGTACTTCTAATCGGTATAAGTCTGAAAGAAACTTGCACTGATGAATAGAAACTCTCAAAGTATCTAAATACTCACAAAATACACTCAATAATCTAGAGAGAAAAAGAGAGAAAACTTGTTTCTGGTGTGATTTTTAATTCTAACTTAGCCCTTTATTTATAGGAAAATGTTAGCACGCCGAAGCAGACTTAACATGCAATCTGATGTCTTTACCTGCTACTATTTAAGCCTACCACATTTGAATAAAAATCTCAGCATATTTTTTCACTAACCAAGAGTGGGGCCCACCAATTCTAGAATTTTCTACCAAAATGATAAACTCTGAAAATTCAACAATTTCTGTACCAGTCATCTCGTAAAATTCATAATAAATCATACGTTCATTTTTAATGGTTCAAAATTTGTGGACATATACTCAACTTATATATGTATAACATATCCAAAAATTACCACGATCCAACGGTCGAATTAAAAATTATAACCCCCGCAAAATATCTCAAAAATCCTGATTTTAATACCTCCATTCCAACAAAAATACTGATAAAAACCTCAATATTAACTCCTTCATTTTTAACCACAAAAATATGTCCCTCATTTATATCCACATAAAATAAATATTTTCTTATCATATGAATCAATAATTAATTATTCACAAATAATATTACAGAATCACATTTATGACAACCAGGCCGTTCCCAGAAAAGAGGGGGCTTTCCAATAAGGATTTCTCCTTATTGGCGCGCAATTAGATAACCAAACCTCTCCTTAGACAGAACTTTTTAGACATTGCCAATAATACTATCGAATAATATTATTCAAATAATATGAATTATTTATCTGATAATGGAGATGATGTGCAGCAACAATTATTGAAACAACAATAATATAAAATATCAACGCAGTAATTATTGAATCAATAAAATAAAATATTGAACAGTAATTACTGTGACAATTATTCAGTAGTGTCTTCTTACGTAAGAATCAATAATTTCAAAAATACTGTGCAATACCGTGTGCTACTGTGCAATAACGCGTATTACTGTATTTTTACCACCGGGTATTCCAACAGTGTTAACGGTAACAACTACACCGTTAATTATAAAAACTTAATTTTTGTCGTTATCCTCATCCGACCGTTTTCCATTATGGGGCCCACAAATAGCTGCGCCGTCGTACGAATATTTCGCGACAAAAAGAATATTCCACGACCAACGAATATTCTCCGACAACAATGATTATTTTATAACCACTTGTTGATTTTGAAAAATTTTCACATTTCACCCATAACTTAACTTTTTATCAATTTAACCATTTACTGAATTGTAATTATAAGAAAAATTGAATACTTTTATTTCATAAAATTCGAGGTCTTACAATAACCCTAGTAAACTAATTATTATTTTGAAAGTGGGTCATTCCGTTAAAAAAAATTAAACGGACGTTAATTTTTTATCGACAAAACTAATGAATTACCCACTATAGTTAACACGTTTTACTGATTACACTATTAAACTTTTAATTTTTTAAATTATCCTAATAAACTAATTATTATTTTGAAATTATGTCATTCTATTATCTCTGTCTCACGACTGTTAAATCGTTTTAGTTTTAATCCTACGTGGACGTGAAAAATAAAAAAGAAAATAAATAAATATAATTTATTCTCTCTCTTCCTTCCTCCCATCTCTCTTTTCTCCCCATTCTTCCAGATCAAATAGATCTGCGTATTTTCTCTCTCTAAAATCTATGAAAATTTCAAGATTTGAGTACCCAAAACATTGAATTGAGCTTCAAAGTTCAGCATTAAATATAATAATGGAGTTTGAATCCCCCACAATAACAACAGATGAAGTAATGGTATTGCAGTAGAGTGTTTCTCTCTCGCCTCCGACTTTCAGCAGCCTTATGTCTCCGAACTCTTCTCATTCACTCTCGATCTCCTCCATAAGGGTCACCCTTTCCCCAATCTCTCTCTCTCTCTCTCTCTCTCTATATATATATATATATATATATATATATATATATATATATATATACACACACACACACACACACACACACACACACACACACGTGTGGTAGTAATTATAAGGCCTAAACTTTTTATGAATATGAGTTAATTTTCTTTATATATTATTCTAAATAGTAAGGTGTCTATTTAATAAATGTTATAGTTAAGGCCGATATATGCAAATTATCAGATAAACAGTTGTTGAAGAATATTCGTTTTGTCGAGAATATTATATTCGGTAAAGTACGACGGTGCCAAATAACCAATCATTAGTGGGCCCCACAATAGAATAACTTCCAAATATAGAAAGTGACAGAAATAATCTTTTTAAAAATTGACGACAAAACTTTTACTGTTAAGCTGTTGAAATACTCGGTGATAAAAGTACTGTAATACGCGTTGTTACACAGTAGTACGTGGTATTGTACAGTAATACACGGTATTACACAACATCTCTAATTATTGATTTTTACCTAAGAAGTCACTCAGTATTTCATTTAATAATTGTCACAGTTGTTATTGCATAGTATCTCATATTATTGATTCAATAATTGTTACAGTAATATTTGCACAATATTTTATTAATATTATTTTATTAATAATACGACAACACATATACTGTGAGTTTTAATACAAATATTATCCGTAGACAATATCCACACTCAAATAAAGTCTTCATTACAATTATTGTCACACTATTTCACAACATAGTGAAGACTTCTATAGTAACTATCTCGAACCATTACTCCACTCCCCGACTAGTCCCAGCTACACTTTCATTTCCTAAGAAGAACAATGGAACAAAAAGAAAAAGGGTGAGCTCAAATAGCCCAGTAAAAAATATTATGACTAAGATAATAAGGAATAAATTATCTTTAGCATTCAACAATGATAAATCAGATAAAATATAATGGACAAAAAGTTTTAGATCAACAATTGCAACAGAAATAACATTCCATTAGAATGTATCACTAGTGGTTATGATCATGCCAAACACTTGTCTATCTATGCACTACGTGCTAAAAAGGACTTTCATCACAAACCTTTATCTGTAACATTAAAGGTCATGATTATACCAATACACAACTCCTGGTCATAATCATACCAATCAACAATCTATCTTTATACTATGGGCCAAAGATGACTTTCACCACAATATAAGCATGAGGATGATGATAATGATATAAAGAATGATTCAAGTGAGATCAAAGATAAATTTATCCAGAGTTCGAGAATGTCCAAATTGTTAATATGATCACCAATTGTGGAGTAAAATTCAAGAATGATATTTAAGATTCAAATTTCAAAGATAATTTGGAAAAAGAAAAGAAATTAAATTCTGTCGTGAATAGTATTTTGGTATGAATTATACTCCGGATGAATAGTATCCCAGATGAATAGTACCCCCAACATGAATAGTACCCCAGATTAATAGATTAAAATTTAATAAGAAGGTTCAAACCAATATTCCAATGAAATGATATTATATGAAGCACACACTATTAAGGATATTCTACTAATTTCAGAGATTTTCACCATTTAACAATAAAGTTATGGAAACAAACAATAATTTTGTACCATAAATGGACAAAAATAAGAAAGAAAATGATATCTCTTGACAAGTACAAAAGAAATGATATCTCATACAAGTATGAAAGAATATACGAAACTTCAAATGGATTATCACTCGTAATGCGGTAATCCGCGTAGACAAATCATTTCCACAACTTAATAAAGAATGAATACGAAGTGTTATTCACCAGGCATGTGGTAATCTGCGTAAACATGTTATTCCCACATATTAATAAAGAATAGAATGACAACACTTATGAGTATGAAGAAAATAACATTCTTTACCTTGGTAGGAGACTAAATATGACTGGTATAACGAAGATTATCTTGAGAAAATCTTGCACTATTTGCTACACTCGAAGTATCCTTATACTCAAAAGAAATACACACAATATTATAGAAGAAGAATTCTCTGATTCTGATGTGATTTTCATTTCTTAACTAAGCAACATATTTATAGGAGAATGACATGACACTATTTGAAAGAAAAATCACGGACGAATATTAATTTTTTCATGGACGCACAGTAAGTTTAAAATAATTCAAATAAAATAAATAACTTTATATATAATATAATATATTCTAATAAAACAAATAACTTTACATAACCCCTCTATTTATACCAAAAATTAAATAAATATCTATCACAAATTACTTATCTTCAATCAACACATTTTTAATCTTTCAAAAAGTATTCATCATTAATATTATAACTCACAATATTAACAACAAGATCGTTCCAAGAAAAGATAGGGCTCTCCGATAAGGATTTCTCCTTACTGACGCGCAATAAAAAAACCTAACCCCTTTCTTCGACAAAACATTCTAAACATTTTCAATAATGCTAATAATAATATGAATAACTGTGTCGTGTCAATTATTGATTTAATAATATAAAATATTATGCAGATGTTACTGTAACAATTATTGAATCAATAATATGAGATATTATGCAGCAACTACTATGAAAATTATTGAATATTGAGTGACTTCTTACATAAGAATCAATAATCAGAGATAATGTGTAATACCGTGTGCTACTATGCAACAACGCGTATTACTGTACTTTTATCACCGGGTATTTTAACAGTTTAACGATAAAAGTTATGTCGTTATTTTTATAAAAAGGTTATTTCTGTTGCTTTCTATATCCAACAGTTATTCTGTTGTGGGGTCCACCAATGATTGCGCCGTCGTACGAATATTCCCCGATAAATAAAATATTCCTCGACCAAACGAATATTTCCCGATAAAATGAATATTTTATGGCAACTTGCTTACTTTGTAAAATTTACACATATCACCCATAACTATAACATTTATTAAATTATCACCTTACTATTTAGAAAAAAATTAAATCTTTATTCATAAAAAGTTAGGGTCTTACAGTTATCGACAATGTCTAGAAAGTTCTGTCGAGAAAAGGGGTTAGAAAGTCCTCTCTTTCTTTGAAACGATTTGGTTGTCAGTATTGTGAATCTAGAATATTAATGGTGAATAATTATTGAAAGATTAAAAATGTGTTGATTGAAGATAAATGATTTGTGATAGATATTTATTCAATTTTTGATATGAATAGATGGGTTTGTCATAAGGCTTTTGTTATAAGTTTGACTTATTATTCGATGGACCCCCAGGTGACAATTTGTCAAATCGTCGATAGAAATTTATCTCAGTTTTATTTTATTATTATTATAATAGTAATAAAACAGATTTTTTTTATAATATATATAAAGTTATTTGTTTTATTAGAATATATTATATTGTATTTAAAATTGTTTGTTTTATTCGAATTATATATATTTTTTAAAAAAATCAAACAAACGAATTGTTTGTCTGTGATTGTTTTACTGTTTAGTCTGTGATTATTTTTAAATAGTGGCTCCCTACCATTCTCCTATAAATAGGTTGCTTAGCTGAAGTATGAAACTCACACCAGAATCACAAAATTCTTCTTCTATAATATTGTTCATATTTTTTCTGAGTATAAGGACACTTTGAGTGTATTTAATAGTGCAAGATTTTCTCAAGATAATCCCCGTTATACTAGTCAGATCTAGTTTCCTATTAAGGTATGGGATGTTATTTTCTTTCAATACTCGTAAGAAATATCATTTTCTTTCATACTTCATATTATGTAACTGATATTATTTCATTTCATATTCCTAAATTAAAACTTACTATTGTAATTATTGCTTCTATAATTCCTGAAATAATTAGAAATTTCTTGAGATTTGCACTTTATCTAATATCATTTCACTAGAATATTGGTCTGAACGCTCTTATTAAATTTTAATCTTTTCATTCCGTGATACTATTCATCCGTGGTACTATTCATGCCGGAGTACTATTGATGAAATTAGTTTTTTTTCTATCCAAATTATCTTTGAAATATGAATCTTAAATATCATTCTTGGATTTTACTCCACAATTGGTTATCATATTGATAATTTGGACATTCTTAAAATTAAGATTAATTAAATTAAAAATCTCTAATATTTATCATTGATCTCACTTGTATTCATCCTATATATTATTGTCATCATGCTCATGTTTAAATTTGTGGTGAAAAGTTATCTTTGGTTCGTAATGCAAAGATGAACTGTTGATTGGTATGATTATGACAAGAAATTGTGTATTGGTATAATCATGACCTTTAATGTTACAGACAAAGGCTCGTAGTGAAAGTTCTCTTTGGCCCGTAGTGCAAAGATGGACTGTTGTTTGGCATGATCATGACCACTGGTAATACAAATGAATATCTTTGGCCCGTAGTGCAAAGATAAAATGTTGATTTGCATAATTATTAGCTGGTGTTACATGGATAAAATATTGATGATGGACCCTTAAATCATAGAAGATAGTAGACATCATTCTGTACTTGACTCTTTTAATGGATTAGTTGTTTCGCTGCAGTTGTTGATCTAAAACTTGTTGTCCATTATATTTTGTTTGATTTATCATTGTTGAAGACTAAAGATAATTTATTTCTCATTATCTTAGTCATAATATTCTTTACTGGGCTATTTGTAGGGGTGTGCAACCGATTTTTACTGGCCCGAACCGGACTGGTACCGAACCGAATCGGTACCAAAATTAGCCAAATTTTAGTACCGGTACCTGTTGGACCGGTATTGTGACACCCCCAAATCTGGGTACTTCATTCCCACAAGACTTGGCTTAACAATGTTAAGCTAAGGTTTGAGTTCAAGAATTTGTATTTATCATAAAAGAATAGAACATAAGAAAACTTGCTCGAATACGTTAGGGTTAGAGCTTGCTCAAATAAAGTTTAGAGTAAGGAACTTGCTCAATGTAAAGTGATAAGGTTTAGAAACTTGCCTTGCGTATAAGCTGAGCCGTAATAACTCGATTCTCGGTATCCTATACACATGTCATCATGACATAATTAGTTACTACATATACTCTGCATACAATTAAGTATCTATTTCATGTATGGTTTGGTTTTTAATCATATAGTCAAGTTATACTATTAACATAACACATTAATTGTTAATAATATTCTTGCTCTTGGTCATATATCACCATAATATAAAAATCACATTTTAACAGTCCCATTATTGCACCTTATCAACAATTACAGACTTTTGTATAATAAAAACAAGCTTCCTAACCACACTATTAACCGGCGCTGCAGCGCCCTAGTTTACATTGGGAATGGTGCTGCGGCGCGGTGCTGACTCTATGGAGTGAGGCATAGGTCTGTGATAGGCGTTACGGCGTGAGAATTGGCACTGCGGCGCCGAAGCTCAGTTCCAGGCAATGCGAGCATAGGCAAAGCCAAATTTGACCAACTAGCAACCAATTTAACCCGTATAACTTACATAGATTTCACATAAACATAACTGAAGGTCTCTAGCATGTTTTTACCCATATAGATAACATGAACATCAAATTTAAAACCTTTTAATTTCATGTTTTATACAAAACTCCATTTTTTTGACATCCTTAACAAAATTAACACTATGATCACCATTGTACACCAAATTAACTTATTCAACTACGTTCTCTTCATTACTTACTGAATTAATACATTCAAGGCTCAATTTATCTATTAGTTTACAAATTAACTACCAAATTTGGTACTTTCATAAGCCATATGTATAGACATGCACTGTAAACACTTTTCTTCCTTTTAAACGTAATTAGCATACTAATTCTTATCTAAATACAAAATCTAACACCACCATTACTCATAATTGCCACGATTCAATTAATATAACAGCAATTCAAGAAAACTGAATTCACAGAAACTTGGAAATTTATGACGTAAAACACACACACACACACACACACACACACACACACACATATATATATATATATATATATATATATAATATTAAGGTTATGAAAAATACCTTCAATTACTTGGATAATCCTTGCTAACCACAGACAACTGCTTGGAATTACAGAACTCTCTCTCAAATTCTCACAAACTTCTCTCTGCAAACTCTCTCTATTTTCTTTTCTCTGTATTCTTTCTTCTCTTACTCTTAAGCTAATATCAGACCCTTTTACGTAAAATAAAACAAAACCAACGCACGCAAACCTAAACGTCCCAAAACCGACGTTTTACTAATGACAATATTAAATTATCAGTTACCAGAATTTAATATATATTATTTATATTTTATTTATTATAATTTAAATTTAAAATTTAAAAGTCATAAGGCTATGTTTGGATAAAACTAATTAAAATAAAGACTTAATATTTTAAGCCTTGTTTGGTAAACCCATTTAAAACTCTTTTAATTTATTTTAATAAATAATTTACTTTATAATTTATAATCACATATTATTTATTTGGATTTTCATAACAAATCTTAGTTACATAAACTAAGTACAATGCACTAAATAAATTTCCCACTTAATCAAATTATTACAACATTATAATCTCAATTTTATTTAATAAATTAACATATCACTTTTATTATTAAATTAAAACAGCAATATAGCAATTCATGTAATCTTTAATAACTCTCTAACTATTAAATTAAATTAGAGTGTTATCTAATAAATTTAATTCACAAATATCTATAAGCAACAACTATATCAATAAAATATTTATTAAAACATTCAAAAAATTTAATAAATATTTTAAATTACAAATAAAATCTCAAATTGTTACAGCTATACCGAACCGGCATTTCGGTACCAATTTTTATCGAAAATTAATATAATTATTATTTATATTATTATCTTTATTATTATTATTTTATTATTATTATTAATATTAATATTATTTTTATTTTTATTATTATAATAATTATTTTATTATTATTATTAATTATTTATTAATAAAAAAAATTAGAAAATCGGTATATACCGGTCTAGTTCGGTAAAACCGAACCATAAATAGGTCGTACTGAAATCGGTATATACCGATTTTTTTGTACCGAAACCGGACCGGTTCTTTTTATACCGAACAGGCAGGTTCGGTCCGGTCCAAAAAATTGGAAAACCGAAAGTACCAGACTGTCTGCACAATCCTAGCTATTTGAGCTCACCCTTTTCCTTTTTGTTCCATTGTTATTCTCAGGAAATGAAAGAGTAGCTAAAACTAGTCGAGGAGTGGAGTAATGGTCCGAGATGGTTACTATAGAAATCTTCACTGTGTTGTGAAATAGTGTGATAATAACTGTAATGAGGACTTAATTTGAGTTTGGATATTGTCGTATTATATACAGTGCAATATTTGTATTAAAACTCACAGTATGTGTGGTCGTATTTTGCACTATAGTGTAGTAGTTTTAAATAGGAAAGTTTGTATTTAGATTTTGTGGTATGTATTTTGGCGACTCAAGATGGGTTGTGTGGACCTATTTTAGGGGCGTCACAGTTGGTATCAGAGATAAAGGATATGATCTCTGGTGGATATCTAGGATTAGAACTAAGAGGGGAGAGACGAGTAAAATCCTTCCTTAGTCTCCTACCTAAGTTTTTCGTCATTTAATTGGTCGATCAGGGTATAGGGATAATATGTGACATATCAATTTCTTTAACTAACCTTTTTTTGTAGCCATATTTCAGAATGGCATATAAAAATCAAGAGATGAATTATGAGACAATTATGGCTGAGAATCAGGAAGCTACAAATAATATTGAGAATCAGGAAGCTATAAATAATGTTGTTGCAAACTCAGAAAATCATGCTGGTAAAAATATGAGGAATGATGATTTTTTAGAAACTTTATGCAATTCTTGCAAAACTAGGCGAGAAAGACTCCCGCTCATAATACCGATAGAAACGCGAGTAACTCACGAATGATCACTGCCAAACAATTCAAGGAGTTGGGACCACCTGGATTTCATGAAAATTCGGACTTACATAAGGTAGAGACGTGGCTTAAACAAATGACGAAGATATTCAATGTACTATGTTACGCTGATGATCAAAAAGTTCCTTTCGCCACCTTTATGTTTCGAGGAGAGGCATATCAATGGGGGGAATCAGTGAAGCGCACACATCATTCAGCACTCAAAATGTCTTAGGTAGAATTTCAAGAGCTATTTAATGACAAGTATTTTTCGGAGAGCATTCGTCACATGAAGGAGGTGGAATTTATTAAGTTGGAGCAGAATGATATGACTGTCTCGCAATACGAGGCCAAATTTGCCAAGTTATCCCAATTTGTGCCCCGCTTGGTGGATAACGAAGAACGCATGACCCGAATATTTTTACGAGGTTTAAAATTTGAGATTCGTCAACACCTTATTTCTCATAAACTTCGTTTATATTCAGATATAGTGGATAGGGCTCAATTGGTGGAACGAGAGAAAGAAGCAGTGCAACCAAAAGACAACTACCGACAAAGAGAAAGAACTTACAATAATAATCATAGCAACAATCATCGAAGTAATGATAACCAGTGTGGAGGAAATTATCATGCCAGAAATGGTAACCACTTCGGTGGTAATCTTGGCCCAGATAATAAGAGAAGCGAATCAAGTGGAAACAACTTTAAAAAGAGGAGATTCAACAATGATAATGGAAAGGCACCAGCACCATCACTAGTTTCAAGGGGAGGAGAACGACCACTAGTTAGTTGTTACAGATGTGGACAGGATGGACACATCATTCCAAACTTTACACAGCCTTCCAACGCGTGTTTCAGTTATGGAAAAGACGGTCACATAGCTCGATTTTGTCCTGTAACAAAGTCAAGTCTAGCTGTAATGGTGACACCAAAGACTGCTACGGACAAGTCAAAGTCGGTGGTCCAGGGGAGAGCTTTTGTTGTAACTTCCCAAAAAGTGAGGAACCCAAACGAAATTATCACTGGTGAGCTAATTATAAACTCTTGCGAAGTTTATGCCTTATTAGATACTGGTTCTACCCACTCTTTTTTTTCACCTGCTTGTGTTCAACGTTTAAACTTAACCCTTGAGAAATCAGATTTTGACTTATCTATTAAAACTCCATTTGGAGAAACCTTCATTACATCCACTGTTTATAAATCTTGTTTGATTCAAATCGGCACACTCACATTATCTGTTGATCTTATCTCTTTGAAAATACTTGAATTTGATGTCATTTTAGGAATTGACTGGTTAACTACACATCATTCTAAAATTTATTGCTTTCGTAAGGTCGTTAGTTTTTATATTCCTAATCAACATGTTATGCAGATTCAATCAACCAAACCAATCACTATCATTTCTAGCCATAAAGTCATTCGTTTATTAAAATTTGGATATCAAGCTTTCTTAGCCCATGTCACCGATTTAAAAAAAATACGTCAAATTTGAACGATATTTTTGTTGTTAATAAATTTCCTAAAATATTTCTCGAAGAACTTCCTGGCCTACCCTCGGAATGTGAAATTGAATTTTGTATCGACCTTGAACCCGGTACAAAATCTATTTCCAAAACCCCTTATCGAATGGCTCCTAATGAACCTAAGGAGTTAAAAATCCAATTACAGGAGTTATTAGACATTAGTTTTATACGTCCTAGTACATCGCATTAGGGTGCTTCCGTTTTATTCGTAAAGAAGAAAGACGTGAGTATGAGACTATACATTGACTATCGGGAGTTGAACTATGTCACCATCAAAAATAGGTACCCATTACCTCGAATTGATGACCTGTTTGACCAGTTGTAAGGTGCTCAATTCTTTTCAAAGATCGATATCCGTTCTGGGTGTCATCAGTTAATTAAAACTGATGACATTCCAAAGAATGCCTTCAAAACTCGATACGTGCATTATGAATTCTTAGTTATGTTTTTTAGATTGACTAATGCTCCTTCTACCTTCATGGATATGATGAACCGAGTATTCAAGGAATATTTGGATCATTTTATGGTTATCTTTATTGATGACATCCTCATTTACTCTAAAATTCGTGAAGATCATGAGCAATACTTGAGGCTGATACTCCAAAAGCATTGTGAAAATAAGTTTTATGCCAAGTTAAAGAAATGCGAGTTTTAACTTGAGGAAGTAACATTCCTTGGTCACGTGATATCGAAACATGGAATATCAGTTGACCCGACGAAGATTGAAGCAATACAAAGTTGGGAGCAATCTAAGTCAGTAACTGAAATAACGTAGCTTTCTGGGCCTAGCTGGTTATTATCAGAGATTCGTAGAAGAATTTTCTTGAATCGCCACTCCATTAACTCAATTAACTCAAAAAGATACAAAATTCAAATGGAGCATGAAATGTGAGAAAACCTTCCAAGAAATTAAGAGGAGACTCATTTCAGCACCTATTCTAACTATACCATTTGGTACGGAGGGATTTGTCATCTACAGTGATGCGTCAGGCAGAGGTTTAGGTTGCGTTCTCATGTAACATAGAAAGGTCTTAACTTATGCCTCTCGAAAACTTATTGAATATGAGAGGAATTATCCTACTCATGATCTAGAGTTGGCAGTAGTTGTTTTAGCGTTAAAAATCTGGAGACACTACTTGTATGGGGAGAAAGTAGAGATCTATACATATTATAAAAGGCTCAAATATTTCTTCACCTAAAAAGAACTCAACATGCGACAACAACGTTGGCTTGAAATTTTGAAGGATTACAATCATACCATCCAATATTATCCTGAAAAAGTGAACGTGGTAGCTGACGCGTTGAGTAGAAGATCATATACGGGAAAGAGTGCGATGTGTCAGCACAATGACCCATTTTGTAGGACTTACAAAAGATGGAGATAGAGTTAAAGACTCCAAGGACCCACATGAAGATAGCACATGTACGAGTAGAACCATCTTTAATCAACAAAGTTAAAGCTGCTCAAGCTATAGACCTAAAATTGATGAATATGAAGAAGAAAGTACAAGAAGGTGTTATTCAAGAAGTAAGAATCAACGAGGAAGGGATACTTCTAGTCAACTATAGACTTTATATTCCTAACGACCCTGATTTGAAATATAAAATCATGATGGAGGCACACAACACACTAAGGCATGTATTGTGATCTTCGACATACATTTTGGTGAAGTAATATGAAGAGAGAGATCGCGGAGTTTATCTCAATGTGTTTAGCATGTCAACGTGTCAAGGCAGAGCATCATATGCCAAAGGGCCGGTACAACCACTTGAGATTTCAAAATGGAAGTGGGAACACATCAACATGAATTTTGTGACGGGTCTTCCCAAGGTTTCTCAAGGCCTGGACGCAATTTGGGTCATTGTTGATATATTAAACAAGTCTGCTTATTTCTTGCCTATATGAGAAACTTATTCACTTGAGTGCTTGGCTGGTATGTACATAAACAAGATTGTAAGATTGTATGGCATGCCAGTATCCATAGTTTCTTATCGATACCCTAGATCCACTTCACGATTTTGGGTCAGCTTTCAAAAAGCTATGGGCATTAAATTACGATTGACTCCGAAGGAAGTTGGGTGATAAGTAGGTTTTATACCTACTAATTGGATGCCAACTCATGAGAATTATGCACATCTCAAGTAATTTTTATTATGTTTTAGTTGCATTTTATGTTATTTTGCAGTATTTGTATTGGAACTCCTATGGCGTGGAAAAGCAAGAAATGGCAAGGATTGGAATTAACATGATGACATGGAGCTAGCAAATGATAGCAAGAGGAACATGAGTAGATGGAGGATGAGTGCTATGCAAAAAAGAAAGAATGAAGAACAAACAAAAAAGCAAGAAGCAATAGTAGAAGACAACAAGCAGTAGCTGCGCGGCCACGCGACTAATTAAGCCTTACAACGCGCGCCCGCGCCACTTGAAGACAGACAGTTTTGCACCTATGCGCGCCCGCGCCTTAGCAAAGAATGAAACTCGCGCGCTCGCGCCAAGGTTTCGGCAGACACACCTATCGCACGCCCGCACCCATTTTACACTATGATCACGCGCGGCCGCGCGAGTCTTCTGTAGTCTATTTTGTTGACTTTTTATAATTTGAATTTTGAGCGCTTGAGGCTTATCTGAACAATACTGGTTGGTACCAGACGTGTGTTATTGGGTCTTTATCAGTTTTTTATATCAGTAATTAGGGTTCTTATGTTTTAACAAATAGAGAGAGGATTTGATCAATTTTTGATACATTCTATATTCTTTCCTCACTTTGGTGATTGAATAATCGTTAATTTCATTTTCTGGATATTATTGGTACTTTGGAACACGCATTGGACCAGATTCTACAACTGGGTTTAATCATTTCTCTTCATCTCTTATTTGCATTATTTAATTCCATGTGTTGCTTCAATCCCATAATGGCTTTTGGTTCAGAAATGAACGCAATTCCATTATGAGATTGGATTTTGATATGTAATCTAAACTTATGTAGCTGATTGTATGATTATATGTTTATCATTGGATTACCTATTATGATTGAGTGTAATGAATGAATGTTGATCACCACTCATCTTGTATGCTTATATGGATTTGAAAAATGAAATATGAGTATGGATATAATCATAATAGCATATGTTTATGAGGCTGAGTTGTTTAGTTTTGTATTTCGTGAACCGGATAGAAATATGCCATTTTATCGTATGTAGTAATGAAAAGAGCCTGCACTTTAATTTATTATTGCTGCAATTTCACATAGACATATAGTGATTTTGATAATAGTGTCGCTTATATGATTTCTATCATATATAGAGGTTATGTGAACAGGTCATAGTTCATTGAAAAATGGTTATGCCCACTTTTGTGCTCTTGACTAGTTTTTCATGATAAGCATGTAAACATTACATGAGGGTTGTAAGTTAGATGAAGTATTAAATGAAGTTAGAATCCCATTCTTTCCCAAATTTGATTATATTATTTTAGTATTATATTGTTATTTTATGAATTAATTTAGAGTTAGATAAAATTGTGATTTGATTGTTTAAGCATATTAAAATAGTGATATAGTTGATGCATGATAATTTAGATTTAACACTTTTCTCCGTGGATCGATACTTTTCATACTCTGTACTACTTGTTGACCCATGTATGCTTGCATGAGTTAGAGTCCTTTTTATTTGACTGAAAAGGAGGCAACAAATTTTTGGCGCCGTTGCCGGGGAAATGCGTTTATTTTTAATATTATCATCATCAGTTTTAAGCTAAATTTGTATGACTTAGACAAATCTTATTTTATCTTATTTCTATTTTTGTTTTTGTTTGTTTTTCAGGTACTTGTATATATTTTATGCACACACGATCATCCAATTCCGAGTTGACACCTGCACAGGACAACATCAACGGCAGAGGTTGGAAATCGAGAGTGCGTAGAAATATACAAGCGGAGTTAGAGACCACAACATCTAATATGGCAGCAGAAGAACAGAGAGAAGAGCAAAGAGAGGAACACAGGGCCTCGATAGATTATTCGATGCCAAACATAAATGGAATACAGTCAAGTATAGTCAGGCCAGCTATAGCAGCCAACACTTTCGAGATAAAGTCGGGCACTATTCAAATGGTGCATAATTCAGTACAGTTTGGGGGTGCTGCTACAGATGACCCGAATGAGCATCTGTTGAGTTTTATAGAAATATGTGACACCTTCAGGTACAATGGGATGACAGAAGATGCAATCAGGCTCAGGCTATTTCCATTCTCTCTACGAGATAAGGCAAGAAGTTGACTTCACTCTTTACCTTCAGGATCTATTACAACATGGGAGGACCTAGCACAAAAGTTCTTAGCTAAATTTTTCCCAATGGCTAAGACTGCTAAAATGAGGACAACAATTTCCCAGTTCGAGCAGCAGCAGGGTGAATCTCTATATGAAGCTTGGGAAAGATACAAAGAGATTCTTAGGAAGTGTCCGCATCATGGTATGCCAGATTGGATGGTGATAAATACATTCTATAATGGATTGGGATGGCAGTCAAGGCCAATTGTAGATGCAGCTGCAGGAGGAGCTTTGTGGGCAAAGAGCTATGAAGAGGCTTACAACCTTATTGAGACTATGGCAGCTAATGACTTTCAAAATCCTACAGCCAGACTGCCACAGCCCAAAGTTACAGGATTGTTAGAGGTGGATGCTATCACTCAGTTGTCAGCTCAGATGGCTTCAATGGCAAAGAAGATTGACTCTTTGGCGAAAAGTAAGGTGAAGACAGTTGCTTTCGTATGTGAGATATGTGTAGGGTCGCATTCAACCGACCAATGTGCTATCAGTTCAGAGTCTGTACAGTATGTGAGCAACTACCAGAAGAATCAAAGTCAGTTTCAGAATGTTTACAACCCAAACAATCGCAACCATCCAAATTTCAGTTGGTCCAACAATCAAAACAATCAACAAAGTCAGTTTCAACCACAACAACAATTTCAGCGAAGTGTCATTAGCGATTCTCATAGTGACAATGATGTAATGGTCCTCCGACCTGAAATCACTATATTACTACACGAGAATTTATGTACTTTGATATCATTAAAGGTCACCTTTAATTGGGTGGACTATAAAGGTGATTATTGGGCACATTATGAATTGTGTGAGGAATATGAGTGATCTAGATGGAATTTAACCCACCCACCTATATATTAGGGGTGATATCCATAGGCCTCTTGATTGAGTAGGACTATGAAATGCATGGCCATGCTCAAATAGTGATTTGTTTCATATAGTCTACTCATTGAACAAGAAAAACTTATATTAAATTATGAAGACTATGACACATTCCATGACTCGAGTTTAATCTAAGATATTAAGGTTAAAAGGATTAAATTGCATTGAAACATTGGTCACGAAAAGGTTGCATCGAATCATCGATCTTATTATTACTTGGGTAGCAGTGACGCATTACTAGATGTCGCTCACTGTTTATAATTTTATAATATGATTTAAAATTATTGTCAACGTAATAATAACCTATAGGGTCACACACATGGAACGTAATTAAAAGGGAATTAATTTAAATTGTAAAGATTTAAATATGTCAATATGATTGATAGTATTTAAATTTTGAAATTAAATTAATAGGATAATTTATATATAGGTATATTAATTAAGTAAGACTTAATTAAGATATATATATATATATATATATATATATATATATATATAAATTCATATTTTATTAAATTAGGTTTTGATTAATTCTTTTTTTTCGCTATATATATGATATGTAGCAGCCATTTAAGAATGATTCATTAACTAAAACCCTAGCCGCTCTTAGAGAGAGACTAGAGAGAAACAGTTCTGAATATCCTCATCCTTGGTGGCTAGTACCACAGTTCCTTTTACTGTAGATTGTATGACGGTTCGCAGCGGAGCGTTCGTGTGGATACCATAGAGACGCAGTTCGTTTGAATTGCGTTGGAGATTCGACCGCATCGTTTCTAGCTTTCTTAATCGGTATAATTTCTAACCACTGAATTAATTATTTTTCGCATGAATCCTGTTTAGGGTTTCAAAATTGCTTTAAATTGTTCTATTTTCACTATACGTTTCTGTGTCGAAACCCTTCAACAATGTCAAGCAATTACACTTAGGTCTAGGAAGCAAATTACAGAAAATCAGCATGGCGCACTCGCGCCACTTTTGCAAGGGAAAATCGCGTGGCTGTGCGGTCATGAAAATTTTTTTGAGGATTATTTGAATAATGAAGGTTCAGAACAGTAACAAGAGAAGAAGAATAAAGAAGATTCTTTTGAGAGGCCCGTGAATAAGATACCAGTCGTTCATCCTCCTGTACCTTATCCACAGAGATTACATAAGTAGAGGGAAGACAAGTAGTTTAGTTAGTTCTTGGAGGTATTTAAAAAGCTACAAATCAACATACCCTTCGCTGAGGCATTGGAACAGATGCCTAGTTATGCAAAGTTTATGAAGGGGATCTTGTCAAGAAAGAAGAGATTAGAAGACTTTGAAACAGTAGCCTAGACGGAAGAATGTAGTGCAGTCCTGCAACGCAAATTACCTCCAAAGCTGAAGGATCCGGGCAGCTTCACAATACATTGTACAATTGGAAAGATGAGCTTTAGCAAATGCTTGTGCTATCTTGGGGCAAGTATCAATTTGATGTCGTTGTCAGTATTCAATCAGTTGGGATTACCGGCTCCAAGGCCGACAAATATTTCTTTACAGCTAGCTGACAGGTCTATCACTTATCCACTGGGGATTGTGGAAGATGTACTGGCTAAAGTGGATAAATTCATCTTTCTAGCAGATTTCAATATATTAGACTATGAAGAAGACAGAAGTATCCCGATCATTCTTGGAAGGCCATTCCTAGCCACAGGAAGAACCTTGATAGACGTGCAAAAATGGGAACTAGCAATGCGAGTACATGATCAGGAAGTTACTTTCAATGTATTCAAGGCAATGAAATTTTCAACAGATGAAGAGGAATGCTTCAGGGTGGATTTGGTGGAAAAGGTACTAAATGATGAAGTAGAGAACTTGGTGGATCATGAACCTTTGAGAAATACTATTATGGGAAATTCAAAAATAGATGACGAGGGAATTGAAGAAATTGTTCATATAATTGACACAACTCCACAATTCAAGAAGTTCAAGACTCCTATTGAGCCATTAAAGAAAGCTGGAGAGTCATCAGTTAAATTAAAGCCATCTCTTGAAACACCTCCAGAACTTGAGTTGAAACCACTTCCAGACCATTTGAGGTATGCATTTTTAAATGAAAATTCAAAATTACCTGTGATTATTTCTTCTGCACTAACATCTTTTCAGGAAGAAAAATTGCTACGAGTTCTCAGGGAGTTCAAGTCAGCAATTGGATGAACTATAGCAGATATCAAAGGGATTAGTCCATCTTTCTGTATGCATAAGATCCTACTAGAAGATGATAGCAAGCCTTCAGTGGAACTACAAAGAAGACTTAATCCAATCATGAAGGAAGTAGTCAAGAAAGAAGTGTTGAAATGGCTGGATACAGGTATTATTTATCCGATTTCAAATAGTTCGTGGGTGAGTCTGGTATAGTGTGTACCGAAGAAGGGTGGTATGACCGTAGTCTCTAATGAAAACAATGAGTTAATTCTGACAAGAATAGTAACGGGGTGGAGAGTCTACATGGATTACCGCAAACTTAACAAAGCTACAAGAAAATATCACTTCCCATTGCCGTTTATCGATCAGATGTTGGATAGATTAGCGGGTCATGAGTTTTATTGCCTTCTGGATGGGTATTCTGGCTACAATCAGATCGTTATAGCTCCAGAAGACCAGGAAAAGACAACCTTTACATGTCCGTATGGTACTTTTGCCTTCAGGAGGATATCTTTTGGTCTGTGCAATGCCCCAGCCACTTTTCAGATATGTATGATGGCTATCTTTTCAGATATGGTAGAGCATAATATGGAGGTGTTTATGGATGATTTTTTAGTATTTGGTGATTCCTTTGATTTGTGCTTGGAAAATTTAGTGACGGTATTGAGAAGATATGTTGAGACGAACTTGGTGTTGAATTGGGAAAAGTACCATTTTATGGTACAAGAAGGAATAATTCTGCGACATAAGGTGTCGAAGAAGGGACTTGAGGTGGACAGAGCCAAATTAGAGACTATTGAGAATTTGCCGCCACCATCTTGAGTAAAAGGTGTTCGAATTTTTCTAGGACATGCAGGCTTTTACCGTAGATTCATTAAAGATTTCTCCAATATAATAAAGCCACTTTGCAGTTTATTGGAGAAGAATGTATAGTTCAAGTTCGATGAGGATTATTTGTCTGTATTTGAGCATTTAAAGAGGAAGTTAACTTTAGCACCAGTGATTACAGCACCAAATTGGGACCTACCATTCGAGTTGATGTGTGATGCCAGTGATTATGCTGTGGGGACTATTTTAGGCCAGAGAAGGGAAAAGATTTTTCATGTGATATACTATGCAAGCAAGACCCTTACTGATGCTCAATTGAACTACACCACCACAGAGAAGGAATTACTGGCAGTTGTGTATGGTTTTGACAAGTTTCGAGCTTATCTGATTGGTACACGGGTAATAGTGTACACGGATCATGCAGCAATTCGATACTTGGTGGCAAAGAAGGATGCAAAGCCTCGTTTGATCAGGTGGATACTTCTGTTGTAGGAATTTAATTTAGAGATTAAGGATAGAAAGGGAACTGAGAACCAAGTGGCGGACTGTGACGCCCCCAAAATTAGGTATACATCACCCATCTTGGGTCGTCAGATACGTGGTACAGAATTTAAATACAACTTAATAATATAATTGTCGTGTACAATATGACAAAACATAAACTGTGAGTTTGAATACAAATATTGTCTACTAGAGAGTATCCATACTCAAAAGGAGTCCTCATTACATTTATTAATACACTATTACATAGAATAGTGAGGACTACTAACTAATACTATCATTCGGACCATCACTCCGTTTCCCGACTTGCCCCAACTACGTTCTCATTTCCTGAAGAGAACAGTGAAAGAAAGGGTGAGCTCAACTAGCCCAGTAAGAAATATTATGACTAAGATAATGCAGAATAAATTATCATTAGCCTTCAACAATGTTAAACTGATAAAATATAATAGACATCAAGTTTAACTGCAGCGGAACAAGCAATCCATTAAAAGAATCAAGTAGAAAATAAACTCTACCATCTTTTATGATTTAAAAGGGTTTTCAACACTGTTATCGCTGGGACTCAGCTTAATAAAATAATCCACATCATCGAATCACCCCTGCACTACGGCCAAGGATATTCGTGTATTCATTAATGGTCATAATCATGCCAACAACTGTCCATCAATGCACTACGGGCCAATGAGGACTATTACCACATCATTTGTAACATTACGGTCATGATTATACCGAATAATCCCTGGTCATAATCATACCAAGTTCATCTATGTACTACAGGCCACAGATGACTTTCAATATTTTATAAACATGAGGATGATGACAATGATATAAGAATTCAATAAAACAAGTTCAAGAATTAATTTATCCAAGAATTAACAACGTCCAAATTGTCAACATGATACTACTTTGTGGAGTAAAATTCAAGAATACTTAGAAGAATATTTTTATGAAAAGATATTGGATGAACCGCAATTATCAAGGATATTCCACTAATTTTATGGAGTATAGAAGTCAAAACTTAACCAACTGAGTATAATAAAGAATGGAATAACAAAAGAAATCACCCGGCATGCGATAGACCGCACAGACAGGTTATTCCAACAGAATAATAAATAATGGAATCAGGTCTGGCGTAAACGCACAGACAGGATATTCCGACAGAATAATAAATAATGGAACTAGGTCCGGTGTAAAACACACAGACAGGATGTTCCAACAGAATAATAACAAGACGGAACCAGGTCCGGTGTAAAACACACAGACAGGATGTTCCAACAGAATAATAATAAAAACGGAACCAGGTCCGGTGTAAAGCACACAGACAGGATGTTCCAACAGAATAATAGAAGAATGTCACCAAGTATAGGGTAGACCGCGTATACAGGTTATTCTAACAGAATAATAAGAAATGGAATAACAACAGTTCTCTTCATAAATAAGAAAGAATAACACCCCTTACCGTTTTAAAGAAGAACTGAAATAAGAAAGTAGTTAATTAGCAGAATACTTTTCTTTTCTCTCTCTATAGTTTCTTTCTATAGTTTCTCTCTCTAGAGTTCAGTGAATTCGTAAGAAATAATGAAGGTATGAGCTGCTATTTATAAAAAATAGAATGCATAGTAACTAATCCATGAACGGTCCAGATTGATTACTTTAATCTGACGGTCCATATTTAAAGAAAAATCTTTTAAATAAAATATAATATATTCTATTTATAGAATAACTTTAATAAAGTATTCTGTTTTATATAAAAAGATGTTTCTGTTTTATTACGTTAATAATACGAATAAAACAAAACTTCATTATCGCTAAATAATTCATATTATTAACTGACAATAATTGAATCAAACTGAGTGACTTCTCACATAAGCATTAATAATTAATACCGTGTGTTACTATGCAACCACACGTATTACTGTACTTTTACTACCGAGTAGTTCAACAGTAACAATGGTAAAACTTCCGCCGTTATTTTTAATAAAATATTTTTGTCGTTTTCTCAATTCGACAATAATTCCGTTCTGGGGTCCACCAATGATTGTGCCGTTGTACAAATATTCCCTGTTAAAACGAATATTCCCCGACCAATCGAATATTATATAACAACTTGCGTACTTTGTAAAATTTATAAATATTACCCACAACTATAACATTATATCAAATTAACTCCATAATATTCAAAAATGATATTTATAGAAAATTCATCTTTATTTATAAAAGTTAGGGTCTTACACGGACCACTTATCTCGACTGGAAAATCTGGGATGGGAGGTATATGACAAAACTGTTATTAATGAGTCCTTTCCAGATGAACAGTTATTTGTGGTAAAGGGGGAAGTGTCATGGTTTGCAGATTATGCGAATTACTTGGTGAGTAGGATAATTCCTTCTGACTTAGTTGGTCATCAAAAGAAGAAATTTTTGCATGACGTGAAGTGGTTTATATGGGATGAACCATATTTATTCAAACAATATGCTAATCAGATGATAAGGAGATGTATCCCATATAGTGAGACAGAGGGAATTTTTCAGGATTGCCACGCTTCAGTATATGGCGGTCACTACGGTGGAGAGAGGACAGCGGCCCGAGTATTACAAGCAGGATTCTACTGGCCGACGATTTTTAAGGATGCTTATAGTTTTGTCTAGAGATGTGACAGATGTCAAAAAGTTGGGAATATATCGAAAAGGAATGAGATGCCATTGAACACGATCCTCGAGGTTAAAATTTTTGATGTTTGGGGGATAGATTTTATAGGTCCTTTCATTTCTTCATGTGAAAATTTATACATCTTGTTAGCAGTCGACTATGTTTCGAAGTGGGTGGAAGTGATAGCTCTTCTAACTAATGATGCCAAAGTGGTCCTAAGATTTTTACAAAGGAGTATTTTTACAAGGTTTGGGACTCCAAGGGCTATCATTAGTGATGAAGGCAGTCATTTTTGTAATAGGCAGTTCACAACTCTATTGGCTAAGTATGGGGTAAATCATCGCATTACTACAGCTTATCATCCTCAAACTAATGGCCAAGCAGAGGTTTCAAATCGTGAAGTAAAGAGAATTTTGGAGAAAGTTATGAACCCCACAAGAAAGGATTGGTCATTAAAGCTTGATTATGTTGTATGGGCATATAGGACTGCTTATAAGACTCCGTTGGGCTTGTCACCTTTTCAGCTGGTTTATGGAAAGGCTTGTCACCTTTCTATGGAGCTTGAGTATAAGGCATATTGGGCAATTAGGAAGCTCAATTTTGATTTGAAGGCTGCAGGTGAAAAACGCCTACTCCAACTCAATGAGTTGGATGAATTCAGATTACAAGCGTATGAAAACTCCAAGCTGTATAAGGAAAAGGTGAAGAAATGGCATGATCGTAAGATTATAGAGAGAGTATTTGAACCGGGACAAAGAGTTTTGTTGTTCAATTCAAGACTTAAACTTTTTCTTGGAAAGCTCAAATCAAGGTGGTCAGGGCCATTTACTGTGAAGACAGTTTTTCCACATGGTGCAGTAGAGGTATTCGACAAATTCCCAGATAAGCTGTTCAAAGTGAATGGACAGCGGCTAAAACATTATTTTGGTGGCGAGGTTGACAGGCAGAAAGTAACCTCCATTCTTTTTTCAACATGACAGAGTCAGAGTTAGTCAAGCTAATTGACTATAACTTAGCGCTTGATGGGAGGCACCCCATTATTTCTATCATTCTCTCTTATTAATTCTGTTTTAGATCATTTTTGTTATTTCATCTTCATGATTAGTTGTTATAGGCTAACTAGTGTGACATAAGTGTTATGGGAGTTGAATGTGCATATGATGATGTTTGAGCGTAGCATAGAAAGTATGGTTTTAAGATAGTCATTTTTGCATATTCATTAGTTCATGCTTTGATAATGATATTTGTCGTTTGTGCAGGTGTATTGAAGATGATTTGTCGATGCTTTGATATGTTTAAGATGCAAATTAATATGGTAGGATGCAAGGTAGCGCAACCGCGCAATGAATTCAGTAGAAAATGGCGCGCCCGCGCCATATTTCTGTGTAACAAAACTGATCGCGTGCCCACGCCACTTTTCAATTTAAACACCGTGCGGCCGCGCACGAGACCGGAGCCAGAAAATTTTAAGTGTTTTAAAAGACATGTATTTTTCCCATCTCTTCTATCAGTTTCATTTGAAATGTGCATATCCATTCCTCTCTACAGATGCATGACTCTCTCCTTTCCAAATCGTTCCATTTCAAAGTCATAACTTCTCATCCCATTATATACATATTACATTCTCCTATCGCATTCCAACTTTTAGCCTTATCTACTATTCAGTTACAGAAGTTAGGGTTTATTTTTTCAAAGGGTGAGAGAAAATAATAAGTTTGGGGGAGTTTGAATAATAAGCACGTATTTTCTTTGTTGAATTTTATCTGCAATTTTGAGTTTGTCTTCTTATTCATTCAGTGCAATAGGTCCTATGAGAGCACGTTCCATCACGCCGTCATCATCGTCTTCCTCCAATAGTCAAGGTGAGGATGTCGTAGATCATACAAAATTTCTCAGCCTTGATGCGCAGATAGAGTAATACAGGATAGTAGCAAAGACGTTTGCGAAGGAATGAGGTTTCAAGCCTGAAAAGCAAGATGGCCAATTATGGGATATGATACGTGAAAGAGGATGGGGAGTACTGACTGCTACTCCTATGGCAGTACCAATGGGTATTGTTCAGGAATTTTATGCTAACGCCAAAGACACTATGAGTGGGTTATCTATGGTACGAGGAGTTCAAGTAGACTATCGACCACAATTAATCAGAGCAATTTTTAGGATACTCGACACACCACCAATTGGATATGACAATTGGGTCGAGGCTGCACGTTTTGAGACTGACTTGGACGAAGACATCGCTGATTTGTGCATATCAGGAACGCAGTGGAGTTGTAGGCCAAGAACCAATCAGTCTAGAACCTTCCTAGCCGCAGCCCTCAATCGCTACGCTAAAGCATGGAACTTGTTTATCTGTGCGAAGCTCATGCCCTCATTGCATCAACACGAGATCACAACTGAGAGGGCAATTATATTATGGGGAATAGTCACAAGAAAATGCATCGATGTGGGCCACCTTATTCATCAAAATATGTTATGTTATATGAGGGGGAGCACTACGGGAAGTATCCCAAATGCGTTCGTTGTTACTAGTCTGTGTTCACACCAAGGAGTCACTTGGGGTAATGAACAACTGCAGTACCCTAACCAAGACATCACCAATGCGACTATTGCCAAATTCGAGGATTGGGCGGGAGGTGTGCCACACCCGAGGGGAAAAGGCTTTATCCTTCAACCCGCATCTTCGGTGCCTTCTCAACAACCCACGCAGGCTACTGAGGCAGGCACGTCAACCCAAGCCACTGTTGTCCATGATGATCATCATCTCCGAAGGTTGGAGAGCAAGGTCGACGCTTTACATGATAACTTTGTAGCATTTGCTACTGAATTGACGAGGTCTCTAGCGGAGGCGTTTGTGCAGCAGGGTACTATGCTCGAGTGACCACAATTTGGGATAGCCATGCCATATCCACCGCCGAATTCACCACCCGAAGAGGGTGGTGCAGCTGATCAGTAAGGGAGTTCTTCTAACCCTATACCTTCATTCATTGGGACAATGAATATATTAAGTTTTGGGGTATTGGGTAGTAGGGTAGTTGCATGTAGTTAATTTGCATATTAATTTGCATATGTTTGCATGTTTATGTGTTAGTTAATAATTGCAGAAAAATTTTCTGTTTTTAGTAGTTATTATTTGTTTTAGTATGTGTTTAGTTGTATGTCCCGAATTTCTAGCTTTATAGAATTTAAGTCTAGCCAATGATGAAATTGAATTTTGAAGGATTGTTGAATAGCTATAATGTTTTACATGATGTAATCCATGGATGTTTTTTAGATGCTTTCGGTTCGCACATACGTGTTCACATATGCTTATTGGAATAAGAATAATGTGTTTTTATTGCTTAGTAGAAATTGTTGTTTTTAAAATAGAATTGTGTAGAAAGTGAACTTAGGCTATGAAAACATTGATAATCAAGCTGTGGGAACACATGGGTATGCTTATTGTATATAAAAAAAGAGAAAAAGGAATGAAAAATCCATCTTGCAACCTTCCTAAGTTGAATTATTGAATCCTTGGAAGGGGCGAGATGGAGCGTAAAACGCACTCGCTGTGTATAAAAAATATATATCAATAAACACAACGGGAAAATGCGAAAGTCGCCCTCGTGAGTAAAAATAAAACATATTAAACCCATTGTTAAACCTTAGCTTGTTTTGATGTGTTGGAGTAGTTTTTGTGCATTAGTATATATGGTTCTTGACTTAGACTTCAATTTTCTGTTTTTAGCAGTATAACATGTTTAGTCTTTGTCTTGGTTAAGTATATTTGTGAACATAACACACACACACACAACATCTTTATAGTGAACATGGGTTATTTGATTGTATGATATTATTTCTATAGCTTAGTTTGAAATTTTATTCTTGAATCCAGATAATTCGTTGAGGCACACTGGATTAAAATTCCATTTTAGCTGGAAAAACTTGGGACTCATTTGCATCATAGTTTAGTTTGCATAGCATGTAGTTGCATTTCATTGTTTATTGTCATATGCATTACTTAAGGGCAAGCAAAAGTTCAAGTTTGAGGGTATTTGATAAGTAGGTTTTATACCTACTTATTGGATGTCAACTCACGAGAATTATGCTCATCTCAAGTAATTTTTATTATGTTTTAGTTGCATTTTATGTTATTTTGCAGTATTTGCATTGGAACTCCTACGACGTGGAAAAGCAAGAAATGGCAAGGATTGGCATTGACATGATGACATGGAGCCAGCAAATGATGGCAAGAGGAACATGAGCAGATGGAGGATGAGCGCTATGCAGAAAAGAAAGAATGAAGAACAAACAACAAAGCAAGAAGCAACAGCAGAAGACAGCAAGCAGTAGCCGCGCGGCCGCGCGGCTAATTAAGCCTTACATCGTGCGCCCGCGCCACTTGAAGACAGACAGTTTTGTACCTACGCGAGCCCGCACCTTAGCAAAGAAGGAAACTTACGCGCCCGCACCAAGGTTTCAACAGACACACCTATTGCACGCCCGCGCCCGTTTTACACTATAATCACGCCCGGCCGCGCGAGTCCTCTGCAGTCTGTTTTGTTGACTTTTTATAATTTGAATTTTGAGCACTTGAGGCTTATCTAAACAATACTGGTTAGTATCAGACGTGTGTTATTGAGTCTTTATCAGTTTTTCATATCAGTAATTAGGGTTCTCATGTTTTAACCAGTGGAGAGAGGATTTGATCAATTTTTGATACATTCTATATTCTCTCCTCACTTTGGTGATTGAATAATCGTTAATTTCATTTTCTGGATATTATTGGTACTTTGGAACACGCATTGGACCAGATTCTGCAACTGGGTTTAATCATTTCTTTTCACCTCTTATTTGCATTGTTTAATTCAATGTGTTGCTTCAATCCCATAATGGCTTTTGGTTCAGAAATGAACTAAATTCCATTATGGGATTCTAATGGATTTTGATATGTAATCTAAACTTATGTAGCTGATTGTATGACTGTATGTTTATCATTGGATTACCTATTATGATTGAGCATAATGAATGAATGTTGATCACCACTCATCTTGTATGCTTATATGGATTTGAAAAATGAAATATGAGTATGGATATAATCATAATAGCATATGTTTATGAGGCTGAGTTGTTTAGCTTTGTAATTCGTGAACGAGATATAAATATACCATTTTACCTGTAGTACTGAAAAGAGCCTGCACTTTAATTCATTATTGTTGCAATTTCACATAGACATATAGTGATTTTGGTAATAGTGTCGCTTACATGATTTCTATCATATGTAGAGGTTATGTGAACAGGTCATAGTTCATTGAAAAATGGTTATGCCCACTTTTGTGCTCTTGACTAGTTTTTCATGATAAGTATGTAAACATTACATGAAGGTTGTAAGTTAGATGAAGTATTAAATGAAATTAGAATCTCATTCTTTCCCAAATTTGATTATATTATTTTAGTATTATATTGTTATTTTATGAATTAATTTAGAGTTAGATAAAATTGTGACTTGATCGTTTAAGCATATTAAAATAGTGATATAGTTGATGCATGATAATTTAGATTTAACACTTTTCTCCGTGGATCGATACTTTTCTTACTCTGTACTACTTGTTGACCCATGTATGCTTGAATGAGTTAGAGTCCTTTTTATTTGACTGAAAAGGAGGCAACATTGGGACAAGTACTTACCATTGGTAGAATTCTCCTACAACAATAGTTATCAAGCAAGTATAGACATGACTCCATTTGAGGTGTTGTATGGACGAAAGTGTCGTTCTCAAGTATACTGGGACAAGATGGGTGGAGCAACATTGTTGGGACCAGAATTGGTACGCGTGACTACAAAAAAGATTCAAATGATCCAGCAATGTATACAAATAGCACAAGACCAACAAAAGAGTTTTGCTGATCTTCATCGAAGGGACGTGGAATTCAATGTAGGAGACCATGTATTGTTATGTGTTTCTCCATGGAAAGGAGTTACGAGATTCAAAAAGAGGGGAAAGCTCAACCCTCGATTTATTGGTCCATTTGAAATCCTCGACCGAGTAGGAACTATGGCCTATAGACTCGGCTTACCGCCAAGAATATCTCGTGTTCATAACTTTTTTCACATATTCATGCTACGTAAATATGTGGAAGTCCCAAACCACATTATTGAATTAGAACCAGACAAGATATCCAAAGATTTAACATATGAGGATGTACTTGTCAAGATCTTGGATAATAAGGAACATATTATACGCTCAAAGGTTATACCTCAAGTTAAAGTTTTATGGAGAAACCATGATATAAAGAAAATGACCTGGAAGTTAGAATCTGAAATGAAAGTAAGGTATCCTCACCTCTTCTAAATACCAGGTACATACATTAATTTCGAGGAAAAAATTTCATAAGGAGGGGAGGTTGTAAGACCCCAACTTTTTATGAATAAGATTTAATTTTCTTTATATATTATTCTAAATAGTAAGGTGTTGATTTAATAAATGTTATAGTTAAGGATAATATATGCAAATTATCAGATAAATAGTTGTTGAGGAATATTCGTTTTGTCGGGGAATATTCTTTCTGTCAGGAATATTATATTTCATAAAGTACGAAAATACCAAAATAACCAACCATTGGTAGGCCCCACAACGGAATAACTTTCGGATATAGAAGGAAATTGTAGACACTCAAAATTTTATTTTCCTATTACTAACTATGCAGGAGGGAAAAAACGTCTTTTTCACACTCCAGAGATAACCCTGGAGGACCATAACATCAAATCTAACCATGGAGATATCCCCGTGGAATATAAAATTAACCTTGGAGATCAACCCTAAAGAAAAGAAAAGTTGGCAGCAATCAAATCCTAGAGACAACCCCGAAGGACAACCAAATGCCTCGTCAACCTTGGAGATAACCCCCGGAAGGGCAAAATGCTCATTTTGACAATTCAACTTTCACAAACCTAATACAGCTGCAAATAGGGTCATAAAGAGCCATTGCAGCACTTTCGAGCGCAAATTACGTAAAACAGCTCAACGGACTGCCTGCGAAGACCCAAAGATGCCATTTCAGTCATTGACCCATCTTCTCAGATTCAGAAAAGGGAAAGTCCTATGTCATTGCGTAGCTCTCGGAAAGATCTTTTCGGAATGGTATGGCACGCCTCCATCGGACTCCCGGAGTAAAAGTTATGAAGGTTCAAGCAGACAACGCGTTGATCTGAGTGCACGTACTTCGAGTCAATGGGACCAACGTTCCCTGGGCCCACCCGGGCAGCCACAGGTAGACTCGCAATTGCCGCAGGTAGACCCATGGCTAATTTTGCCTATAAATAGACCCCCCCATCAGCCAAAAGAAAAAGAAAAAAAGAAGAAAACAGAGAGAATTCCGTCCATTTCAGCTCTTAACCCCTCCTAAACTTCAATATTTTTCTTTTTAAACACTTGTATACATATATACTATAACATATCAAATTTTAACTGGTGGAAACTGAGTTTTCAAGCTCCAAAAGCAGTCTGAAGCCTTCCTTACCGCACACTATATATATATATATATATATATATATATATATATATATATATATATATTATATGCTATTAAAATATCTATTTTAACTATTTATTCAATGTAAAACTGCGATATTAATGTTTGTGGACTAGATTTATCTAAATCTAGCCATATCTAACTTTTAACCGGTTCAAAAGTTGTAAAACTGGAACCGTTGAGCTAGAATGGCTATGATCTATTTAAATCTAGTTTTCTTTCTAGTTTTTGTAAATATTAAGCAACCAGGCGTCCCTAGATCCGTATCTAGAGAAAACGGGAAGCTTAGCTACGCGCAGGCAGGGATTTAACTAATGAATCCTTTGTTTTGCGTCGTTTAGATTAAATATCTATTTTATTTTAGTATATTTGTTATGCAGACTATTCATAAAACATTATGTGAGCATAGGAGCCACGGGATCTAAGATCCAGCTGACGGATCTAGATTTGGTTCCCATGATGGACCCTTTTCAATTGCACAGCTAGCTTGCAAATTATATTTGTGGTGCTTGGGCATCCTTGGATGGCTTTCATGCCCATAAGGAGCCCGACACTTATATGTATATTATTTTGTCGAAGATGGTTCACATCTCGAGAATAAAATCAAAACAAGCCGAATACGGAATAAAATAAAAGTATAAAAGACCTCAATTACTATATGAGTATAAGGGTATGAAAATTTGTTTTCAAAACATCATTTATGTATATTTTGCATAAAATTAAACTTTTATACAAGTCGAACCCTTTGTATATAGGTGCAAACGAGGCATAACACTACTTCTAAATAATACACTTAGGCCCAATTAACTACACACACACATACTTCAAATAACTAGGGAATTTAAAAGATGCGGTAACCGTGTTTTCACAGAAGTCGGGGGGTACCTAACACATTTCCCCCGCTTAATCAAGCCCTCAAACTCTATGAATTTCAGTTTCCAAGGCCTCTTAAACAGAGTCCGATCATTGAGCCTTTTTTCAAACCTTTTTAAATTTAGTTGAGTTGGTACAATCATTTCACTACTATCAACTGGCGACTCTAAATTTTCAAATCATCGACATTTTGTGTTGGACCCTTTTGTTAAACTCGCCCTTTCAAATAAATTTCAACACGTAGAAAACATAAAGGGTAAAAAGACTAAAAGAGGAATTCCAAAAAAGGAAATTTTTCCCGACGTCGAGAAGTGGCGACTCTACTGGGGACAGTAGAGGGCTTAAGCTATATTTCAATCTTTTCAAAAACCCTTCTTATCTGCTTATGTGTGAATGTTGTCTTTACATTGAATGGATGTGAATAAATGCTCTATTTACTGCACTTTAGTGCCTCAAACAATCTTTGCATTTTGTATTAGTGCCTCGCACAATGTCATCATTTCATAAGGTGAGACACGATGTATGTGAATGTATATTGTTTGATTCCTCCACTAAGAGGCGAACCAATCGGTGTTTGATTACTGGACTCAACGGAGAATAATCCCGTGAGGCTCAAGAAAGGCACCACTCAAATCTGCTCCAATTAAAAGATCAGATTAACTTTCCATCTAGTAAATTGCGATGATCTGGGGACCTTAATGCCGAAAAGTCGCGAGAGTAGCCTAAGATAGGTCATCCTCTGAAAAACCAAACACGAAGGGAAGTCTCTTCATGCCTCTCCCTTTTCAATTCTGTATAAATTTTGATTCAATGTAAATTACGATTCCATGTAAATGTAAAGTAAAGAAAAAGAAAAGAAAGATGTAAATCTACATTCCATTCCCTATCAAAACCTACCATGCTATCCTATCATCAAAACAACTGACATCTGTTTTGTAGGAAAACATTTAAAAAAAACCCTAAAACAAACACATATCATAGCATGCAGACTATTAGTGTTTACCAATACTAAACTACATAATCTTTTTGTAGGTAAACAATTGGTCCCGTTACCTGATCAAAGTCCAAAAAGGCATTAAGCCCACCTTCAGACATGGCTGCAAGTGCCCAACCTGAATCTACTTCTATTTCTCGAGAGGGTTCGAGGGACTAAGAAACCAGATAGCAGAATTAGTTATCTTTTTGAAAAAAACAAAACAAAAGGACTCAGGGTCAATAAATACCCATTTAAACAAAGTCCTCTGCACAAGGAGGAAGCTATGATACTGACAAGGAAAAGAAAGTACAGATACCTGAACCTCAAATCCATGAAAAATCCAACAAAACCCCTGAAATCACCAATCTTGAAGAAGATTAGGAAACTGGTGATATTCAAAAGAAAGTTCAGCAAATGGAAGAAATGATCTGGTCAATAAAAGGGTCTGAAGCATATGCAAGCATGACTTATTCAGACCTTTACATATTTCCTAGGGTTCATTATCCAGACAAGTTCAAAACTCCTGATTTTGAGAAATATGACGGATTGGGAGATCCTTACACTCATTTGAAGGTGTTTATTAGAGAACTTCGGTCATATATCGAGAATGAAAAGCTAAGGATGCAGTTGTTCTAGAAAAGTTTAACTGGAGAGGCCAGAGCATGGTATGCCAGATTGGACAATTCCAAAATCCATAGCTAGGAAGAACTAGCCCTTGCTTTTCTAATCCAATACAGTTTCCAATCACAAATGTCTCCAGATAGATATCAAATTACCAAAGTTAAAAAGCAGAATACTGAGTCATTCAGAGAATATGCCTAAAGATGGAGATGCATGGATACTCAAGTAATCCCATCAATAACAGAAACTGAGATGGTAATGACCTTCAGGAACATATAAGAAGCACAATTTTAAGAGAGGGTCCTAGCAGGAATAGGAAAACCATTCTAAAAAATGATTAAAAACGGAGAGATGGCTGAGATGGGGTTGAAGTTTAGAAAAATTAAAGACCTCACTGCTTTAAAAGTCATGGTTGAGTATATTCAGGCCGGAAATTATGGGAATAACCCTAAGAGGGTTCATAAATAGAAAGAAGAAGATGTATCCTTGGTACTGCAAGGACAAACTCAGAGTGGAAATCAAAACTTGCCCATTCAAAGGAAAAATTATTCCCCTTTTCAAGCATCTGCACAATCATCAAATCCTCCATTACAAAAAGTTGGAGAGGTCAGACATTAAAGAGTTTTCACACCCTTAGGGGACTCATTGGAAAATATACTGAAGCTTCTGACGGCACAACAGAAAATTGTCCAACTCCTTCCTCTAGTCAATCCAAGTGGAAGGAATTTTGATACAAACAAGAAATGTGCTTATCATTCTGGAGCTCCGGGTCATGATACCCAAGATTGATGGTCTCTCAAACACAAAATCCAGGATCTGATAGATAATGGGGAAATTGTGGTGACTACACAAGAGCAACCACATGTGCAAGATAATCCTATGCCTCAACACAAGGAAGAGAATGTCAATATCATCGGCAGGGGGAACAGAGAAAGTTCTAATTATCTCAAATATATAGGTGATTCTCCCCAAATAAGCAAAGTTAATTCTGATAAATGGGATTATTCAGAATTCCGGTTTATGATAGAGCGAGAAATGATGTATATCAAAGAACAGGTTGATCAACTGGCAGAACTGGTGATACATCAGCATCGAGTAACTCGATAAAAGATCAGTTAGGGGCACACAAGTCTCATCCCCTTATTGCAAGGAATCAACAACAACTCTAAGAGAATGAAACTTTGGAAGAAAAACTTGCAAGAAAAATTAGGGCCCAGTCTCGTCGGGACTACCCAGACCAAAGGAAGCTCACTACTTTGGGTCAACCAATGGAGGAGATTTTACAGTTATTGATCAATGAAGGGAAGATCACAGAACTGCTACCCCCAATCAATCAACATTCCAAAAGATTTGATTCTACCAAGGTCTATCAATACAACTCTAATACTCGGGGTGATAGCACTGAAAGTTGTTGGGCACTTCATCATCTAATCCAGAATATGATTGACAGCGGTGACCTGTAAATGGAAAATAATGGTGTTGCTTGCCCAAAGAAGAGACGATATTTCCTCTTAGAACACAGAGATGGAAGGAAGTCATAGCAGTCATATCCTCTGAAGGAGACTTGTCTGCAACACCTCTTTGCAATCCAAGGAATGAAAGTCAAAGGAGTAAAGAATCCTTTGGAAGTGGCTACGCCTGAGCCACTAATGTTTCCCTTCAGACAGCAGTATCCTATCATCAGCTTGAAAAAAGTCTCTTGGAACTATAGGAGATATGAGGGATCAACTTCAAATCAATCTATTGATATAATAAAGTTGAAGAATTCCTTCGCAAGATGGGAAATAGCGAAGCACCCCAACAGATATCCATTATGGATTTGGTTTTATCTTCGGAAGATCATCACAAGGTCCTAGTGAAAGTACTGGAAGAATCTCACCTGCCAAAGTCGATAGATACCGAGAAATTTCATCATTTGGTAGATCACATTTTTAACTATAATGTGATATCTTTCACTGATGATGACATACCACCCGAAGAGACGGGTCATTGCAAGTCATTACACATAGCAGTGATGTCTTCAGGATATGTGGTAGGAGGTGTGTTGATAGATGGAAGATCTTCCTTAAACATCTGTCCCTACAACACGTTGGAAAGAATGAAGATCAATCCCAATCAAATTCGAAACAGCCACATAGTCATAAGAGCTTTTGACGGGTCTCGACGAAATGCTGTAGGAGAAATTGAACTTCCAATAGAAATCGGTCCACATACTTTCTACATATCCTTTCAAGTGCTAAACATCACTACAGGATATAATTTATTTTTGGGAAGGCCATGGATCCACATGGCAGGAGCAGTTCTATCTACCATTCATCAATAGGTCAAATACATCATTAATGGTAATCTGGTAACTGTCAATGCTGAGCCAGAATATCCTGATCATACACGAAGCGATATACCTCTAATCAGTCTCAATGAGGGAATTGAGCCTTCCAGTTTTCAAGCCCTTGAGGTGAGCAACACTCGGTACCAATCTATTGGAGCCGCAATTTTAAAGCCCAGAATTTCCACCGAAGTTATGTCGGCTAGTCAAGAAATGATATCCTTGAGTTTTTGGCCTGGACAAGGGTTAGGGAAAAGTTAACAAGGAATCAGAAGTCCCGTTCAAATTCCTAGCCAGACAGGGAAGGCTAGATTAGGCTATTCCTCTAGATCAGATCATCAGAACCCGCACAAACATCCATCGGTTCTTTCCTCTACCATTCTACTACCAAATCGTATGGATGCAGGATTCGTGAAACCAATAAGGAAAATCCATGTTACTATATCAAGAATACTAATTCCTAAGGTTAATCCGGCCAGTGAAAAAGAAATTTAGATTCCTGTTAAGGAAGACAAGGAAAGGAGCGAAGCGTTCCTACAAGAAGTGCAAAATCGGTTGGTAAAGATACACTTCCTGTCATATACTGAGGGTATGAATGAAGATATCCCAGATGAGGACTGTCCAGAAGATCAAATCCTGACCCTTCGTATAAATAGGGCTAAAGAGAACTGGTCAAAGAAAAATACTGACCCTGATATAAATTCTGTCATAGTCATCATCAAAGAGGAGGAGGACATCAATTATCCCTTCATCACAGCCGTCTACAAAGACTTGACCTTGGACAACTAGAGCATCATTCCTTGCATCTGTCGAAAAGGGACTCTAGAGTTGGATCTGTCTAGCCTTGCTGATGAAATGCCAAATCTCCACAATGACTAAAACTTTGATGTAGAGTTGGGTTTTAACTTGATGGGGATTGAGCAAGAGGAGATAGTTGACTATGAGGTGCCTGAGGAGATTAAAGAATGGGTTGAAGACAAACCCAAACCAAACCTCGATCAAACCAACTCTGTCAATATCAGAACCTCAAAAAACCCTAAAGAAATCCAGATAGGCATGGACCTTGGCCCAAACCAAAGAAAATACCTGATTGCTCTACTAACTCAGTTCTAGGATATGTTTGCATGGTCACATAAGGACATGATCATGGTGTCAAACAGAAGCTTAGGCTACTAAAAATTGAGTGGAGTCTAAAAATCAAAGAAGAAATTGTTAAACAATTCAAAGCCGACATCATCATGGTATCAACCTACCGTGAGTGGTTGTCCAATATAGTTCCTGTGCCTAAGCCCGGAGGGAAGGTACGAGTATGCGTGTATTACTGGGATTTGAACAAAACTTGTCTTAAGGAAAATTTCCCAGTACCTTTTATCCACATACTAATAGACAATACGGCTCAGTATGGCATGTATTCTTTCATTGACTACTTCACTGGGTATCATCAAATCATGGTTGCTGAAGAGGACAGGGAGAAAACAACCTTCATCACTCCCTGGGAAACCTTTTGTTATAGACATTTATCTTTCGGCCTTATCAATGCCGGTGCCACCTATCAGCGAGCCATGATGGCCCTTTTTCATGACATGGTCCACAAAGAGATAGAGGTCTATGTGGATGACATCATCATTAAATCCCGAAAGGAAGATGAACATATCGACCACCTTAAAAAGCTTTTTAACCGGTTGTATAAATACAACTTGAAGCTGAATCCGGCCAAGTGTGCTTCAGTGTCAAATTAGGTAAATTATTGGGATTTCTAGTGAGCAACAGAGGCATTGAACTGGATCCCACCAAAATTAAAGCCGTTATTAAGATGCTCGTGCCCCGAACATAAAAGGACATAGGGGGATTTCTGGGGAGAATCAATTTCATAAGCAGATTCATATCTCAACTCATGGCAACGTGTGAATCCATCTTTAAGTTGTTAAAGAAAAATTCCTCTGTGAAGTGGAATAAAGAGTGTCAAAAAGTCTTCCTCTCCATCAAAAAGTAATTGGTGGAAGCTCTTGTCTTGGTACCCCCAAGGGACAAGATTCCCATGTTTACGTACCTGTCAGTCAATGCCAATGTCATGGGCTGCATGCTAGGGCAAAAAGACGATAGAGGCAAGGAAAGAGCTATCTATTAGCTCAACAAAAGATTTAGTAGCGGCGAACAGAAGTACACTTTGATTGAAAAGACATGTTGTGCGTTAGCATGGGCCGCCATGAGATTACAACATTATCTTCATGGGCACACAACCTATCTCATATCCCGCATGGATCCTCTAAAATACATATTCAATAAACCTATGGTGAATTGTCGATTATCCAAATGGCAGTTGATCATCCAACAGTTCGATATCATTTATATGACTCAAAAGTCTATCAAAGGTAAAGGAATTACAGATTAATTGGCCGAAGCACCATCAGGGAATTTTGAACCCTTGGAAACATATTTCCCGGATGAAGGAATAATGACAATTCAACAAATCCATCAAGAGAATACATTCCAATTTTGGGAATTGTATTTTAACTGAGCCGTAAAATAGGAAGGTGCTACAGCAGGGGCAGTTCTAGTATCTATTTCCTAAGAACAATATCTTGTGGCCATCAAACTGCAGTTTGTCAATACCAACAACACAGCTGAGTATGAAGGTTATATAATGGTATTGAAACTGACCCAATCCATGGATATCAAATGGTTGTTAGTCTTTAGAGATTCTGAGCTGGTCATCAAGAAAACCACCGAGGCATATCTCACCAAAGAATTGCATTTGTTGCCTTACCATTAGTTGGTTATCAAGATGGCTATGGAGTTCAAAGAAATAGCCTTCATCCACATCCCTCGGAACATGAATGATTTCATGGATGTACTAGCAACCTTGGCTTCCTTAATCAACATATATGAAAGGGGAGGCATCCCAGATATCAAATTTACAAGCTAAAATGTACCAGCCTATGAAAATTACATTGGAGAAGTATCAGATGAACTGCCTCCCATCAGACAGCCCTGATATCAGGATATCAAAGAATATCTCTGAGATGGATCTACGACCGTTGGGGCAAGTCAAGCTGAAAGAAAACGAATCCATAAAATGGCCATGAAGTTCTATTTGAGCGGAGACACACTTTACAAAAGGGATGTTGGAATAGGTCTTTTAAGATGCTTAGATGAAGATCAAGCCCAAAGACTCGTGGATGAAGTCCATGGTAGAGTATGTGGTCCACACATGAGCGGTCCTTTACTTGCAAAAAAGATATTAAGAACGGGGCATTATTGGATTTCTCTCAAAGCCGACTGTGATGATCACGTCAAGAGATGCTATCAATGCCAAGTCCATGGAAATGTCATCCACGCTCCTCCAAATGAATTTTATTGTATGAGCTCACCGTGGCCCTTTTCAATGTGGGGGTATGGACGTGATTAGGCCAATAAAACTCAAAGCCAGCAATGGTCATCGATTCATCTTTACCGTGATTGATTTCTTCACCAAATGGGTAGAAGCGACTTCTTTTCCTAAAGTCACCAAAGAGGTAATCATTGGTTTCATCAGAAACAATATCATCTGTCGATATGGACAACCGGGGGTGATCGTATCGGACAATGCTAAGAATCTAAAAAATTAGATGATGAAGAAATTGTGCAGCAAATTCCATATCAAACATCTTAATTTTGTTATTTATCATACCAAGATTAATGGTATTGTTAAAGCAACCAACAAGAACATCAAGAAAATTATACAAAAGATGTTTACCAATCATAAGGGATGGCCTGACTTGTTGTCTCTAACTCTACTAGCCTACAAAACGTCAATGCGCACTTCTACTGGGGCTACCCCCTACTCACTGGTCTATGGCATGGAAGGAGTACTCCCCATAGAAGTAGAAATGGAGTCGTTAAGAGTGTTGATGGATTCTCAGATAGATGAAGACTAATGGTTGCAAGACCGATACCACAAGTTATCTCTGATAGATGAGATGAGGGCTACAACCATCTTTTTATATCAGCAGAGAATTTCTTGGTTATACAACAAGAAAGTCTGGCTCCAAAATTTAAAGAGAATGAATTGGTGTTAAAAAAGATCCTCTCCAATCAAAATGAAGCCAAAGGAAAGTTCGCCCCGAGTTAGGAAGGCCCTTTCATTATCAAGGAAGTATTGACGGGAGGAGCCCTCAGACTGCAAGAAATGGACGGCAAAGAATTTCCCCAGCTTATCAACTCAGACACCGTGAAGAGGTACTATGTATGAAATGCTTGCAAACCACCATCCTGGTCCTATATATATATATATATATATATATATATATATATATATATATATCATTAATCAATCAAGTCAATTCAGGTTTTCATCAAACTAGAAATACGAAAGACCTTATCTCCCTTCATCAATGGGAGTACGTAAGCACCCAACTATGGTGCGGTCAAGCCAAACTCAAACCCTAAATAAACACCTCTCAAATTCCCAAAATATTTCTCTCCTTGGACAAAGAGCTTCAAACCATTCGAACAAAGCTGGAACTATGAAAGACCTAATCTCCTCTCATCACTGAGAGTGGGAGTACGTAGGTAGCCATCTATGGTGCGGTCAAACCAAACAAAAAACTCAAATAAACATTTTTCAACCAATCAAGCAAAGCTGGAATTATGAAAGACCTTATCTCCCCTCATCAATGGGAGTACTTAGGTAGCCATCTATGGTGCAGTCAAACCAGATAAAAATTTCCAAAAAACCCTTCAAATCAAACCAAAGAATCAAAAAACCCCTCAAACCAAGCTCAAACTTAAAACCATTCAAGCCAAGTTTAAACTACGAAAGACCTGATATCTCCTCATCAATGGGAGTACGTAGGCGGATCTATGGTGCGGTCAAACCAAACTAAAAAACCCACCAAAAAAACTTAAATAAACATTTTTCAACCATTCAAGCCAATCCTGAACTACGTAAGACCTGATCTCTCCTCATCAATGGGAGTACGTAGGCAACCATCTATGGTGCGGTCAAACTCTTGAAAGAAAGCCAAACACTTTGCCTAAACCTTAACAACATCAAAAGAGCAGTTCCAAGACACCAAAAATTGGTACACCAGAAAAGCCTAAAGATCAACGACCCATTTTGAGGGATCCTACGACACCTCAATGTCATTCCATCAAATCTGGCACTAGTCCCGGGAAAGAAAAGACAGTGATACATCAAGACAACCAGTCACGGGGATGAAATGGCAATCATCATAAGATGCAACCTATCAGCAACTTATCAATCCTAAAGTGAGAGAAGACTTGATCTCTTTTGACCTCCAACAGTACATGGGCAACCGTCGTGGAAAAGTCTATCGCATACCTGACAACTTGTTCCTTCAAATCAAGAACACAAATCAAACCTTGCAGATCAAATCAAACTCAGGTGAAGTCATCACCAACCAAGCTGAGATCTTAGGGCCAATTTAGTGGAGTCGGAAGGCCTCTCGACATCAATCATCAAAGTTGAAACAATAACACAATGATACATCAAGCATGATCATCAGCAAGGACCTTCAAAGAGCTGACACCCTTAATCATAAGTCTTCATCAAATCAGAAGAAAATCATCAAAGCCAATTGTATCAACCAGTCAAAAATAATGATTGAGGACATTCAAGCATCAAAGCCCAAATCCACTGCATGTTCACCATATGGTCCAAAGGTAAAAGACTCTTACGATCTCGGCATCTTATCAGCCCATCTGTCAAAGCTATTATCCCAGACGACAAGCAAGGATGGGACAATTTCAAAATTGGTGACAACCCAATATTGGAACCCTTACATCAAACAGGACTGGGGCAATGTCAGAAATAGGGACAAATTAACACTAGGGCATTCATCGACCATTCTAAAAAGGAAAATGCACCAGTTAGCATCATCAGCATGGTCCATCATCATCGGAGCTTCCCTCATATTATCTCACTAGCGATCCAATATGATCATGTGGTCATTTCTAATCATACTTTTCTCATGATAAATAATTTAAATGTGAGGTATGACTCTTTCATCTTTTTATGTGCTTTCAGTCTCTATTTACATGCATTAGCAATAATATACATGTTAATTATTCTTAGAAAAAGGTTTTAAAAGAGAAAACTTTTGCTTAACTTGTTATGAATGGGATTAATTCTGATAATTGTCCATGGAGCAAGAATCATGGGAATGATTAGATAATTAAGACTATTCAACCTTTTGATTGGACACAACATCCTAGTTCAAAGCGCTTTTTAGAACAGACTTGACCTCATATGTATGTCTGTACTTTGTGATTGCCCTGACTCTTAGTTGTGGGTTATGAAGCTATAGCAAAAATAATGGCAATTAATGAAAAGATAAAAGATAAGTCGCTAGCCTAATATCTCGAATCGTGGCCTAGGTTACTCGAGTTATTAAGCTGAAGGGTGTCTTTACACCTGGTTCCTAAAGCTATCTAGTTTGGGATTCATCGGCCCAATGCTCGTTACATGGATAACTTAGCGCCTAAGAAAACGAGCATTGAAAAAGAAAAGGTAAAACTTGAGCAGATTCGGATCATGGTCTAGGTTGCTCGAGCAATTAAGCTTGAGGGGTGTCTTCACACCTGGTTTGGGAGTCACCGGCCCAACACTCGCTAAATGGGTAATTTAAACCTAATAAAACAAACCTTGCACAAGCTCAGGCAAGGAGCAAATAGAGTAGACCACCTGACTTATCTCAAAGTGTGGCATTTGTTACTCGAGCAAGTAAACCTGAAGGGGTGTTTTTACACCTAGTGCCCTAAAGCCGTTAGGTTTGGGAGTCATTGGTTCCAAACTCGTTAAATGGGTAACTCTGAATGGCCTAAGAAAATGAGACAAGTGAAGCGAAAGAAAATAAAATTTAGAATCATCTAAAAGTCATAGAAATGAAACCCTTGTTAAGAGTTGCATCACTCATAGTGCACGTGTCATATGAAATCAAGTTTGCGAAGAAGAACGTCTAGAGCGAAGATGAAGTATCTCTAATAAAGGTAGATAAGCCTTTTGAATCTAATCCTACCCATGAATAATGACCATAGATGTTTCAAAATTTCTTTGCGATTTCATAACTCATTCAATTTAATAAACTTTTACTTCAAATGCCTTATTCACATGAGTGTACTAATCTTGACGGCCGAGCCGTCAAGCTTTTGGTGCATTTTGTTCTTTTAATATGCAGGATATTGCTCACTTGCGACTTGGCCAACAAAGAGAGTTTCTTATGTGAATCCCTGGCAACAACATGCGAAAGGACTGGGGCATTTTTCGATTCCAGGAAATGGAAGGAGTCTAAGGTGGGATCAAGACTCTCATCAAAGGAAAGAGGAGAACTCCAGAAAGAAATCATGGTGACATAAGCCTGCCACAACCAAAGAAGGGAAAAATTCTCAAGAGAGTCTTTAACTCAAAAGCAGGAGTCTAATAACCAAAAGTCTATTAAATGAAATATACACTATCAAACATGTCAACCTGTGCCAAGTCCTGACAAGTCGACGTCTCTGCATCGAAGTTCAAATTTAGGCAGTGAAAGAACAAGTCGCACCCTCCAGGGACGTCAGCGACACCCATATCATCAGTCCAGCCGGGTCGCGAATAAAAAGCGTAAGGAAATAGGGCATAAGCACCCAATAGCTAAAAGAAACTCCAAATCGTCTCAAAAAGGGTGAAGGATGTTTCTACATCTAGTCAAGTCAATTAAGCATGTGCATCAACCTAGGAAGGTAGACTCCTAAGATCATCACATCATGCATGGTCTGCACATGTGCAATCGCACTATATCAGTGCACATCTCCATTAAAAAGTTTAGTATACATCCTCAATAAAGTTAAATATGCATACACATTAAATGCCCAGACTTGAGAAAAATTTTACTGTTGAAAACTACTGTTCGAGTAGGCATTGAGACAGTCTAATGATCAACCAGTGTCAACTGCTAGCAGGGTAGGCACCGTTGTTAACTACCAGCAAGATAGGCACCGTTGTTAACTACCAGCAGGGTAGGCATCGTTGTCAACTACTAACAGGGTAGGCATCATTGTCAACTACTAGTAGGGTAGGCACAGTTGTAAACTACCGGTGTATACATCAGGAAGGTCTGGTAATTTTAGAACATCATCCCCAGCAGAGATGTAGAAAACATCTCAATTTATCTTCATCAAACAAGCATCGGCAACACTGACAAAAATCAAATAATTGGAGTCAACACCAGCATAGGCATCAGCGATAACCGATAATGGTAAAGCGATTTGCGATGTGTGAAGTGAAATTTGCAATTTGCGAAATGCGATGTGCGATTTACAAAGTGCAATTTACTAAAGCATTTTAACATTCATCATAACATTCATTGCATTGCGATTTGCATCATTAAAAGATATTTCAAGTGTCTAGTAATCTTTATCATGTTCATTCGTTGCATTGCATAAACATGATAAAGAGGGGCATCTGTAAACACTCGAAATTTCGTTGCAAAATTATCTTTTTCACACTCTAAAGATAACCCTGAAGAACCACAACATCAAATCTAACCACGGAGACATCCTCGTAGAATACCAAATCAACCTTAGAGATTAACCCTAAGGAAAAAAAAGTGGCACCAATCAAACTCTGGAGATAACCCCGAAGGACAGCCAAAAGCCCCTTCAACCTTGGAGACAACCCCCAGAAGGACAAAACAAAAAATTTGACAAGACAACTTCAAGAAACCTAATACAGCTGCAAATAGGGTTACAAAGAGCCATTGTAGCACTTTCGAGCGTAAACTATGCAAAACAACTCAACGGACTGCCTGCGAAGACCTGAAGATGCTATTTCGGTCATGGACCCATCTTTTCGGATTCAGAAAAGGGCAAGCCCTATGTCATTACGTAGCTCTCAGAAAGAGCTTTCAAGAATGGTATGGCACGCCTCCATCAGACTCTCGAATTGAAAGTTATAAAGGTTCGAGAGAACATCGCGTTGATTCGAGTACACAGACTTCGAAACAATGGGACCCTCAGGCCCCGGGCCCACCTGGGCAGCTGCAGGTAGACTCGCGGCTACTTTGGTCTATAAATAGACCCCCCCCCCCATCAGCCAAAAAAGAAGAAGAAGAAAACAGAGGGAATTCCGTTCATTTCAGTTCTTAACCCTTCATATAGTGTTCCAAACTTCAATATTCTTCTTTTTAAACACTTGTATACATATATACTACAACATATCAAATTTTAACTGGTGAAAACTGAGTTTTCAAGCTCCAAAAGTAATTTAAAGCCTTCTATGCCGCACACTGTAAGATTTTTTTAGATTTGAAGCTTTCACTTGCTTTAATACATATATATAGATTTTTACCGATTAATTTTGCCTGGATCATCGATTCGTGGCTTTTTCTCGCTTTAAGATATATATATATATATATATATATATATATATATATATATATATATATATATATGTTTACTGTTATTAAAATATTTGTTTTAACTGTTTATTCAATGTAAAACTGCAATATTAATGTTTGTGGACTAGATTTATCTAAATCTAGCAATATCTAACTTTTAACCGGTTCAAAAGTTGTAAAACTGGAACCGTTGAGCTAGAATATCTAAGATTTATTTAAATCTAGTTTTCTTTCTAGTTTTTATAAATATTAAGTAACCACGCATCCCTAGATTTGTATCTAGAGGAAACGGGAAGCTTGGCTAAGCGCAGACATGGATTTAACTAATGAATCCTTTGTTTTGCGTTGTTTAGATTAAATATCTGTTTTATTTTAGTATATTTGTTTTACAAGATATTCATAAAACATTATGTGAGCCTAGGAGCCACGGGATCTAAGATCCAGCTAATGGATCTAGATCTGGTTCCCATGATGGACCCTTTTCAGTTGTACAACTAGCTTGCAAATTATATTATGCCCATAAGGAGCCCGACACTTATATGTATATTATTTTATCGAAGATATTTCACATCTCGAGAATAAAATCAAAACAAGCCGAATACAAAATATAATGAAAGTATCAAAGACCTCAATTATTATGTGAGCATAAGGATTTGAAAACTTGTTTTTAAATCATCATTTCTATATATTTTACTTAAAATTGAACTTTTATACAAGTCAAACCCTTTGTATATAGGTACAAACGAGACATAACACTAATTCTAAATAATGCACTTAAGCCCAATTAACAGCACACACACTTCAAATAATTAGAAAATTGAAAAGATGTGATAACCATATTTTCACGGAAGTCGGGAGGTGCCTAACACATTCCCCCTGCTTAATCAAGCCCCCGAACTCTATGAATCTCGGTTTCTAAGGCCTATTAAACAGAGTCCGATCATTGGGCCTTTTTGCAAACCTTTTCAAATTCGGTTGAGTTGGTACAACTATTTCACTACTACCAACTGGCGACTTTGAATTTTCAAATCGTCGACATTTTATGTCGGACCGTTTTGTCAAACTCGCCCTTTCAAATAAAATTCAACACGTAGAAAACATAAAGGGTAGAAAGACTAAAAGAGAAATTCCAAAAAAGGATATTTTTCCCGACGTCGACAGCGACAGAAATAATCTTTTTAAAAATTGATGGCAAAATTTTTACCGTTAAACTTTAGAAATACTTGGTGATAAAAGTACAATAATACACATTGTTTCACAATAGTACGCGGTATTGCACAATAATACACGGTATTACATAGTATCTCTAGTTATTGATTCTTACATAAGAAGTCACTCAGTATTTCATTTAATAATTATCATAGTGTTACTGCATAGTATCTCATATTATTAATTCAATAATTGTTACAATAATATCTACACAATATTTTATACTATAAAATCAATCATTGTCACAACTGTTGACGTCAAAATTTTAATTGTCCCTTTTCTGTTCTTGTCTTTTGGTGTTCTCATGTTAGGTGAGATTTGTTTGAAAAAATAAGCTGTGAAAAGGTCTGACATTTATATGTCGACGATTGGACTATAAGAGTCGCCAGTTAATTTTTTAACTGGTTGTACCAACACAACCGAGAAAAAGTTTGCACATTGACCCAGTGATGTGACACTACTAAATGGGTCTGTGAAACCGTGATTCGTTAGGGTCCGGGGACTTGTTTATGTGGAGAGAAGGTGTTAGACACCCCCCAACATTCGTGTTACCACGGTGACCGCCACTTTTCAAGAAACTGTTATATGAATATGTGTGTGTGTGGGCCAATGTGCTGTAATTTGAAAGTAGTGTGAGGCCTCGTTCGCACCTATATACACAGGGTTTGAATTTGTATAAAAATTCAGTTTTAACCAAGATATATCAGTGAAGTTTTGTAAAAAGAGGTTTTTCAAACCCTTATGCTCAATAGTAATTGAGACATTTTACACTTTCATTTTATTAAAATGTTCGGCTTGAATGCTTTTATTTTCGAGATGCGAAGCATCTTCAGGAAAATAATGTACAAAGCAGTGCCGAACTCCTCGTGGGCATGAAAACCATCTGAGAAAATTCAAACACCGTGAATAATTTATAAGTTGCTTACAGCTGAAAATGTCCATCACAGGAACCGAATCTAGATTCAGTAGACTGAATATGTGATCACATGATTCCTAGGCTCACATGATACCGCAGTTTATATGAAAGCTGTAACCAGTTATATATATAAAAGTTGTAAATATGGGATCAGAAATATAAATAAAGCTGTAAAAGCGATCAACCGCCTTGAAGTAAACTCCAGGCGGAACGAAATGTACAGAAAGTTGTAAAATCAGTCAACCGCCATGAAGTAATGAAGTAAACTCCAGGTGGGACGAAATGTAAAGAAAGCAATAAAAATGGTCAACTGCCACGAAGTAAACTCTAGGCGGGACGAAATGTAAATATATATATATATAAGCGATAAACGCACCGAATGTAAAATCCAGGCTCACCGAATAGAGTTCGACAACATTTCATATATATAAGTGTATATATATATAAGCAAGTAAACGCTCCAGATGTAAAATTTAGGCTCATCGAACAAAGTTCGACCATAATTTATATATAAGTATATATTTATAAAAGCATATAAATGCTCCAGACGTGAGTCCAGGCTCAATCGAGGCATAACTCGATAATGTTAATCTATATATATAAATATATACATAGATATATATATATATATATATATATATATATATATATACAAAAGAGAAATAAAAGCCATGGACCGAAGTCCGGGCATACACACGATATACGACTCTCAACGTGAAGAACTGTGTGTGAATAGTAGTGGAGAAAGACTTTAGAAAGTGTAAGAAGGCTTACAGTGGACTGCCAAAGAAGACTTCAATAACTTGAAAGGGATGAACACTCGGCTCCCGCCGATAAAAAAGTAGTTATATATGAGCTTACAAGTATTTAAAATGAGAAAGCACTCAGTTTATAGGGTGTACAGAGCAAATTAGACAGGGCTTTCTCGCCTTTTCTCTTGCTAAAATGGCTGTCCCAAGCCCTCTATTTATAGAGGGGGGAGCCACAGGTGTGCTTATGGCAACACCAGGTGTACATGTGGCTGCCCGGAGTGCCTCGGGCAATGTGGGTCCCGCTATCTCGACGTACGTGCACTCGAACAACGCGCTGTTTGCACAAACCTTCATAACTTTCAATCCAGGAGCCCGATAGAAGCGTGTCATACCATTCCAGAAAGCTCTTTTTGAGAGCTACGCAATGACATAGGATTTGCTCTTTTTTGATTCTGGGAAGATGGGTCCATGACCGAAATAGCATTTCTGAGTTTCCGTCAGGCAGTCCGTTGAACCGTTTTGCGTAGTTTACGCTCGAAAGTTAAGATATGATTCTTGTGAAACTTCTTTTAAAGTAATTTGAGTTGAAATGAGTGTATTTTTTTTGAGTTAAAGTTGAGTTAGCAAAATAACCATTTTGCCCCTCCCGGGTTTATCTCCGATTTTCGCACAGTTGTAGCGGATTTTTCCCAGGGTTATCTCTGAGATTGTCATTTTGTTGACTCTGAATGTCCTCTAGGTCATCTATGAGGTTGGCTTGACCCCCCGACGGTTGACTTCGGGCATTATACTTAATCTCCCGGGGTTATCTCTGAGGTTAGAACCGACTTTCCTGGGGTTATCTCCGAGGTTAGAATCGACTTTCCCGGGGTTATCTCTGGGGTTAGAAACTGATTTCTCAGGGTTATCTCCGGGGTTAGAAACTGGATCTCTCAGGGCTATCTCTGGGGTTAGAATTGATGTTGTGGTTCTCCAGGGTTATCTCTGGAGTGTGAAAAAGACGTTTTTGTCCTCCTGCATAGTTAGTAACAGGAAAACAAAATTTTGAGTGTCTACAGATGCCCCTATTTATCATGTTCATGCAATGCAATGGAATGGACATGATAAAGATTAGTAGACACTTTAAATATGACAAGGTATTTCTAATGATGCAAATCGCAATGTAATGAATATTTATGATGAATGTTAAAATGTTTTCACAAATCGCAGTTCATAAATCGCACATCGTATTTCGCACGTCGCACTTCGCTTTTCGCATTTGGCCAAATTGCACTTTGTAACTCGCACATCGCATATCATAAATCTTAATGTAATGAATGTTAAAATGTTTTCGCAAATCGCTTTACCTTTACCGATCATTGTTGATGCCTATGCTGGTGTTGACTCCAATGGTTTGGCTTTTTGTTGGTGTCGCCGATGCTTGTTTGATGAAGATAAGTTGAGATATTTTCTGCATCTTTGTTGGGGATGAAGTTCTAAAATCACCGGACCTTCCCGATGCATACGCTAGTAGTTTGAAACGATGCCTACCCTAGTGATCGTCAAACTATTTCGGTTCCCACTTGAACAATGGTATACGAAGCTTTCATCGCTGAACTGTTTTGATGTTACGCTGAATTGATGCCAATGGTTTAGAATATCGGATAATCTAATACCTTCGTTGAAGTAATATCCCACGTTTTGCTTCACCAGACTCCATGTGATGTTACACTCACCCTTTTTGAGGTGATTTGGAGTTTCCTTTCATTGTTGAGTGCTTGTGCCTCATTTCCTTGAGTGTTTGATTCGCAACCCAGTTGAACTGATGACCTGAATGCCGCTGACATCCCTAGAGGGTGCAAATCATTCTTTCGCTACCCAGATTTGAACTTTGGTGTAGAGGCCTCAACTTGTGAGGACTTAACGCATGATGGACGGCATTCGCTAGGCCCTTTGTCGTTGGCCTTCTACTTCTGAGTTATAACATTTTTTGAGAATTTCCGCTTCTTTCATAGGGGTACTTTAAGACCCCGAATTTTATGAAATAAAAATATTCAATAATTACTATTCAGTAAATGGTTAAATTGATAAATGTTAAAGTTAAGGGTGATATATGAAATTTTTTTCAAAATAAACAAGTGGTTATAAAATAATCACTGTTGTCGGGGAATATTCGTTGGTCGTGGAATATTCTTTCGGTCGGGAAATATTCGTACGACGGCGCAGCTATTTGTGGGCGCCATAACGAAAAACGGTCGGATGAAGATAACGACAAAAATTGAGTTTTTATAATTAACGGCGTAGTTGTTACCGTTATCACTGTTGGAATACTCGGTGGTTAAAATACAGTAATACGCGTTATTGCACAGTATTTTTGAAATTATTGATCCTTACGTAAGAAGGCACTACTCAATAATTGTTACAGTAATTACTGTTCAATATTTTATTTAATTGATTCAATAATTACTGTGTTGATATTTTATATTATTATTGTTTCAATAATTATTGTTGCACAGTATTTCCCATTATCATATCAATAATTCATATTATTTAGAATAATATTATTAGATAGCATTATTGACAATGTCTAGAAAGTTCTGTCTAAGGAGAGGTTTGGTCATCTAATTGCGCGCCAGTAAGGAGAAATCCTTATTGGAAAGCCCCATCTTTCCTGGGAACGGCCTGATTGTCATAAATGTGATTCTGTAATATTATTTGTGAATAATTAATTATTGATTTATATGATAATGAAATATTTATTGTGGACATAAATGATGGATTTATTTATGTGGTTAAAAATGAAGGAGTTAATGTTGAGATTTTTATCAGTATTTTTGTTGGAATGGAGGTATTAAAAATTAGGATTTTTGAGATATTTTACGGCGGTTATAATTTTTAATCCGACCGTTGGATCGTGGTAATTTTTGGATATGTTATACATATATGAGTTGAGTATATGTCCACAAATTTTGAACCGTTAAAAATGAACGTATGATTTATTATGAATTTTACGAGATGACTGGTTCAGAAATTGTTAAATTTTCGGAGTTTATCATTTTGGTGAAAAATTCTAGAATTTGTGGGCCCCACTCTTGGTTGGTGAAGAAATGTGCTGAGATTTTTATTCAAATGTGATAGGCTTGAATAGTAGCAGGTAAAGCCATCAGGTTACAAGTTAAGTCTGCTTCGGCGTGCTAACATTTTCCTATAAATAGAGTGCTAAGTTAGAATTGAAAATCACACCAGAATTCATAAGTTTTCTCTCTTTTTCTCTCTAGATTATTGAGTGTATTTTATGAGTATTTAGATACTTGATGAGTTGATATTCATCAGTGCAAGTTTCCTTCAGCGTTATATCCGATATCCAGTCAGAAGTGCTGCTCTTTTGAGGTAAGGGATAGTAGGGGATTTTAAGGGTTGTTATATTTTTTAGTTTTGTAATTTTTCAGACCTTCAAAAATTCTGAAAAAATTTGAAATGATATTTTGATGAGTTTTATTGATTGTGTCCAAAAATGGTGATTTTTGGATGTATAGATTAAGAGTTATGAATTTTATGAGGAAATACTATTTTAAAAGTAACTACTTATAACTCCTTGTGGTTAACTTCAAAATTGATGATATTTTTATTGGAAGTATATCTATATAATATCAGTGTACTCTGTGAATTTCAGAATTTTTGGATAAAAGTACAATTTATGATAAATATCTAAATATTCGGCGGTTTGGGCCATATAAAAATAGTAAAAGAATTTTAAAAATTCTGAGAAAAATATATGTTCACTATGGGACTATATTATGCTAAATCCCAGAAAAGAAATATTTTTGGGACTGATTTGGTATTTTTCATGAAAATGGTCTAGTTATGAGTAAATGAATTAAATATGTTATGTGAAGTAAGAAAATTAGAAAATATGATTTTAAGGCTTGAGAATCATATATGAGTTTTATGCAGATTTTTGATGAGGGTTTTGGTTATTGGTGATGAAATCTTAAGAGTTGGCATTTTATGATGATTAAATGCATTAATTAGTAAACTGTAAACAATTTAAATAAATTATTTATAAGGTTAAGAAATATTATTCTTTCAATATCATTATACCGAAATATTGGTATGAATTTTATTGTAAAATTTTTACCTTTTTGTGTCGGTGTTACTATTCATGAATTACTATTCACGAGTTACTATTCACGAGTTACTATTCACGATAAAATTGGTTTCTTTTTCTAATCAAATTATAGTTTATTTATGAATATTACTCTTGAGATTAAATCTATATATTGATCATAATATTTTTATTATCATATATAACATTTTTATAACACTGATGTTGAAATTCTATTTCACTTGAGTGTAAAGATGGGTAGATTATTGGTATGATCATGACTTTGAGTTCTCTTTGACCAGTAGTGCAAAGTTAAATTATTGACTAGTATGATCATGACCATTGAATTTATAATTGAATAATTTTAACTTAAGTGCAAAGGTGAAATGATCAACATGGTTATAATTATTGTTTATATAAATGATTATATATTTCTTTGAGATATTAATATATTTGGCCTGTAGTGCAAATATGAATTATTGATGAATATCTTTGGCCTGTAGTGCAAAGATGACCTGTTGTTGAATATCTTTGGCTTGTAGTGCAAAGATGAATTGTTGATGAATATCATTGGCCTGTAGTGCAAAGATGAAATATTGATGAATATCTTTGGCCAGTAGTGCAAAGATGAACAGGTGTTGAGATGAACATGACCAACTGGTGATACAAATAAATATCTTTGGCCAGAGTGCAAAGATGAAGTTATTAGTATGATTATGAACATGAACTGTGATTTGGTGTAACCATGATCTTTGATGTTTCAGGTAAAGACAGGTGTTGAAAATATTCTTCGTCCTGCGTGCGAAGAAAAAGTTTAGAATCACAATTTTGATTATGAGTTATTCATATGATTGTGAAAAGGAACTGTTGAGTGATGTTATAGGGATAAAACATTGTTGGTGGATTTTTAACATGGAGAAGATAATAAACTTTATAGTCTATTTGACTCTTCTAATGGATTGCTCGTTCTGCTGTAACTATGGTTGAAAATTTTTATCATCTACCATATGTTCTAACTCTCTGATTTATTACTAATGAAGACTATTGATAATTTAATTATCTTTAGTCATGATATTCTTTACTGAGCTAGTTGTGCTCACCATTTTGCTTCACAATTCCTTTCAGGTAATAAAAGTGTAGCTGGGTCGAGTGGGGGATAACAGGGAAATAGAACGGTGGTCTATAGCTGTTGAGGGTGAGGCGAACCCAACGTTGGAAGGGTGTTTTGTCACTATCATACAAAATATCTAATGCAATACAACCTCGTGTCATCATAAGACAGGATTGTGCTCATCCACTTGCTGAGTATATTTACGAGCACTACCTATATAATCTTGGTGTTTGTTTGAAGTATAATTATCAATTAGAGACAGTGGAGATAATGATAAGTCAAGAGAAGACTCACCATTGGGAAGAATATGATAGTAATCTTCTCATTTTTTTGGGGTATATTGGGTCAACCAAGGATAATTCTGTGGCCATATGATATCTATCACAACTTAGACGCATGGCCTCCCACGTACGAGGGTTTCCTTGAGCACTTCCCAAAGATTCTAATTTCTAAAATAGTTTTTGACTATACCTTTATGTAAGGTGTCATTGTGAGGTGTTGTCCACGGTTGGGACATGAGTCACATTTAGTATATATTTGTATCCAAACTCACAGCATATGTGTTGTTGTATTTTATATGACAATTGTTGTAATAAAGTTGTAGTTATTTTCTGTACCATGTATTTAGCAACTCAGAATGGGTTGGATGGAATGGACCTATTTTGGGGGCGTTACAGGTACGCTTATGTCACCATGATTTCTTTCAAGAGTTCTCCCCTTTCTTTTAATGAGAGGCTTGATCCCGCCTTAAGCTCCTTCCATTTCTTGAAACTGGACAATGCCCCATTCCTTTCGTATGTTGATGCCGAGGATTCATATGAGAAACTCTCTTTGTTGATGAAGTCGTAAGTGAGTAATATCCAAATCGCCAGTGGGATGATGTGAGGGAAGCTCTGATGATGATGTACCATGCTGATGGTGCTGATTGGTGCATTTTCCTCTTTAGGATGGTTGATAAATGCCCCGGTGTTGAGTTATCGTTGTTCTTGAGATTGCCCCAGTCTTGTTGGACAAGTTCTAATATCGAGTTGTCGCCAATTTTGAAATTACCCCAGCCTTGCTTGTTGTCTAGGATAGTTGCTTTGACAGATAAGCTGATAAGACGCTGAGATCGAAAGAGGCTTTTACTTCTGTACCAGATGGTGAACATGTAGTGGATTTGGGCTTTGATGCCCTCAATCATTGTTCCTGACTTGTTCTCGCAATCGGCGTTGATGGTTTTCTTCTAATTTGATGAAGCCTTGTAATTGAGGGTATCGGCTCTTTGAAGGTCCTCGCTACTGGTTGTCTTAGTGCATCGTTGTTTCTTCCTTTCTAGGATTTGTGCCAGATTTAATGGAATGACATTGAAGTGATGTTGGGTCTTCTCAACATGTGTCGCTGACTTGGAGGGTTATTCTTGGGATTGATGTTTAGGTTTGTATATTTCTTTTGAGGGTCCGACCGCACCACTGATGGCTGTCTACGTACTCCCATTGATGAGGGGAGATCAGGTCTGCGTAGTTCCTACTTGATAAGATAACCGGTTTGAGAAGTGTTTGTTTGGGGGTTTTTGGGTTTATTGTTTAGTTTGATAGAACCATAAATGGTTGCCTACGTACTCCCATTGATGAAAGGAGATCAGGTCTTTCGTAGTTCAGGCTTTGGTTTAAAAGGCTGAAAATATTTATAGGAGTTTGAGCTTAGTTGAAGGGGTTTTTTCAAGTTTTGTAGTGGTTAGACCTTACCGTAAATGGCTGCCTACGTACTCCCATTGATGAGGGGAGATCGGGTCTGCGTAGTTCCAACCTGGCGTGAAAAGACTCAAAGTTATAAGTGGTGAGAAGGGTGTAGAGATGTCCTTGTTTTTGTTTTTCTTCTTCTTCTTTTTTTCTTTTTTTTTCTTTTTTGTTTTTGTTTTTTTTTGTTTTTTTGTTTTTTTGTTTTTTTGTTTTTTTTTCTTGTTTTTCTTTTTGTTTTTTTTTCTTTTTTTCTTTTTTTTTTACATGCATGGAAAATAAATGGCACACTGCGAAGAAAGTGATATCGTCCCAACATCTCCTAGAACTCACAATTGTATCCTCTGGATCTGCATCTTCTTGGCTAGCTGAGGCATGATAGTCCAATTGTCAGTGGTTATGTTGCCTTCAGGGCTCGCGATAGAGATTACCTCTTGATTCTAAATATCTTCACTTATAGCCATAACTTGATTGCTTCCTGATTTAGTACATTCCTCAGGGACGCTTGAACTGGACCCATCGCACAAAGGTATGAACTCTGGATTCTTCAATGGGATGGCTTCCCCGATAACCTCACCACCTTTTTTCTTTATTTGTTCCTTCGCCTTTTTCCTGGGCTTGGGAGGATTACACCATGAAATTTTCCTTGAACTGTTGTTGTATTTCTCGCAAGGAACTTTCCTTTTTGGCTTTTCCTTCCTTGGAAAGGATTAGTATTTCCTTCTCATCATCCAAGGTGATAAAATCAGGAACGTGGTTGATATCTTTGGACCACAAGATGTTTGATGTTGGCAGAGGAATCTCCTTTGGGGATTCCCTTGTTTCCTCTGTCATGCCTTGCATTAGGATCAGTCCACCTTGTGTTCTGGCAGAATTATCGCTCATAGCCTTCACCTCATTTGAACTTCTTGTCTCGAAGGGACATCTTAATCTTTCCTTTTCGCCTTTTTTTGTCATGGGGAATTCTATCTCCAGCTCTCCATTTTCAATGAGATCCTATATTTTATGTCGCAAAGACAAATATTTCTCAGTCGTATGTCCAAGTGAGTTAGAATGGTATAGACACACCTTGGTGGAATCATAACTCTTTATCTTGGGATTTATAGGAGGCAGCAACTCAGTAATCCTTCCTTCGCTTATCAGAAAATGTAGAATTTCTTCATTTGATTTTCTCAAAGGGGTGAATTTTCGGGCTCTTTGGGAGGTTGTTTGATCTTTCTTCTTTGGGAAATCGCATTCCCCTGAGCGATTTTTTCACTGGCGAGATCTTCTACCAATTTTATCATCTCCCTTTTCTTGTACTTTCAGCCTGCTTTGATATTCTTCATTTAGCTGGCTCATCATAGAGAGGTATGGGCTTACATTATGGTTAACCACCTTTTTCTCTTTGCTTTCTGATAGTTGAGTGAAAAACTGCCTCGTTTCCTGATGTTGGAGTACTATCAGCTTAGCCAGCAGATTTACTTGATTCTGGATCGTCTCTAATTTTTGCATTACTGCCATACCCTCCTCCGAGTTTTCCCAATCTAGGACATTTGTTATGTGCCTTCGGGGGTATTCCTCTACCCTTCGTATGTACTTACAATTTGGATACATTTCAGCGCTTCCTGACCCGATCATGTTTACTTCCTCCATATCATGCTGCAACGGAGGGTTGGTGTTGACATTTTGTTGATCAGGTTGTTGGACCACAATACTGCCACTTTCGATCATATTTTGAATCTTATGCTTTAAGGACCAACAATCTTGTGTATCGTGTCTTGGAGACCCTGAGTGGTAAGCATATCTCTGGCTCGGATTGTATCTTTTGCTCCCTGGTTCCAGAGGTGGAGCAAGTTCGGTAATTTTCTTATGATTTATTAATATCACCAAGACATTTTCAAGGGAATCGCCTAAAGGAGTGAACACCCAATTTTTCGTTCTTTCAAATTTTCTTTTTCTATCTTGGCATTGGTTGAATGCAGCATGTTGTTGAGATGGCAAATTGTTATGCATTTTCCAAATGGGGGGACTGTAGTTTGGTCTCCTAGCTTGCCCTTGTACAACGAGGGATACATCTTCATCGCCTTTATCGGGTACCCCCTTGGGATCGTTCGCATACTTGTCAGTCTGTATATGTTTGGCGACTGCTTCCAAGGTAGTGAAGTCTTTAATCTTGCCTGCCTTTAGGCCCATCTCTGCCATTTCATCGTGTTTGATCATTTCCGAAAATGGCTTTCCTATGCCTGCTAGGATTCTCTCATAGTAAGGCGCCTCTTGAATGTCTATGAAAGTCATCACCATTTCAGTTTCTGTCATTGATGGAATGACTTGCGCTGCCAGATGTCTCCACCTTTGGGCATATTCTCGGAAAGACTCAGTACTTTGCTTTTTGACTTTAGTCACTTGGTAACGATACGGTGTCATTTGTGACTGAAAACTGTACTGATTTAGAAAGGCGTGGGCCAATTCTTCCCAGTTGTGGATTTTGGCATTGTTAAGTCGGGCATACCAAGCTTTAGCCTCTCCATTGAGACTCTTTTGGAAAAGCTGCATTATGAGGCTTTCATCTTCAGCATAAGACCCCAGTTCGCCTATGTACAGTTTTAGGTGCGTATAGGGATCGCCTGCCCCATTATACTTTTCAAACTCTGGGATTTTGAATTTGTCAGGATACCAAGCCCCTGAGAATATGCAGAGATCTGAATAGGTGACACTTCCATAGTTTCCAGTCCCTTTGATTGACCGGATGGTTTCCTCTATTTGTTGGACTTTCTTTCTTATATCCCCAGTTTCTCGATCATCCCTGAGTTTTATGATTTCAGGGGTTTTGTTGGTTCCTTTATTGGAATGAGGTTCAGGTATCTGGGTTTCCATCTTTTTGCCAATACCCTGACTGCCCCCTGGTGTGAATGACTCTGGTTGAGTAGGCATTATCTGGCCCTGAGTATTTTTACTTTGTTCTTTTAGAAAGACAGTCAATTCTGCTATCTGATTCCTTAGTCCTTCAAACTCCTCTCGGGAAACAGGAGTAGGATCAGACTGGGCACTTGTAGTCATGTCTGACGGTGGGCTTAGTGCCTTTTTGGACTTTAAACGGGTAACGGGACCGATTGCTTCCCTACAAAAAGAAGTGGTAGTTTAGTCTTAGTGAATGTAGGAATATTACATGCTACTTAATGGGTCCGTTTAGGAGTATTATCCTGCGAAACGGATGTCAGTTGACCAGATAGCATGGAAAGTTTTGATATAAAAGGGAATGCATGTACACATGTTCCTTTATATTTTCCATTACATTGAGATTGACATGGAAATGAAATTACAGGTAATTAAAATTACAAGTAATTGTAATAGGAAGGTATGAAGAGACTTCCCTTCGCGTTTGGTTTATCAGAGGCTGACCTATCTTAGGTTATTCTCGCGATTTTTTGGCTTGAAGGTTCCCAAATCATCGTAATTTACTTGACGGGAAGTTAATCCGGTCTTTCAACTGGAGCAAATTTGGGTGATGCCTTTCCTAAGCCTCGTTGGAATTAGTCTTCCTACGAGTCCAGTAATCAAACACCGACAGGATAGCCTCCTGGTGGAAGAACCACACAACATACATTCACATACAACGTGTCTCACCGTTTATGAAAATGATGACATGTGCGAAGCACTAATATCACAAGCAGATATAGTGTAAAGCATTAAGTGCAGAAAATATATGCATTCGTACAAATTCATCATAAATGTAAATGCAACATCCACACACAAGCATATAATAATTTTGAAAATATTGTAATAGCGGTTTAAACCCTCTTACTGGAGTCCCCAGCAGAGTCGCCACCTGTCGAAGTCGGGATTTTAATTGTCCCTTTTCTGTTCTTGTCTTTTGGTGTTCTCATGTTAGGTGAGATTTGTTTGAAAAAATAAGTTATGAAAAGGTCTGACATTTATATGTCGACGATTGGACTATAAGAGTTGCCAGTTGATTTTTTAACTGGTTGTACCAACACAACCGAGAAAAGGTTTGTACATTGACCCAGTGATGTGACACTGCTAAATGGGTCTGTGAAACCGCGATTCGTTAGGGTCTGGGGACTTGTTTATGCGGAGAGAAGGTGTTAAACACCCCCCGACATCTGTGTTACCACGGTGACCGCCACTTTTCAAGAAAATGTTATATGAATATGTGTGTGTGTGTGGTCAATGTGCTGTTATTTGAAAGTAGTGCGAGGCCTCGTTCGCACCTATATACACAGGGTTTGAATTTGTATAAAAATTCAGTTTTAACCAAGATATATCAGTGAAGTTTTGTAAAAAGTGATTTTTCAAACCCTTATGCTCAATAGTAATTGAGACCTTTTACACTTTCATTTTATTAAAATGTTTGGCTTGAATCCTTTTATTTTCGAGATGTGAAGCATCTTCGGGAAAATAATGTACAAAGCAGTGCTGAACTCCTCGTGGGCATGAAAATCATCTGAGGAAATCCAAACACCGTGAATAATTTACAAGCTGCTTACAGCTGAAAATGTCCATCACGGGAACCGAATCTAGATTCAGTAGACTGAATCTATGATCACATGATTCCTAGGCTCACATGATACCGCAGTTTATATGAAAGTTGTAAGCAGTTATATATATAAAAGCTGTAAATATATATATATAGACATGATCAACCACCACGAAGCACCTCCATGGGGGATCGAAAATGTAAATATATAAAAGCTATAAATATATATATATTGACATGATCAACCACCACGAAGCACCTCCATGGGGGATCAAAAATATAAATAAAGATGTAAAAGCGATCAACCGCCTTGAAGTAAACTCTAGGCGGGACGAAATGTAAATAAAATAATAAAAATGGTCAACCGCCACGAAGTAAACTCCAGGCGGGACGAAATATATATATATATATATATATATATATATATATATATATATAAGCGATAAACGCACCGGATGTAAAATTCAGGCTCATCAAACAAAGTTCGACAATAGTTCATATATATATAAGTATATATATATATAAGCAAGTAAACACTCCGGATGTAAAATCAAGGCTTATCGAACAAAGTTCGACTACAATATATATATATATATATATATATATATATATATATATATATATATATATATATATATATATATACAAAAAAGAAATAAAAGCCACAGACCGAAGTCCGGGCATACACACGATATACGACTCTCAACGTGAAGAACTGTGTGTGCACAGTAGTGGAGAAATGCTTTAAAAAGTGTAAGAAGGCTTATAGTGGACTGCCAAAGAAGACTTCAATAACTTGAAAATGATGAACACTCGGCTCCCACCGGTAAAAAAGTAGCTATATATGAGCTTACAAGTGTTTAAAATGAGAAAACACTCAGTTTATAGGGTGTACAGAGCAAATTGGACATGGTTTCCTCGCCTTTTCTTTTGCTAAAATGGCTGCCCCAAACCCTCTATTTATAGAGGGGGGAGCCGCAGGTGTACCTACGGTAGCAGCAGGTGTACCTGCGGCTGTCCAGGGTGCCCTGAGCAATGTGGGTCCCGCTGTCTCGACGTACGTGCACTCGGATAACGCGTTGTTCGCTCGAACCTTCGTAACTTTCAATCCGGGAGTCCGATGGAAGCGTGTCATACCATTCCGAAAAGCATTTTCCGACAGCTATGCAATGAATTAGGATTTGCTTTTTTGATTATGGGAAGATGGGTCCATGACCGAAATGGCATTTTCGAATTTTCGTCAGGCAGTCCGTTGAGCCGTTTTGCGTAGTTTACGCTCGGAAGTTAAGATATGGTTCTTGTGGGACTTCTTTTGAAGTAATTTGAGTTGAAATGAGTGTATTTGTTTTGGGTTGAAGTTGAGTTAGCAAAATGACCATTTTGCCCCTCCCGGGTTTATCTCCGATTTTGGCACAGTTGTAGCGGGTTTTTCCCAGGGTTATCTTTGAGATTATCATTTTGTTGACTCTGAATGTCCTCAGGGTCATCTCTTTGGTTGGCTTGACCTCCAGGGAGTTGACTACGGGCATTATACTTGATCTCCTAGGATTATCTCCGATGTTAGAACCGACTTTCCCGGGATTATTTCTGGAGTTGGAAACTGATTTCTCGGGGCTATCTCTGGGGTTAGAAACTGGATCTCCCGGGGTTATCTCCGGGGTTAGAATTGATGTTGTGATTCTCTAGGGTTATCTCTGGAGTGTGAAAAAGATGTTTTTGTCCTCCTGCATAGTTAGTAATAGGAAAATAAAATTTCGAGTGTCTACAACAACACAGTAACTCATATTATTAAAATAATATTATTGAGTAGTATTATCGGCAATGTCTATAAAGTTCTGTCGAGAAAAGGAGTTATGTTATCTAATTGCACGCTAGCAAGGATAAATCCTTATCGTAAAGTCCCCTCTTTTTTTGGAACGATCTGGTTGTCAGTATTGTGAATCTATAATATTAATATTGAATAATTGTTGAAAGATTAAAAATGTGTTGATTGAAAATAAATGATTTGTGATAGATATTTATTCAATTTTTGATATAAATAGAAGAATTTGTCATAAGGCGTTTGTTGTAAGTTTGGTTTATTATTCGGTGGACCCTCAGGTGCCAATTTGTCAAACCGTCGGTAGAAATTTATCTCAATTTTATTTTGTTATTATTATAATTATAATAAAACAGAAAACTTTTTATAATATATATAAAGTTATTTGTTTTATTAGAATATATTATATTATATATAAAGTTGTTTATTTTATTCGAATATTATATATATTTTTTAAAATGAACGAACGAATTGTTTATCCATGATTGTTTTACTGTTTAATCCGTGATCATTTTTAAATAGTAGTATCATGTCATTCTCCTATAAATTGCTTAGCTGAAGTATGAAACTCACACCATAATCACAAAATTCTTCTTTTATAATATTGTGCGTATTTATTTTGAGTATAAGGACACTTTGAGTGTAGTTAATAGTGCAAGATTTCTTCAAGATAATCTCCGTTATACCAGTCAGATCTAGTTTCCTATTAAGGTAAGATGTTATTTTCTTTCAATACTCATAAGGGATATCATTTTCTTTCGTACTCCATATTATATAAATGATATTATTTCATTTAATATTTTTAAATTTAAACTTACTATGATAAATATTACTTCTATAATTTCTAAAATGATTAGAAATTTCTTGAGATTTGCACTTCATCTAATATCATTTCATTGAAATATTGGTCTGAACTTTCTTATTAAATTTTAATCTTTTCATTTCAGGGTACTATTCATCCGGGTTACTATTCATGTCAGAGTACTATTCACGACGAATTATTTTTTTCTTTGTCCAAATTATCTTTGAAATATGAATCTTAAATATCATTATTAGATTTTACTCCATAATTGATTATCATATTGACAATTTAGATATTCTTGAACTCTAAATAAATTAAATTACAAATCTCTAATATTTATCATTAATCTCACTTGTATTCATCCTATATATCATTATCATCATCCTCATGTTTAAATTTGTGCTGAAAAATTATCTTTGGCCCATAGTACAAATCTCTAATATTTTTGATTTTTGTATTTCTTTTCCAGAGACGTAGATAAAAAAAATTAACATCTATTTAATTTTTTTTAACGAAATGACCTAATTTTAAAATAATAATTAGTTTACTAAAATAATTTAAAAAATTAAAAAGTTAATATTATAATCAATAAAACGTGTCAACTACAATAGGTAATTCATTAGTTTTGACAATAAAAAATTAACGTCAATTTAATTTTTTAACGGAATGACTCAATTTTAAAATAATAATTAATTTACATAAATAATTTGAAAAATTAAAAGTTTAATAGTGTACAACGAGTAATTCATTAATTTTGCCAAATTAAAACCTAATTCTGATGCTCTTTGCTATAATGTTCCATAACTGCATTAACTGGAGCTCTTGTTTTCAGAAGCATTTCTTTATACTCCTCTTCAGGATTTGACAGTGCTACAATGGCCCCTCCTGCTCCGACGGAAGCTTCACCCTCGTGAACGACAACTGTTCTTATAACGATGTTTAGGTCAAAAGTTTGGTTATACGAAAAATACCCAATGCAGCCAGAGTATATGCCTCGGGAGCAACTTTCAAGAGAATCCAGAAGCTCCATCGATCTCAACTTTGGTGCACCTGTCATCGAGCCACCAGGAAACGCGGCTCTAACACAATCCACTGCAGTTGCACTTGATTGCTTTTTTCCTCGGATCGTACTCACCATCGTGTGAACAGTGGCATATGATTCTACTTCCATGAGACGGGGCACATGAACAGAGCCAGGCTCACAGACACGACCTAGATCATTTCTTAAAAGATCAACAATCATCAGATTTTCCGCCTGATCCTTTTCACTGAGAAATGGAGAGATCAAGTCATTTAGCAAATGAGTAATAAGACAATAATTTTATGTTTAATTGCAGCATTTCATTGTTTATTTTCTTCAAAGAAGATTGATGTATTTTAAAATTGTGTTTAAATTTCACATCACAAGTTGATAAACAGTAAGGTCAGCCAAAATGAGAGAATGAATCTAATACCTATATATTTATAACTTTTTTACTAAACCATGAAATGATTAGAATGAGACAGTAAATCTTAAAAGCAGTTTTATGTGTAAATCTGTTTCAGGGAAAAAAAAACACCAATAGGGGTGACAAGTACTTAAGCCCTGTTACCTGTATTGCAACTGCAATTTGAGGAGTTCATCTTCCTTAGCTGTTGCACTACGAGCAATTGTACCCTTGATGGGCTTTGCCTCCAGGATACCATTTCTATCCAATCGTAAGAACCTCTCGGGTGAAGAACAGCAGATAGATAAATTCTCCTTTGAAAAATTCAGCCAGGCAGCGTATGGTGCTGGATTCCTTTCTCTAAGATTAAGGTAAAGTCCTAGCAAATCTTTTTCCCCTATTCTCTTTCTCATCTGAGTTGTGAGACACAACTCATAGCTTTCTCCATCTTTGATGAACTTTTGACATTTCTCAACATCTTTGATGTACTGTTCTCTAGATTTCTCAGCAACAAAATCAGGTTGAATCAGGGCATTCGATGCAGGTCCTGAATGCCAAGGCAGCAACTCTTTTGCTGCGGAAGCTTTTAAGCTGAGAAGCTTCTTTTCTATATCATCCAACCAAGGTGTCTTCGTGGTATTTTCATCATGTATGGACATTATATAAACATCATCATAACGATGATCTATCACTACAAAATTATCTGAAAAGAAAAAACAAGCAGCTGGTACACCTTCTTTGTGATGACGATTAAATGATGACATGTTACATTCAACTTTTAGGCCATACCTGCAAGATATAAGCATCAATATTACCTGAGAAAAGTCTTATTAGCATCATCCACAACAGAAATGACATCAATATGTAAGCAATATCTACAAGAGAGAGTCCAAATCAAAATACAAGTCAACTAGATTCTAAATGATGTGTTTAAACTCAGCTATGATATGATAATCCAATAAAACTTCGCCTCAAGATGGACGAACATTTAAGCTGGTTAAGTTTAAAATACATCACATGCAGTCAATATTTTTTTTCTTCCCCCCTTCTTTTTCTTCTTGAAGTGTGGGTATTATGGCATGAGACAATTTCCGTAGTTAATTCATAGAAATGTAATTTTCTATCCATATATTCATAAATCATAATTATACCTTTTCTAGTAATACAGAATTAAAACTTTAAAAAGAAGACCGTCAAAGATTCTTTGATGCAAGAAGACATGTAGAAGACATAAAAATCCAGTAACTTAGATGAGCTTGAGAAGAAAAAATGTTTGAAGCAGAAGGAAGTTTAATTGAAGGCCGTTTTGTGTTAGTACGAATTAGGAAAAAGAACTAAATTGGAATGCTGAAATTACCACGTACCCAAGGTAACCAATATATCCACCATAAAAATCAAATGGTAATTCTTCATAATCTTTTTCTTCAAAAGTAAATGACTGGAGCTCCTGAGGGAAAACCACAAGAAATATATCAAAACTGAACCTGGGGGCATGAACATGAATCCAGATACACTAACATTGACATGCATGCATCTTAAACCAAGAAACGTCCATTATAAACAACAAGGGGGAAAGAGGCAGTTCTTATTCTACAAAATGCTTGATAACCAGGCAAAAATTATGATAGAATGCATATAATGGGAGCTTTGGACTTGGCTGTTCGGGGTGTCTAGAGAAATTTAGGTCTGTTTGGTTACAACAATGGAATTGGAATGGGAATGAGAATGGGATTGGAATGGGCATTCCTATTCCTTTGTTTGGTCAGAACGAGAAGCAACACAATTTTGATCGATCAAGGTTTTTTTTTTTTTAAGTTTATCAATTGGAATGGAATGGAATGGTCAATCTTTACCCATCTTAATGGAATAAGCATTCCTTTAAACATATAAATAGGCATTCCATTGGAATGCTCATTCCCTCCCCTTTTAAGTAACTAAACACATGAATGAGCATTCCTTTTGGAATGCCCATTCCATTCCCCCCAAACCAAACAGGCCATAAATTATCCTACTTCGTGGCTCTGGGAGGTGAAACAGAAGATTTGCTTTCAGTTGTGTGATGTTTGCCACCAGTTTGGTGTTGCTGGCCTAACAAATTCTTTAGATTTTACAAAATCAAGACCTACCCTCTCCTGTATTATGGGATGCAATGTTAAAATTATTATGTTTTTACATCTTATGGTTTTGAAACTGTGGTGTTTTTAGTGGAGTATCGGCTTGGAAACCAAGCTTGCTAGAAGGCTCTTCCCCCTATGAATATTTTTTGTAGCTTTCATATGTACTTTTTATTGGAGGAGCCTCATGTTATAATTTCTGTACTTATTTAATATTCTTTTCTATTAAGCAATTGCTTATGCAAACAGAAGGGCTAGTTGTTAATAGTGAAAAACTAACAAATATTTTCAAAATAAAAAGTAAAGACTTCAAGATAGTGGTCGTGCGTGCAATTATGAAGGGACAAAAGGAATACTTTCTGGGGCTACGAGGTTACAACATATGCCATAATTGTGACAAAGCCTTGAAAAAAGTAAACTTTTGAAGCCTTCATACATGAAGTAATTGTAAATGACCAAACGATCATATCAATACAAATCATGATCAACTCAACTCAAAAAGTCTTTTACCCCAAACTATGCGGGGTATCAAGACATCATAGAAACTATTTGCTAATATTATGATGTCACACTTGCAAACCCAAAAAACTACTGCTCACAGGTTCCCCATTGATGTTGAGAACCAAAATATTGGGAAATCCTTGTTAAATCACATGGACTATGATTAATTTCCTTACCTAAACATGAAGCAATATCATAGATGTGCTCAAAAGTCGTATCGTAAAAGGAGGGCTCATACACAACCAGCGAAAAGAAGGAAGGACACAATCAACAGAACAAAACTCATTGAATACCTTATTCAGAAAATTAAAGAAACCGTCTTCCAAAAATATGGTAGTGGTAGAGCCCTGAGCATCTTCAACTGAGAGATAGCCTCCACGTTTAAAGGAAGTATCACTGAAAAAGGAGAGCCCTATGTATCATACTTATGTAAAGCAAGTAAGAATTAGTAAAAGAACAGAAAAATCTAGCTTCTCCCGTCAAATGCTACATTGGTATTAAAATGGATCTCTGTTGAAACCTTTGATGTGACAATCTAAATGTGACTTGCTTCCAAAGAGAGCCACCTTTACCGCCCATAAATGAAAAACGTGCCCTTTTCTGGGGGAAAAACGTTATGAATTAGAATGTATGCTATTGGTATAAGATAAATAAAATCAGCTACACCAAAACCACATTAAAAGAGCAATAGAGGAATTGATAAATAAACTAAGCAATGGCATCTTAAGGTATCTATTTATGTAATTTTGATAGAAAATTGTACATGAAGGATGTAAAACCAGTAACTAAGCTATTTCACGGAAACCTGTGTCAACTTTGAATTAAGACGGGAATAGTTATGATAGAACCTATTCTTTTTTTTTGCTATATTCAACTGAAATTTAACATTCTTGCCTTTGGCAAGATGGATCCCAAAACTTCATGCACCCAAAAGCATTATGAGTAGTTTTTTTACCAGGGTTTGGTGATAGAACCTATTCTTCTTCACTCTTTTTTCCCCCCAAAAAAAAAGAAAACAAAGTTTTTATATGTAATTTAAATAGCTAATTATAAAGATGTTGCACACACAAGGGAAAGTAAAAATAAAATGACAGCTTGGAGTAAGAAATCAACCTTTTCAGTTGAGGAACTGTCCAACCAAAAGGTCTTTTCAGCCTCATGCTGTCCAAACAGTTCACAGAATATATTTCTTGCTCCACCAACTTGACTAGCTAAGCTTTCAAGTTTCCTCCACTTCAACTTCAGATATTTTTTACCATTGCTCAAATGCGGCAAATTTACCATATTAAATGTGCTCAAGTTACTCAATTCATCTGAATTATTCACGAATTGCATACTTGTAGGGATTTCTTTGAACAGCCTTTTTCTATGTGGCCCCTGCAAGCAAGCTAAGTAAAGGTTACTACTTGGACTAAATAGTTTATCCTGCTACAAGAGAGAAACCCAATGATTATTAAACTATTAAGCCACCCGTTAGGTACACCAAATCACTGCTCAGACTTCGGCATACCAATAAAATTTGATAATGAACAGATACGTTTGTTAGACAATCTGAAGTACCAATCAACCAGAGCATTCTACATAAAGGTGTAAGAATTCCAAGAGTAGGACCACTGCAAAACTTAATGGTCTGCATACTACCTAGTTCAATTAATGGCATCATGACAGTTATTCAACCCCACTTCATATATAGGAGGATCTTCTGTTTTAATTATTATTGGAATATGTTATTCAAATTCCCTTTTATATTTGGCATATAATCTTAATTCTTTTACTTGATAGAGACACTACTTCTTCTTTAAAGTGTATATTTTATTGAAACCCATAAGAGTATATGGCTAGGTATTAGGTAACGTGACTATAGGTCTGCAAAGCAACAGATGTTTAATTTTGGAGAACTTGTGGCCGTTATTTTCTTTTTATACCAAAAGTGCATCGGTTCGAACAGCTGTTAATTATCCTACTAGTGTTTGGAGTGATGACTATTTAAACCATGTATTTGGTTTTATAAATAAAGGAATCATTATGTTTTCATATGAGAGTTGGCTATTTGGCCGGATGCAAATCCAATTCATTCTTTTCTTTTGTTCTCTTAGTTACTTTATACACACTATTTATTATTCAAATTATTTTCAAAATATTGTTTAGGTGACACATTAGAGCGCTTTACCTAAGCCAGTATTATGTTAAAAGTACTTCAAGGTAAAGACTGTTGAATACAGGACACTAATCATTAGACTCGAGGCCCTGACGATACATTCCAATACAGGACGAATATGATGTTAAGGACAGTGACTGCCTCAATCAGATCGTTAAGTATTCTTTTACTTTATAATGTGATCTATAAATTTCTTATATTTTTTCATTGTTCTTAATTTTTCCTAACATTAGTCTAACAGGCATTCAAGCTTGTTTCATAAGTACTTGTCAATAGAAAAGAAACCAACAGATAGATGTAGAGCACTACATTATGAAATACTCTTTTAAAGTAGCTTACCATTACAATGAATCATTGTCCGGCTAATGGAGGACGATTGCAACCTGTGCCAATAATCCTCGGTGATTTCTCTGAAGTTTTTGAATAGTTGCTTCCCATGAGAGGTTGCAACACTTTCCGGATGGAACTAAAACCCAAAACAATATTTAACAGCACAGCTCACAAAAATAGAAAATCTGAGCAAGGACAAAAAGAAAATGAAAAGAAGTCAAAACACACCTGCACACCATAATGAGGCCTCGTAGCGTGTTTGATGCTCATGAGAACTTCCTTACTAGGCATCCCTTCAGCCTCACCAGAAGACCAAGAATTCCCATTCTTAAAATCTTTTAAAAAATAACTCGCATGTGTTTGTTGGTTAAGCCGGCTACCATTAGAATCAAGGATAACATCAGATTTTTGGTCGCCAAGGAAAGGAAGTGTATCAGAGGAAGATGTCCACGCTATAGGTATGAGTTCCTTAGGAAGTGTTTCTGCATCTATAACAAGTGAATGATATCGAACCACCTGCATCAAGGGCGATGGTCAAAAAAACTCAAAGGCAGCATGTAAATTCCAGAGAATCATATTAACAGTATATTGTAAGTAAAAGATATCTTACTCACCCCTTGCAAAATGACTACATTTATTTCATTCTAAAATGTAATAAACTATAAATAATATTAATTGCGAAAATCCTTTACATGAAGGGAGAAAAGGAAGATATTCTGCAACTCTATCTTGCTCACATGCCATCCTGAAATAACCTAAAAAATTAGTACACTTCACCTCTTTTCTTTTGAATCTATTGAGAACGCAAAATTGCTCCTTTCGCAAACCAACATATGTGAGTTGAAGTTGTTTTCTTATACTAAATGAAAAAAGGTAAAAGAATTTTGTTGTTGTGGGGTCGGGGGGGGGGGGGGGTTCTCTCGCTGCAGAAAGGGTCGGTTGTAAAATAGTAATCTAAGGATCTGCAATTTAACACAGGAACTAATACTGGAGTCATTTCTGGAATTGCATAAGCTTACTGATAGCAAATAACTAAACAACAAAGAAACAGAGATAACCTGAGAGCCTGGCCATTAAAGACGAAATATGACCGCCAAAACCAACTCCGATTCACTGATATTTAGACAAGTATATGCATGTACCGGCCATATTTACTGTGAACACTTAAACCTAACAATTAATGCAGCAATAATATATTATTACTCTCAATAGCTGTTTTACATAATCCTAACGCATGGAGACAGGACTGCTACAGGTCTGTTGCTAACATCTGAAGAGTCCTAAAATAAAATAGGTCTCTTCCCGCGTTTTTTAAGTGATTGGTTAATTTACAAGATGCTTTCAACACTTCCACATAAGTCAACTTCACTAAGATTTCTTAAAGCTACCACAAAACATGTACTGAACGTGATAAAAGGCAATTAACATGTATTTCAGCTGACCTTGAACCCCGAATTCCTTCCAGAAGGGATACCATGGAAAAGCGCACATCCATTGTGCTGAATTTCACTGTAAAGGACAAGAAACGGCATCAATAAAAATACAAGACTAACCTTCAGAAGAAGAAACCTGCAACCCAAGAGATGAATGCCTGGTGGTATTTGTAATTATAGCAAAAGAAAGTCATCAAGAAAAGGTGAAGTATACGCAAATCTGAATTAATTATTTCTTATTGATAGAAATTGTTTCTTTTATAATGAATGAGTGTGGTACAGTGGTCCATAGAAATGGTTATAAAAAAAAACTAAATCTTGCAACTAAATTTCATCATACCTCAAACGTCCATGAACAGGTTCAGATGCGTGGACAACTTGAGCACCATGCACGTAGCCTAAAGCCTGTCATTGTTCAATTATATTAGGTCTGTGCACAAGAAAAAATTGTAGAAAAGCTACTTGTTTGTTAAGGCTAAGGACCTAAGGTAGACCCTGTCCTAGGATAAGTTACTACACATACATTATATTATTTAAGTTCATATAACATCCATACAGGTAGTGACTTTATGCAAGGAAAAATGCACAAAAGGAAATTAATGCCAATAGTAATCTAAGACAAATGAAGAATGAAACACTGCAATCAATATTTTCTATAAACAAGTCAATGTGATGGTAAACTAGTATTATTGGCAATTTTAGATAACTAGAGTCAACCCTATTTATAGTCAAGTATTTCGTGTGGGTTAACAGCTAAAGCTCAACATAAATATGATTTTCAGACCTACTTAACAGCAGAAAAGGATGGTGACCTTTTCAAACATTCAGTAGCAGGGCAAACTAGCCCAAAGTTGAAGCCTGCCACCCTTCTTTGGCAGTCATTATTCAACCATTTGTCTATTTTTTTTACTTTACTTTTCTTCTTTTTTTTAGGGAGAGTATGGCGAGAAGTGAATAGGGAATTACATCATCAATAGTAAAGACACCAACTTCCAATGAACTATTTTAAAACCTTAAAGAAGTTTTATCACATTAGACATGAATCAGCCAAAAATTCAACTGAAAACAATGCAAACATTACAATATTGGTCAACGCAAGTGACAAACGATTAACTTAAAACCAGCAGAAAAGCAGAAGGGTTGTTTTCTCCACTAACAGGGAAGAAGAGCTACATTTACCTATCTTTTTTTTGTTTTGTAACTGCTATTCAAACATTTAAATCGATCACTTTGGATGACAGGCCTCAAACTTAATAGTTTCATTGCAGAACTTTTAGTCATGTACATATATTGCATTAACAGAACAGAGATTCTTATATCAGAAGACAATCTAAAACAAAACAAAAACGAAAATGAAAAAAAGAGCTTACAAAAAACTATAATACCCACTAAAAAGAACATACAGAACTGGATAAAAGGGAATCGTGTCTACATAGGGACCTAAATACGGAATAGCTAGTTACTTATCAGATAAAAATATTAAGTTGCTACTAATGAATCAGATGAAAGATACCAACATTGTACAGAAAAAGGTTTGGAGGTACCTGGTGTCCAAGGCAAACACCTAAAATAGGGATGTCCCTGCATTCAAGCAGCAACCTAAGACAAACTCCTGTGAGTTGCAAAGAACTAAACTGATTATTACAGACTAAGCAGAAAATAAGAAACTAAACAAAGTGAAGAGATAGACAAGTCGACCTTCTCAGCTGTATCAGAGATTAGTAATACTCCTTCCATTCCAAAATATAAGATCAAATTGACTTTTTAAAGTCAATATGAGATATTTTTCAAAATTGGTGTGATTTATTTAACTTTTAAAAACAATAAATTTTATAATTAGTTGTACTTTTTAGATAGTTTATAATTTTCATAAAGTATTTGCCTAAATTATGTGAAATCATATTAATTTTGATTTTGACAATATTTTGAAATTGACTTTAAAAAGTCAAAAATGATCATATAGTTTGGAACGGAGGAGTATTTCAAAATTAATGTCAAATCTAGGGCGTACATATTTTTTTTTACTTTTTATTTTGTTAAATGGAAGTGGGATACTAATTCAAAGTTAAGCATAAATGTTAATAAGTTTCTTCTTTTAGAATAGATGTCATTAGTCACCTACAAATGAGATAGATACTAATATGATACTACATGGAAAATGTGACGCAATATTCTTACAAAAGTAGATAGTTATACATGAGGGTACGTTATATATATAAAATGCATATATAAAAAATTTCTATGTTTCTATAGTATACACATATTAGCGAGTTGCAATTTGGCACAAACGTTTCAAAACATGGATCTTTTTCATTCTAAAACATTAAAATCAGCGGTCTAAAACTTCTTTTCCTATTTAGTAACAAGAGAGTGAAACTTCTATTCCATAAGAATTATAACAACTATATTTTATATATTTTATGAATTTGCAAATGAAGGGCATCTTTACATAGTCACTACCTTACAAATAATGGCTAGCATCAAATCTAATGGAAGGCTAAGATTGACTATCTATAACATTCCTCCAAAATATCAGATATCTACAACCTTAGTTATCAATAGATAAATCTAGAATGGTAGATCAGATCATCAGAAAACACAAATATTAATAAGAAAACTCTAAGAAACGTTTGCAGTGTCACCAAGCGAGTGCCTTATGGGCGTCCAATAACTAGGAAGCACTGCTGCAACACTAACTTAACCAGATTTAAGTATATCTTTTAAGAAAGTTATAGTAGCGTACTACGTATTTTTGTACCAACTTAATTACTCGAAGAAACCTATTCCTACCTTAGTTATAATGTGGAATTTGACATTTTCTAGTTCCTGTTTTTGTTCATCCAACCACAATCCAAGTGACACTGAGAAAACATTTTATGGACACATTAAGAAGTGAAACATATTATGAGTATCAATGAGAAATTAGTAGCCCATATGTTTCAATACCAATATGTTGTTGTTTATAAGTACCCATACTCAGTCTCTTTCAATGAACACTTACATTATAGCAATGCATATTGTGTGGAGTTTGGACTATGCCGTGACAGGGATTTAAGAAATCAAGAGTATATAAGGTCATTTGGTCATATTTGGGCCCATTCTACATTTATTTGTGTGGTGCATTAGGTAAGTTGTGAGTGCAAGGGATATAATTGCACGCTAATCAATCCTTGCTGAGAATTGAAACAATTATCATCCACATATATAGATAATCATTACTAATATTAATAATAAAAAACTTATAAAGAACAAAGTTTAGGATATTTTTCATCTAACCTATATCTCCTGGACATGTTGGAGAGCCAGGACCCGGTGATATTACAATATTATCAAAAGCACTTTCTTCATACAAGTAATGGCAAATCTCTTCCCATGTCCACTCATCATTACGCACCACCAAAGGAGGCACTGCCACATTAACAAGGAACAAGAAAATATGTCAATAAGGATCAAAATCCAATCAATATCCATCAAATGCCCAAGACCATTGTTAGCAACCTTAATCTGCTCGCACAAATCCCACAAATACCTAAGACCAATATTAGCAACCTTAATCTCTTCGCAGAAAATCTTCAAGAATTTAAATTTGTCTGATTTAGAAATTAATAATAGCAACAACAAAAGTTATGCACAATCCTCCTGGATTCCTAACTTCTTCTAATCTAACCTAAAAAATGAATTATTTTGTTTGGAAAAATAAAGCAGATAAATGTAATTCATTCTCATGCTTGCAATGAAAATGTTGTAATGAAGAGGCCAACAAAAACACAAGATTACAGAAAGGGGATAACCCTGCACAGACTAAAAAGCTACAATTCCCCTACCCGGCCCAGTCAATTGTGAAATTTAACATAGCTGAGAAAAGACACTATCATTTACTTCTTAGTGACTTTTGTACAAATAATTTGTAAAAAATCTTTCAAATTCAACCATTTGTAGCAGCAAACAATAAATTTGGTAAGAAAAAGATCCACAAGGCATAACCACATAAATAGAGTTAGGGAAACAGAGATCTTACCTCCATTGATGATAGACAACTCTTGGAATACATTGTATGTGTAACTATCATAGTTATCAATCAACAATGTTTTCACATATTTCAACTTCCGGCTTGGCTCCTCCATACGTTTTTTCCCCATAAATGACCCTTCCAAGTTACCAGGCACCAAATGACTAGAAATAACTGCTTTACTGGCATTATGACAGAGCAGCTGACTGTTTTCTTTCCTGCTGAAGTCACCAATCCGAAGGGAAGGTTTCGACACAAATGAATTCATGTTTTTGCTCTGGGAACTCTCTAAACAAGATAGTGTAATCTCAGAAGGAGATGTCCATAACGTGGAATTCATTTTCTTCTCAATTAGGAAGAATAACAAAGTAATTCACACAGCCTCGGCTATCTCTCAAACTTCTGTAAAAATAACAAAATAAGACCGAAAAGTAATATACAAGTCAAATTACATTCCCAAGCCATTCCACCCAACCCCACCCAAAGAAATAACTTTAACTCCCACAGTTTCAAAATTAGTGAAACATTTAGAAAACACTACTAAACAATAGATAGAACTATGACAATAACGGCGTGATAGTACTTAATCTACCTAGAAATAAGAACTGGTAATTTACTCCCACATTTCCAAAATTAGTGATACATTTAAAAACACTGCTTCACAGATAGAACTATAATAGTAACAGCGTGATAGAGATTAATCTGCCTAGAAATAAGTGCTAATAATAGCATATTAGTAACTTCATCTTACTATAATCAAAATTAGATATGTTATCTCTAATTTTGTAACGGATTAAAAATGTAAATGTTTCTCTAATTTTGTTACGGATTAAAAATGTAAATGTTTCTCTAATTTTGTAACAGAGTAAATACTTAGTCCATCCCTATAATAATTCATATTCCTGCATCCTTCCCCTCCCAAGCTTCCACCTTCCCACCCTCATATCAAACACAACACTAAAAAATGGTTTAAACTATCAACTTTTTCAGATGAGAAAAAGGTTATACCATAAAACCATAATTGAACCCATTTTGAACAAAAATGACTAAATCTTGGCTAATGTTTGTATATATGAAAGAATTTCTACATAAATGACTAGATCTTGGAAATGCGAGTAAAGAATCAACAAAAAAAGTACACATTTTTTTACCTAGATTTGGAGATTTAGAATTACGCCTAATTTAAATAATAGAATAAGAGGGGAGCTTCCGAACCTTGTAAGCCCAGTGGTCCGGAAACCTTGTAAGCCCAGCAGTGCGGGAAGAGAAGCTCAGGACAAGGCAAAGATCGAGGACAATAGAGTATGTATCCGTATACAGTATATTCCCACCGCCTTATCTATTTGAGATAGAGATGTGCGGCGGTAAATATGTGGGGAAAACATTCCTTGGACCGATTAACTTTATGTAACTTTATCGATTCACCAATAAAGTATCAGTATATATTTGATAAGCTCTCGCTTGTTATATTAATTAATTGATCAAAATTAATTTAAAAACTAACCTACTAGCATATGTTTCGTGATTCCTTTACTAATTTTCTAGTACATATTTTTGGTTTAGGCTTATGGATATGGTAAGAGCAGAAAAATAGTATTATAATATTCCCTCCTTCCCAAGATATAGATTTTTCACGCATATTAAGAAGATGAATAAAATGATAAAATTACCCATAATAATATCATTAAATATAGAGAGAGAATTAAAATAAAAAAAGTATGAGATATTTAATACTACGAGTATAATAAGAAAATATGTGTAAAAATTTGGTTATTAAAGGAAAATGGACATTTAACATAGGACTACCTAAAATAGTATTCCCTCCGTCCCTATTTAAATGACGTTTTTGAATTTTTTATTTGTCCCTAATTAATTGATGTTTGTTCAAATCTAGGAAATTAATGATAATTTTTTTAAAATTATCCTTCATTACTCTACTTATTTTTTTGGTATTTTAAACTCTTATGCTATGATAAATTAATGATTTAAGGGTATTATAGACAATTGAGTACTATATTTAATGCTTTCTAATTATTATATTAATTTTTGTGTTCATCTCTAAAACGTCATTTAAATAGGGACGGAGGGAGTAATAAAGAATTTTATCATGAGACGGAGATAGTAATACTTTTTTTTTTGTTTCATAATATTCAACGTTTCCATCTTTTAAGGAAAGTAAAAAAAATTTACTTAGCTAAATTACTCTTATTAACTTTCAAAAAAGTTTACAGCAATAATAATGAAAGAGATCAGATACACTAATAAATGGTAAAGTTAAAAAATCACACTACAATTAATGAAAGACATTATTTTTTGTTTTAAGGAAACCGGTAAGGCACAAACCTATATGAAAAAAATTTAATCTCCTATAATTGAAAAAAATTAAAATATATTTGATTTGAAGTAAGCTATAATTAATTAATATTTATACTATTACACAAAGAAAAGATTGGATACAGAATATTTTGAGATGTTATTATTTTAAATTGAATTCATACTTTTTGGTATCGTTTTTTTTTTTTTTTGAAAAACGGAAAAAAAGAAGAAAAAATTTAATTGAAAAATCGTAATAAAAGTATCAATAATTTTTTTCGTTTTAATTAATATAGAAATTATGAATGTAAATTATTTTTAAAATGCTTCTAATAAAAAAATAATTTCTTAATACTTAATTTAGTCACATCAATGTTAATTTTTTTATTTTCAAACTTGACTTTAAAAATTAAAATGGAATTTTTTTTGTATAACAAGAGAGTAATATTTTTATATATATTTTTTATTTTCACAATTCAATCATGTATGAACTTGAAAATTCTAATGCATACTTCATATATATTTTATTGTGAAATATATCAAGGGAAAAGACGTTTGTTCTCCACTGATAAGACAATTGCTGCGTCATTTAAACAGCACAGAATGCATCGTTGTAACAGGAAAAGTAAGGGAAAGTGAGAGAACGAAGACATGTTAAGCGATCCACCTGATTCCACCCATAATTATTTAAATTCAAATTACATAATTCATTTTAAATATAAATAATATAATTTTAATTCTTTAATTGACCCATAACTATTTTATATAATTCAAAATCAATCTAAACCTATTTTTTGTAACTCTACTTCCAATTCCATTCGATACAACATATTTTTTATCTTAATAATTTTGTTAGTAATAATCAAAATATATCAATAAATAGTTAATGATATTAAGATCAATCTTACCAAAAATTAGAATTATTAAAAATAGTTTTATCGTTAAAAGTTTAAAAGAATTTTCAACCATTGAAATTATTTTTGATTAAAAATCCACATATTCATCAAAATGATGAAAAAGTGTCGAATTATTTTTATTTTTAAAACAATAATACAACTCAATATTATCAATTAATTAATTGGTATTATTTTAATTATATTATTTAAAATTATAAAAATACGATGTATTTGATGAAATTAGAGCGAATATATAAAAGAAGGGGAGCCATATCCACCCCCAAACCTTTATTGCCCAACAATTGATGGGCACTTGTGGGCAATTAAAGGTGGTGAGTATATGAAATGGTTATTCTAAAATCATCTTTTAAAAAGTTTAGACATTTTCAAATGTAGCCCTAAAGTTTAAAAGTGCACAATCATCTTCTTTTCAACTTTTAAATTTTGCAATTTTTTCCTTTTTATCAATCTGATTAGATTTTCATTGATTTTGATTGTGTATTAGTCATATGCCTAAATTTATACACTTTACCATATGGTTCATTCTCTTATTAGTTTAAATCAAATACCAAAAATAGCCCTCGTACAAATTTCTTAATCGCTTAAAATCTCATTAAACCTAGAGTTTGACTATTATCATTAGAAATATTGTATAATATTGACCCAAACACTAATCGTACCATATTATACATAGCATCTTATTCAGATACAACATATCAAACAAACTTATCAAAAAAATATCAAACTTTATCCGTCTCGCAATCTTTTTTGGACACAATTTCTTTTGAAAGATATGATGATTTTTGGAAGAAAAAAAACTCTTACTTTTTCGTGAAATAGAAGCACGACCGCCAATAGAAGAGACAATGAGAATTCCGCACTACGAGCAATAATACTCTGGGATGATGATTAAGATAGAGCTTATGATTTTGATTGTTTTATGTGACTAACTTTGATTTATAAAGTAACACCTCGAACCCGGACATGTCCGGAGTGTCACACGCTGTAAATCCAAAGATTCGTAAGTCAACAATATCAATAGCGCGGCCCAAACGAAAACACAATAATGAAACTAACTTGAAACCAAATAGTCTTTCATTAATAAATTTACACTAAGATTCAATAACTGAATACTGAAAATATAACTTTGGAGACACCGCTCCATTAAACAAAAGTCTTATCATAAGTCTAAAATATTGCTAAACTTCTTAAACAAAAATATCTTCCGGTCTTCCACAAAAGTGACACAATGCTCGGCTCTTAATAAGTTTCCTGTAGAAATTATGTAAGGGTGAGCGATGAAACCCAACAAATGACAATCTTTACTATTTAGGTGTATCAAGTATAATTTGCAAAACACTTTTTCAAAATAACTTTTTGAATTCAATAACAATAATAAACAGACTTTTCGAAAATAATCTTTTCTTGTTCGATAACAATAGTCAATATATACTTTCAAAACCAAAATCAATAATCACAAAACATAATTCGAAAACGATTTCAATATGTTCCAATAAACGCTTTCAATATATTCAATGTATCTTTTAATCCACAACCATGAGGACTAAGGTTACAGCAACCCTGTAACACGGTCCAATGGTTCGGTAATGTCAATGATACATCCCCTACTAAGGTATTTTATCATGCACGCGCCCCGAAAAGGGTATCCATAGGTATGCGCCTTAGTAGGTCCTAAATTGTTCCGGAATTAGCGTAAACACTAACATTTCTGTATATAGTCGAACTGATTTCTAAAAATAATTTCTCATTATTTTTTATGTTCAAAATTATACTTATTTCACAGTTCCAAATCACATAATATCATTATCTAAATCAAAATTCTATTTTGATACTTGATCTGGGTTTTTAAACAAAATAGAGTAACACTTTTATTCAAATGGAAGCTTTAAATAAAGTATAACAATTTTTGAAACAATACATTTAGGCATCCGAATAATTACTAAAGCATACATAATTCTAAACAAAAATTTCAAAATTCTAAATAGCTTGGAAAGTCATTTACCTCGATATCGCTGAACACGTACAAATTTAATAGCCGAATAATTCCTAAATATAAACTTAGAACAATTAAATGTCATAAGGATATAATTCTATTATTTAACATCTTTCTTCTTATTATTATTATAACTATAAGTATATTTACAAAATATTTTTTCTATATATAATCTTTTTTCAAACAAATATTACAATTATGCCAAAATAATAATCTTACAAAATAATAATTAAAACCAATAATATTAATCCAAAACTATTAATTAATAATCTAAATACAAAGCAATAATTAAAACTACAAAAATAACGATAATGGAAAATACTAATTACTAACAAATATACCAAAATATCCACTTAAACTAACAAACGAAATACAATATTTAACATAATAACAAAAAAAAAAAAATTACGTAAGAAATATACTCAAAAATAAGAGCTCCACAGACTGCAACGCACTCGAAGCCAAAATTTAACTAAGGAGTTAATTATAAAAAAAACCTTCCACAACAAAGTCTTTCTCAAAATTGGAGGCCTTATTGTTGGTGAATGAAACAAAAAGACAACCCTTCTATTTATAGACTAAGCAAATGGTATGGGTTTCAAATTTAGAAGATGTGGGACTTGGGTTGTGACGCCCCCAAATTCAGATCACTCCTATCTCAAATTTGGTTCGTCACGTGCTACAATTCTAATGACTAAAACATTTCATGCAGCGGAATTATAGAATAGATTATATTTATTTAATATAATCATTCATGTCCTAAGGTTTCGTTACTTAAACATCTCTTACATACCTTAAACATAATTTAGATATAACTAAAACATAACACAACTTATGTCATTACATGAACATAATAATCTCCACTAAATATAGACTACTCTGTAGCTTTGCCCTTGCCCTTATCAATGCCTGTGGGACCGCCTTGCTCTGCCTTAACTGAAAGGTTTTTAGGGAAAGCAAGAATGAGCAACAAGTTTTTCCAGCAAATAATATAGCAATAAGGGTGGTGATCAATATAGTTTTAGCTTCTCAAGGGTACGACAATAATGATAGCTCAAAGATAGCAAGAAGTATCAATGGTTCTCAACAATAGTCGCTAAGGACAGAAATTATCAAAGAATTCAACAATTAATCAATTCAAGATTTCAAAATAATGAATACTGAGCAGTCACTAAGGACTATGAACTTCTCCTAGAATTAACAGTACTAAACTGGTAATTCTACAAAACGAGTACAACAGGTGATCAACCTAAGTACCCTATGTCATGTATAATATTTAATCATTCTCGTGTGCACACGTCAGTTTCCCGACAAATATATATTTTCTGTAAGATCCCGAATTTTATGAAATAAAAGTATTCAATTTTTCTTATAATTACTATTCAGTAAATGGTTAAATTGATAAAAGTTAAAGTTAAAGGTGATATATGATTTTTTTTTTCAAAATACGCAAGTGGTTATAAAATATTCATTGTTGTCGAAGAATATTCGTTTGGTCGTGGAATATTCTTTCTGTTGGGGAATATTCGTACGACGGTGCAGCCTTGTGTGGGCCTCATAATGGAAAGCAATTGGATGAAGAAAACGACAAGTATAAGTTGTTTATAAATAATGGCTTAGTTATTACCGTTAATACTGTTGGAATACCCGATGGTTAAAATACAGTAGCACACAGTATTGCACCAATTATTGATTCTTACGTAAGAAGGCACTACTCAATAATTGTTACAGTAGTTACTGTTCAATATTTTATTTTATTGATTCAATAATTGCTGCGTTGATATTTTATATTATTGTTGTTTCAATAATTGTTACTGCACAGTATTTTCCATTATCAGATCAATAATTCATATTATTTTAATAATATTATTAGATAGCATTATTGGCAATGTCTAGAAAGTTCTGTCTAAGAAAAGGTTTGGTCATCTAATTACGCGCCAGTAAGGAGAAATCCTTATTGAAAAGCCCCTCTTTCCTGGAAACGGTCTGGTTGTCATAATTGTGATTCTGTAATATTATTTGTGAATAATTAATTATTGATTTATATGATAAGGAAATATTTATTTGATGTGGATATAAATGATGGATTTATTTATGTGGTTATTATTGAAGGAATTAATGTTGAGGTGTTTTATCAGTATTTCTGTCGGAATGGAGGTATTAAAAGATCAAATCAGTGTTCTTACAGCTTTATTGTGTGAGTTATAATTTTTAATTTGACCGTTGGATCGTTGTAATTTTTGGTTATGTTATACATATATAAGTTGAGTATATGTCCACAAATTTTGAATCGTTAAAAATGAACGAATGATTTGTTATGAATTTTAAAAGGTGACTGATTCGGAAATTAGGTTTATAAATGATTTTGGTGAAAAATTCTAGAAATGGGTGGGCCCCACTTTTGGTTGTTAGGAAAGATGGCTGATTTTTGGTGGGTGAAATAGTAGCAGGTAAAGCCATCAAGTAGCAGGTCAAGTCTACTTCGGAGTGCTAACATTTTCCTATAAATAGAGAGCTAAGTTAGAATTGAAAATCACAACAGAATTCATAAGTTTTCTCTTTTTTTCTCTCTAGATTATCGAGTGTATTTTGTGAGTATTTAGACACTTGGTGAGTTGTTATTCATCAGTGCAAGTTTCCTTCAGCGTCATTGTGAAACCCCAGATTTTATGAATAAATATTTAATTTTTCGAAATATTTTTTTTAAATATTATGGTGTGAATTTGAGATAATGTTATAGTTGTGGGTAGTATTTATAAATTTTGCAAAGTATGTAAGTTGTTGTATTATATTCGATTGGTCGGGGAATATTATTTTTGTCGGAGAATATTCATACGATAGTACAATTATTGGTGGACCCCACAACGGAATTATTGTCGGATTGAGAAAATGACAAAAATATTTTATTAAAAATAACGGCGGAAGTTTTACCGTTGATACTGTTGAACTACTCGGTAGTAAAAGTACAGTAATACGTGTAGTTGCATAGTAGCATACGGTATTGATTATTGAGGCTTACGTGATTAGTCACTCAGTTTGATTCAATTATTGTCAATTAATAATATGAATTATTTAGCGATAATGAAGTTTTGTTTTATTCGTATTATTAACGTAATAAAACAGAAACATCTTTTTATATAAAACAGAATACTTTATTAAAGTTATTCTATAAATAGAATATATTATATTTTATTTAAAAGATTTTTCTTTAATTATGGACCGTCAGATTAAAGTAAATCAATCTGGACTGTTCATGGATTAGTTACTATACATTTCATTTTCCTATAAATAGAAGCTCATTCATTCATTATTTTCTTACAAATTCACTGAACTCTAGAGAGAGAAACTATAGAGAGAGAAAGAAGAAAAGTATTCTGCTACTTAACTACTTCTTTATTTCAGTTCTTCTTTAAAACGGTAAGGGGTATTATTTCTTTTGTATTCATGAAGAGAACTTCTGTTATTCCATTATTTATTATTCTGTTGGAATAACCTGTATACGCGGTCAACCCTATACTTGGTGACATTATTCTATTATTCTGTTGAAATATCCTGTCTGTGTGTTTTACACCGGACCTGGTTCCGTCTTTATTATTATTCTGTTGGAACATCCTGTCTGTGTGTTTTACACCGGACCTTGTTTCGTCTTTATTATTATTCTGTTGGAATATCCTGTCTGTGCGTTTTACGCCGGACCTAGTTCCATTATTTATTATTCTGTCGGAATATCCTGTCTGTGCATTTTACGTCGGATCTGATTCCGTCTTTATTATTCTGTTGGAACATTCTGTCGGTGTGAATTTCACCTGACCTGGTTCCGTTATTATTATTTTGTTGGAATAACCTGTCTGTGCGGTCTATCGCATGCATGGTGATTTCTTTTGTTATTCCATTCTTTATTATACTCAGTTGGTTAAAGTTTTGACTTCTATACTCCATGAAATTAGTGGAATATCTTTGATATTTGCGCTTCATCTAGTATTTTTTTATTGAAATATTCTTTTAGGAATTCTTAAATTTTACTCCACAAAGCAGTATCATATTGACAATTTGGACGTTGTTAATTCTTGGATAAATTAATTCTTGAACTTGTTTTATTGAATTCTTATATCATTGTCATCATCCTCATGTTTATTAGTGCATAGAGGGACTTGGTATGATTATGACCAGGGATTATTCGGTATAATCATAACCGTAATGTTACAAATGATGTAGAAAAAGTCCGCATTGGCCCGTAGTGCATTGATGGACAGTTTTTGGTATGATTATGGCTATGGATTCTCTTTAGCCGTAGTCCAAAGATGAATTGTTTTATGGCATGATCAGGACCGTTGATGAAAACACAATTATCTTTGGCCCGTAGTGCATGGATAATTCGTGGTCGTGATACTAAAGAATATCCTTGGCCGTAGTGCAGGGGTGATTCGATGATATGTATTATTTTTTTAGCTGTGTCTCAGCGATAAAAATCATAAAAAACCTTTTAAATCATAAAAGATAGTAAATTTTATTCTCTACTTGACTCTTTTAATGGATTGCTTGATCCGCTGCAGTTAAAATTGATGTGACGCCCTCAAAAATAGGTATACATCACCCATCTTGGATCGCCAGATACATGGTACAGAATTCAAATATAACTTACTAATACAATTGTCGTGTACAATACGACAAAACATAAACTGTGAGTTTGAATACAAATATTATCTTCTAGAGAGTATCCATACTCAAAAGGAGTCCTCATTACAATTATTATCACACTATTACATAGAATAGTGAGGACTACTAATGCTATCATCTAGGACCATCACTCCGTTTTCCGACTCGTCCCAGCTACGTTCTCATTTCCTGAAGAGAACAGTGAAAGAAAGGGTGAGCTCAACTAGCCCAGTAAGAAATATTATGACTAAGATAATGCAGAATAAATTATCATTAGTCTTCAACAATGTTAAACTGATAAAATACAATAGACGTCAAGTTTAACTGCAGCGGAACCAACAATCCATTTAAAGAGTCAAGTAGAGAATAAAATCTACTATCTTTTATGATTTAAAAGGTTTTTCATGACTTTTATCGCTGAGACATAGCTAAAAAAATAATCCACATCATCGAATCACCCCTGCACTACGGCCAAGGATATTTTTTAGTATCACGACCACGAATTATCCATGCACTACGGGCCAAAGATAATCGTGTTTTCATCAACGGTCCTGATCATGCCATAAAACAATTCATCTTTGCACTACGGCCAAAGAGAATCCATAGCCATAATCATACCAAACAATTTTCATCAATGCACTACGGGCCAATGAGAACTTTTTCCACATTATTTGTAACATTACGGTCATGATTACACCGAATAATCCCTAGTTATAATCATACCAAGTCCATCTATGCACTACAGGCCACAGATGACTTTCAACATAATATAAACATGAGGATGATGACAATGATATAAGAATTTAATAAAACAAGTTCAAGAATTAATTTGTCCAGGAACCAATAACGTTCAAATTGTCAACATGATACTTTTGTGTAGAGTAAAATTCAAGAATGCTCAGAAGAATATTTTCATGAAAAAATACTAGATGAAGCGCAAATATCACGGATATTCTACTAATTTCATGGAGTATAGAAGTCAAAACTTTAACCAACTGAGTATAATAAAGAATAGAATAATAAAAGAAATTACCATGCATGCGATACTTCGCATAGACATGTTATTCCAACAGAATAATAATAACGGAACCAAGTCAGGTGAAATTCACACCGACAGGATGTTCCAACAGAATAATAAAGACGGAACCAGGTCCGGCGTAAAACGCACAGACAGGATATTCCAACAGAATAATAAAGACGGAACCAGGTCCGACGTAAAACGCACAGACAGGATATTCGAACAGAATAATAAAGACGGAACCAGGTCCGGTGTAAAACACACAGACATGATATTCTAACAGAATAATAAAGACGGAACCAGGTCCGGTGTAAAACACACAGACAAGATGTTCCAACAGAATAATAGAAGAATGTCACCAAGTATAGGGTAGACCGCATATACAGGTTATTCCAACAGAATAATAAATAATAGAATAACAGAAGTTCTCTTCATGAATACAAAAGAAATAATACCCTTTACAGGTACAACAAATAATATCCCTTACCTTTGAAAGAAGAGTATTTCGACTGGTAGGACGAGAATATACTCGAAAAAATTTGTACTACGCTCAAAGCTTTCTTAAACTCTAAAGAAATACGCTCAAGATTATAGAAGAAGAACTCTCTCTATAGTTTCTCTCTCTAGAGTTTCAGTAAATTCGTAAGAAAATAATGAAGGAATGCGCTTCTATTTATAGGAAAATGGAATGCATAGTAACTAATCCATGAACGGTCCAGATTGATTACTTTAATCTGACGGTCCATATTTAAAGAAAAATCTTTTAAATAAAATATAATATATTCTGTTTATAGAATAACTTTAATAAAGTATTCTGTTTTATATAAAAAGATGTTTCTGTTTTATTACGTTAATAATACGAATAAAACAAAACTTCATTATCGCTAAAATAATTCATATTATTAACTGACAATAATTGAATCAAACTGAGTGACTTCTCACATAAAGACCCCAACTTTTATAAATAAAGATGAATTTTCTATAAATATCATTTTTGAATATTATGGAGTTAATTTGATATAATGTTATAGTTGTGGGTAATATTTATAAATTTTGCAAAGTACGCAAGTTGTTATATAATATTCGATTGGTCGGGGAATATTCGTTTTAACAGGGAATATTCGTACAACGACACAATCATTGGTGGACCCCACAACGGAATTATTGTCGGATTGAGAAAACGACAAAAATATTTTATTAAAAATAACGGCGGAAGTTTTACCATTGTTACTGTTGAACTACTCGGTAGTAAAAGTACAGTAATACGTGTGGTTGCATAGTAGCACACGGTATTGATTATTAATGCTTATGTGAGAAGTCACTCAGTTTGATTCCATTATTGTCAGTTAATAATATGAATTATTTAGCGATAATGACGTTTTGTTTTATTCGTATTATTAACGTAATAAAACAGAAACATCTTTTTATATAAAACAGAATACTTTATTAAAGTTATTCTATAAATAGAATATATTATATTTTATTTAAAAGATTTTTCTTTAAATATGGACCGTCAGATTAAAGTAATCAATCTGGACCCTTCATGGATTA